>BLBF01000022.1:31914165-31943226 GCA_015471245.1 Laticauda colubrina | reverse complement strand
GATCTCAGAGCCCCGAGATCGCAGCTGTAACACCGAGACGTAGCTCCGCCTTCTCCCTCTTATTATTTTCTTATTACACAATTATTACACAATGGATTTACAGGTGCAGATGGAACAGATACTTTAGGAAAGGTAATGTGAGACTGTAATATATACAGTATTCCTTAGACATTGTTCAAATGTTTGTTTGCTGAGATTCAGTGAAACTAAGTTAATTATTGACCTACTATAATGCTGGAAGTCAGATAAATCTTTACAGAAATAGGACTGGAAAATGAATAGTAAGAGTCAGTCAGTGCATTAACATGTACTTATTGTTAGATTATCTGTCAACTGATGTATCTATTTCAGGAGCAGCATCAAGGAACTAATTGTTGGCTCAATGTAAAAATGGCTAGATTTTATTTTCCTTGCCATCTAACAAATGCATAGTAAAGCAAAAAAACAGGATGATAGAAGATTATGGTTATGTTTAAAGTTCTGTTATTCCAGGTAAAGGACACATATCCAGGGGTGGCTTTCTACCAGTTTGGACCAGTTCTATAGAACCAGTTGTTATGATTCTGCACAGTTCGGAGAACCAGAAAATCGTGTCATTCAATGACCCCACCCATCCACCCTGCCTCATCCTGCCCAGTCACTCCTTATCTCAAATGCACACCATCCAACTTGCCTGCATTGTGCTTTTGTCTAATTTTAGGTAAGTTGATATTTTTCCTTTTTTTTCCCCCTGACAATCAGTTGTTCTGACAATCAGCTGTGCCACGCAATTTATATTAGCTAGAAAGCAGAAAATCATTGGATTTCTTGCTTTCTAGCTAACCTAAATCACTGTTGTACTGCTTTGCCTTCACCCAAGAGGCTTCCCTGAGGCTTAGTCAGGAGTGTGGTATTCATGGGGTTGGGGGGAAGAGAAGTAGCCTGAGAGCAGAGCTCAACTTTCCTTAGGACTGAATCTTCTATTTTTCAGTGCAGACTCAGGCAGCAAATTGCAGAAAGGTAGATCTGTGAATGAATCTGTAATTCTGCAAGCAACTCAATTTGCCTGCCTGCTTTGCCTGAGTTTGGGTAAAAGTTGCTATTTTTTATTAAAATATCAATATTTAGATACATGGTGTGTTGTGAGTTAATTTTGTGAGTTTGCTTGCAAGAAAATTTTATGTGACACGGTCAGGTAGCAGATTGCTGAAAGGTAGATCTGTGAGTGAATCTGTGATTCTGCAAGCAACTCAATTTGCCTGCCTGCTTTACCTGATTTTGGGTAAAAGTTGCTATTTTTTATTAACAAATCAGTATTTACATAAATATTTACAATATTTATACACAAGCCATGCCCCGCCAGTCACGTGACCACCAAGCCATGCTTGGCCAGGAAGTCATGCCCACCTGGTCACATGACCATCAAGCCACACTCACAAATTAGGCCATGGCCACAGAGCAGGTTGTGAAGTAATTTGAATCCTACCCCCACACATATCCAAGAATTTTGGACTTCACACCCTCTCTGCCCACCTCAGAAATTGTTGTGGGAAAAATATCTGTATATTTCCTTGAGTGGAACAAAATAAGAGAGGAAAATACAACAATATTGTTATTGAATTCAACAAAAAGAAATTCAGTGTAGACTGGTTCTCACTTTTTTCTCATTCTACTGTGTTTCAGTTTTAAGTTGAATTATATTTATTTTTTTAAAAATGTCATTCATTCCAAGAAGTTTTCAGAATAAATACTGGAATAAAGCATAAATAGTTAGGTGTCAAAATTTGATATCATCACATTATTTAGGATGGGCAAAGAAAATATTAACAATGATGAGTTCTAAAAGAATATTTTTAAATATGAGGAATAGAGATCTTGATTTTATATCTTTGTAGACAAAGTTAACTTGCTAGGTAAAGCCAATGTCACACTGCACCAACGGATGCAAAGAGGATGTAAAACGGAGAGAAACACTTGCCATCCGTTGGTTAATGCGATGCATCCGTTCTTTACTCACTGCGTGCGTGATTCATATGTTCTATCCGTTCAGCATCCATCTACTGAGATTTCATCCGCTCAAAAAGTTTTGAGCTGCACAAAACTGTTTGAGCGGATGAAGTTTCTGCCACGTCCGTTCTACATCCGTGACACATATGGGGAACAAACGTTCTACGTCCGTCGTCATCCGTTAAACGTCCGCTGTATCCGTTCGGCATCTGCTGCGCATCTGCGCAACTCGCAACTCGGAAAACGGAAAGAGGGAGGAAGCGAAACGGATGCGGAACGTCCACACAACATTAGTAGCATGGACATAGAAAGGATGAAAGTGCACCTCGGACATAAAACATTAAAACGGAAAAAACGTTTGTATATGGGATGTATCTCAGATATTTAGGATGTCTGCAGGATGTCTAGAGGATGCAGAAGGACACCTAGCGGAAAACCGATATTTCCTATAAAAAGGGGAGGAAATCACCTGGATCTCACTTTCAGTCCAGCAGACGTGGTGTGCAGACCTCTTCAGCCTTGCTCTTGCTCTTCAACATCATCCATGATCTCCACCATGGATCATCGCACACTCCTTTTGGTAGCCGCCATCATTCAACACCAGAACCAAGCCCTCTTCAGACTGTTTCACCTTTTCTATGCAAAGAGAAGAAGGAATCATCCAAGAACTGTCTGGGTCCGACGATGGATTGGGAGAAGAGCGGAGTTTGGACTCTTTGACAAGTTGATGGTGAAGCTGAGGAATGAAGACCCTCGTGCATTCCAGCACTTCATGAGGATGCCACCAGCCATGTTTGACGAAGTTGTGGAGCGTCTGAAACCCAGGTTGACCAAGCAGAGCACCAACTTCCATCCCAGCCTGGACCCTGGGCTGAAGGTGGCACTGACTCTGTGCCACCTGGCCTCTGGGACCACATACAGAAACATGCAGTATGCCTGGGGGGTGCCACACAACACCATCAGCATTGTGGTCAGAGAAGTGGTGCAGGCCATCATCGAAGAATACCTGGAGGAGCTCCTCCAGTGTCCTACCACTGAAGAAGGCTGGAGGAAAGTTGCAGAAGAGTGGTATCAGAGGTGGAATTTCCCCCACACCGTTGGAGCCATAGATGGGAAGCAAGTGGCCTGCAAAGCTCCAGCCAACTCAGGGTCCACTTATTAAAACTACAAGGGCTTCTTCAGTATCATCCTCTTTGCCATGGTTGATGCTGACTACAAGTTCATGTACATCGATGCTTTAGGCAACGGGTCAGCTTCAGATGCCCAGGTATACGCCAGTCACCTCAAGGAGGGGCTGGAACGCAACCTCATCATGGGTTTCCCAGATCCAGACCCCCTGCCCAAAGACACACAAGATGTGCCCTACTTCATCATGGGAGATGACACCTTCTCCCTCAGAACCTACCTCATGAAGCCCTACACTTCCAGATGCCTCACCTGTGAAGAGAGGATCTTCAACTACAGGCTGTCCAGGGTAAGACGGGTGGTGGAGAACCCCTTTGGTATCCTGGCCAACAGGTTCCAGGTACTTCTCACCACCATGCAGCATCGACCAGAGACTGTGAGGAACATTGTGGAAGCTTGCTGCATCCTGCACAATCTCATACGCACCCGCTACCCAGTGTTGCATAACAAGCTTGTGAACTGTCAACAAGGGAATGGGGACATGGAGCCTGGTGAATGGAGGCAAGGGCAAAACCTGATAGACACTGTGGATGTACCAGGCCCCAACAGAGCTTCACATGAAGGGAAGAAGCAGCGCAACCTTCTGAAACACTGGTGCAACTACCCAGCTGGAGCAGTGGAGTGGCAAGACAGGATGGTAGATGCTTAATGGTTCCTTGAGCCTGTCTCATAACACTGATGAGATTGTGCCATGTATGTTGAGTGGCCCTACAATGAACAGGGCATTTAATAAAGAGTTGTGCTTATGTTGAAATGTATTGATCAATGAATAAATTGTTATTGATAAAAAAGGGCCATATGTGTGGCAGCTGGGAGGGTGGATCATACAGTCCCACTATGCTTGCACTGGAGGTTTATCCATCCCACAACTATCCTTGCCCATTCCACAGCTATTATCCATCCTACAGGTATCCTTGCCCATCCCACAGGTATTATCCATCCCACAGCTTTCCTTGCCCATCCCACAGCTATTATCCATCTCACTGTTATCCTTGCCCTTCCCACAAGCATGCAAAGGCTTAACCATTTTCTAAAAGTTTCCACCAAGACTTTATTAAGTAAAAGAAATGGACCAAGTATGTGAAGCAAAGATAACCTTTATTAATAACAAACTGTAAAAGCAAAATGACCCAGGCAAAGTGTCTCAAGCAAAGATAAAGTCAACAGGTAGCAACCCAGTCTCTGGCACTCTTCTCAGTCACTCTGGGGTGCCTGGCCCCGAGAGGACAACAGGAGATGGTGTGTGCAGGAAGCTCTCAGAGAGCTGGCTCAGGCCCATGAGGTTGAAAGGCCCTTCCCTGACCTGGGATGACAGATGTTCTGAGGACGAGCTTGGCTGTGGGGTGGAGGAAGGAGGAGTGTAGTTGGGCTATTTGGTCTGCAGTTGGGCGAGGTGAGGTGTGAGTGGCATGTGTGGCGTCGGTGGCATCTGTGGCGTCAGTGGCATCTGTGGTGTCGGTGGCACCGGTGGCATCGGTGGCATCAGTGACATCGGTGGCATCAGTGGCATCTGTGGCAGGCGATGAACCTGGGCCTGGACTCGGAAGGGCTGCCTCTTTTGAGGGAAGTCCTGATAGCCGTAGCCTTGGTAGAAGAGGGGCTGTTGAAAGCCTTGGAAGGGCTGTGACATCGCCTGGGGTGGAGGAGCAGACCTGGAGTGGGTGGGAGCAGGTTCAGATGGACCTGGAGGGTGGTGCAGAAGCGCAGTGATCCTCTCCTTCATCACCTGGTACTGGCGCTCCGGCATGATCATGAGGGTCTGGGTCACGTAGGTGAGGAAGGGCTTGTGGTTTGAGGATGGAATCTCGAAGTGTACCAGCTGAGCCAGTGTACCACCATCTGCGCTGTTCTTGATTGTGTCCCTGATCTCCAACAGGACAGTGTGGCTCTGTCCCTCCGGTCTGCCTCTCTGCCTGCTTTCTGTGGAGGTGGAGCTGGGGGTAGGGGTGGGTTGGTCTCTGGTGGCTGCAGCCTCCTCTTGCTCCATCTGCGTCAGGAGATCCTCCACGTCCTCTGGCATGGGGTGTGCAGCTGTCGGGAGGGTCTCTGTCATGGGGCACTCCGCAGACACCTGCCTGGACACACTGGCTGTTTCCTGGCTGGAAGAGGACTGGCTGTCTGTGGGCTGTCTGAGGGAGAGGGTTGACAGAGGGGCTGCTCCTCAGTGGCGGATCTCACCTTGCAGGAAGCTGCACTTGGCCATGACGAAGGTCTCCCGGTCCGTGAGCTTGACAGCGGCCTGCCCAGATCTCTTCAGGTGTAGCTTGCCATACCAGGTGTGCATATGTTTTCACCACCCCAGGAGGACATCAGAAGTGTATCCCAGGTTCTCTGCCTTCTCTCTCCAAGCTGCCTGCTTCCGCTTGGTGTCTCGATATAGCCTGTGGCCCTTCCTCCACAGGTACTTGTTCTCCCTCAGCCATTCGAGCATCTCCTCCTCATGGTCCTCTGCAATGGAATACTGTTTCCTCTCCCCCTTCTCCTTCTCCTTCGATTGCCTCTTCCTCCCTCTGGCAGGGCCTTCTGGGCCCTCATTAGAAGGGTTTTGAGGGCCTTAGGGCTGGCCCACCACACAAGCAGCACCAGTAGCAGTAGCAGCAGCAGTAGCAGCAGCACCACCAGCAGCAGCAGGACCAGCAACAGAAGCACCAGCAACAGAAGCACCAGCAACAGAAGCACCAGCACCAGCACCAGCAGGAGAAGCACCAGCAGAAGCACCAGCAGAAGCACCACCACCAGCAGAGTTAGCTCCAGGGATGGTGGTTCTGTCCTTCTTTCCATGGCTGGCAGGATTAAGCACAGGCTTCCTCTTCTTCCCCATGGTCTCTGATGAAGATGTCTCTGGCAGCAGGTCTTTCCTCTGAATGCTGGCTGCATGCGAGCTGCTTCCACGGGGCTGACGCAATTCATCCTCCCCGCATGCGCAGTGAACGCTTTGCATCCGCTACGCATCTGCTACGCATCCACTAGGCATCCGCTAGGCATCCGCTAGGCATCCGCTAGGCATCCGTGATGCATCTGTGTCATCCGCTACGCATCCGCTTTACTGTTCTCCCCCGGAAGCCCTGCGGACGTGCTATCCGCTTCCATTGGCTTCCATCCGCTAGGCTTCCGTTGAGCATCCACTTAACATCCTCGCTACATCCTCTCACCATCCATTCCTTTCCGATCTTTTCCATTCTGTTTATGCAAATTTTTGCCCCTTTTGAGAGCGGATAACAACGGATGGAGCCACAGATGGAATTTTGCCCGTCTGCTGTGTCCTTTTTACATACGTTTTGCATCCGTCGGCCGATGTGACCTAGCTTTAACTTGATGAAATCATTGACCCAGCTTACAGTTGTTTGAAAAGAACAATTCCACATTGGAAATCACCAGGAGAAGAATCTAAAAGAAAACTGATAGCATGATGTCTTTCAACAATGTGATGATTGTTGCTACTCTAAGAAATTAAAAGAGGATAATTTAGGGATGTAAAATGTACAAAGGTTACCTATTCATCTATGACAATGTTGCAAATATTTGGGCTGCAGAGCTTACAAACAGGCATATAATACAGGACATGCTAATGGTGCATAAAATTATGTATTGTGTAAAGAAAATGAAGCAGAAACTTTAATCTCTACTTGAATCCTCTAGATTTATAGCTTGCCAATGAAGTTGAACAATGGGAAATTCACATTTAAAAGTACACTATTTGTGCAACTTCTTTGAAAAATGTTTTACTATTTCCTATAATGTTTTCTTTTCTTTAAATTTAGTATAATCATTGCCATCTGATCCATGTACTGAAAATATATATTGCTTGTATATTTATAATCCTTGAATATTTATTATCCCATTAATTATTGATTTTATTAATTTACACTTACATTATACAATGATGATAAGAAAACTGCATAATTAGAATTTGAATGAATGAAAAAGCTTGGCTGAAAATACACTGGAAATTTGAGAAGTTCAAAAAGTATTTTGCATTCTGCTGATATTTTAAGCAGCTCTGCTTCCAGATATTAAAAATATAAACTTGTAGATTTAACATCTAGCATATGGGAACAATGGAATTTAATTTCATAGAGAAAATTCCACACGAATCTCAGTTGAGAAACTAGTTCATCTTTAGTTCAGAAATATATAAAGTCTTATTGGTGTTCTTTCTATATCTTAAGGCCCAGTCCCACTGCACTTACGGATGCAAAGAGGATGTAAAATGTTAAAAAAAGCTTGCCATCCGTTGGAAAATGCTATGCATCCGTTGTGTACTCATTGCATACATGTTTCATACGCTCTATCTGTCAAGCATCCATCCACTGAGATTTCATCCACCCAAGAAGTTTTGAGCTGCACATGAACTTTCCGCAGCGTACGATCTGTGCATCTGTGACATATACGGGCAACAAACGTTCTATGTCCATTATTGTCCATTAAACATCCGCTGTATCCTCTCTGCATCCTCTGGCCATCCCCTCAACTCACATCCACTGCAGCTGAAAACAGAAAGAGGGAGGAAACAAAAGGTACATGGAATGTCTACACAGCGTTAGTAGCACGGGAATAGAAAGGATATAAGTGAATGCATCTTGTATATAAAGTATTAAAAACGGACAAAACATTTGTACCTTGGATGTATCTCGTATATTTAGGATGTCTGGAGTATGTCTAGAGTATGTAGAAGGACACCTAGTGGACAACCGATATTTTCTATAAAAAGGGGGAGAAAATCATCTGGATCGCTGGGATGGCGTACCATACAGTCCCACTATGGTTGCACTGGAATTTATCCATCCCACAACTATCCTTATCTATCGCACAAGCATGCAAAGGCTTAACCAACACTTTATTAAGTAAAAAAAATGAACCAAGTGTCTTAAGCAAAGATAACCTTTATTAACTTTCTTAACTTTATGACTTTATTAAAAAAGCAAAATGAACCAAGTAAAGTGTCTTAAGCAAAGATAAACTTAACAAGTACAACTCAGCCTCTGACACTATTCTCAGTCACTCTAAGTCATGTCCCTGGTCTCAGCTGTTAAGCGGGCAGGGACTGTGGAGGTGGCTGTGGCTTGAGTGCTGGTCTGAGGCACCATTGGGGTGTTTGGTCCCAAGGGTACAACAGGGGATGGTGTATTCAGGAAGCTGTCCGAGAGCTGACTCAGTCTGTGAGGTTGAGAGGCCCTTCATCAAGGACTTGAGATGTCAGGCCCAATACTGATGACAGATTGTCTGTTGACGGGCTTGGCTGTGGGGTGGAGGAAGGAGGAGTGTTGTGGGGCTGTCTGGTCTGCAGCTGGGTGAGGAGTGGCATCTGTGGTGTGCAATGAACCTGGGCCTGGACTGGGAAGTTCTGCTTCTGCTGTGGGAAGTCCTGGTAGTCGTAGCCTTGGTAGGTGAGGGGCTGTTGAAAGCTGTGGAAGAGTTGTGACATTGCCTGGGGTGGAAGAGCAGACCTAGACTGGGTAGGAGCAGCTTCAACTGCGCTTTAAGGGTTGTGCAGAAGTGCTGTGATCTTCTGTTTCATCAACTGGTACTGGTCCTCAGGCAGGTCCCCCAGGGTCTGGCTCATGTAGGTGATGAAGGGCTTCCGGTCCAAGGATGGTATGTCACGGTGGACCAGCTGAGAGAGAAGTTCTGTGCTGGTCTTGATTGTGTCCCTGATCTCCAGCAGCACACTGTGGTCCTGGCCCTCCAGTCTGCCTCTCTGCCTGCATCCTCTGGAGCTGGGGGTGGGGTGGGGGTTGGCCTCTGGTGGCTGCTGCTTCTTCCTCCATTTGTGGCAGCAGGGCATCATCCTCCATGGGATCCTCCAAATCTGCTGGCATGGGGAGTGCAGCTGTCGGGGGGGTCTCTGCCGTGGGGCCCTCTGAAGACACCTGCCTGGACAGGGTAGCTGGATCCTGGCTGGAAGAGGACTGGCTATCTGTGGGCTGTCTGAGGGAGAGGGGTCTCAGAGGGGCTGCTTCTCGGTGGCGGATCTCACCCTCCAAGAAACTGCACTTGGCCATGACATACATCTCCCAGTCAGTGAGCTTGACAGCGGCCTGCCCGGATTTCTTGAGGTGTAGCTTGCCAAACCAGGTGTGCATGTACTTCCACCATCCAGTGTAGTCCAGGCTCTCTGCCTTGTCTCTCCAAGCCGCCTGCTTCTTCTTGGTGTCCTGATACAGTCTGTGGCCCTTTCTCCAGAGGTACCCGTTCTCCCTCAGCCATTCCAGCACCTCATCCTCATTCTCCTCGGAAATGGTGTACTGTTTCCTCTCTCCCTTCTGCTTCCCTTGCCTCTTCCTCCCTCTGGCAGGGGCTTGAGCAGGGCCTTCAGGGGCTTGAGCAGCAGGGATTTCAGGGGCTTGAGCAGCAGGGCCTTCAGGGGCTTGAGCAGCAGGGCCTTTAGCAGCAGGGCTTTGAGGGGCTTGAGGGCCTTGGGGCTTGTCCACCACAGCAGCAGCAGCAGCAGCAGCAGCTTCAGAGTCAGTGCCAGGGGATGGGATGCTGGTTCTGCCCTTCTTCACCTTTCCAGGGCTTGAACAAGTAGGCACGGGCTTCCTCTTCTTGCCTGACTGATGAACCATGGTGTTCCTGCTAGATGTATGTGGCAGCATGTCTTTCCCCTGTATGCTATCTGTGTGCGTGCTGCATCCTTTTATATCTACAGAACTGACGCAATTCATACTCCCTGCATGTGCAGTGAACACTTTGCATCTGATATACATCCGCGCAGCATCCCCTTTGTTTCCTATAGGCATCCGTGATGCATCCGCTTCATCCTCTATGCATCCGCCCCTTCCGCTATGCATCTGCTTTGAAATTCTCCCCTGGAACTCCTTTGGGTGTGTCATCCGCTTCCATCCGCTGTCATCCGCTAGGCTTCCTATGAACATCCATTTAACATCCCCGCTACATACTGCCCACGTCCGTTCTTTTCCATTCTTTTCTGTTCTGTTTATGCAAATTTTCACCACTTTTTGGAGCGGATGACAACGGATGGAGCCACCCCCAAAATTTTGCTCATCCGCTGTGTCCTCTCTGCATACGTTTTGCGTCCGTCGGCCAGTGGGACTGGGCCTTTAATATATGATGATTTAAAATATTTCTTTAAAAGAAAAGAAAATAATAAAAAATACCATATATCAGTTTTATGATTAGATTAAATAGTAAATAATAGAAAAAATGAAAATTACGAGTACAATATCAATTTAAATTTATATTTAGTCAAAGTCATTTCTTTGCCTTTTTATTTCTTTTTTCTGTATGTTTGGCTTTTCTTTTCTTTATATTTTCTCTGTTCTAACTTCTTATTTTTGTTAGTTTTTATCTTTTTAATTTAAAAAAAAATCTACTAAAATTATCTTTAAAAATGAAAAGAAAAGATTCAATTTCACAAAGCGTAAGAGCAGTGGGTCCATTCCACCCATAATAAGGTACTGTACATAGGCTAGTACTAGACCTCGACGTAGTATATAATTCAGTATAATAAATACCTAAGTGGGGCATTCAATTCAGCAGACCAAGATGAAATGTCTCTGAAAAGCCTAAAGGAAAAAGCACATGAGTCAAAGAATGGACACGTTAAAATATAATGAAGTACACAGACAACCCAACTGTTATCTCTTTCTTACTTCAGAAAATGGGAAACATTCTGAAGTGATGCAAGAAAATCTGGGTGTGTCATGAAGTCTTCTGAATCCTCTGAATCAGAGGCTGAAGCATCAGCAGACAATCAAATTCTTGCTACTACCTCAGATGGCCATACGTCTGAGAAGAAAAGACTTGTTCTGAATATGAGAGGCCAGATTCTGACAGAGTGCCTAGCCTAAAAATATAAGTGCACTTATGAAGTAAAGGCAATCATGTTTCCTTGAAAGCAGAAGATAGAAAACTCCTCATCAAACCATACTATAAGAGAAAGTTTGAGCCCTTTGTCCTTTTATTGAAAACAACTCTTCAACTCTAAATCTGTGTTCTTGTCACCATTGCTACTTGCCTGCCTTCAGTCACTCAGCTTGACATTCAGACTCATGTAGTTCCCTGTTTCTTAGAGCCTGGACTGTCAAGCACAATGCTTTTATCTCCATCTCTAACTTTCTTCTGCTAGCAAAACATGACAATTCATATTTCAGTATGAATTCAGATTTCAAAGCAAATCTAATCACCCTTGGCTACTTCATGAAGCTTGTGACATGTTAATACACAGGGGTAGGATTCAAAAATTTTAACAACCAGTTCTGTGGGTATGGTTTATGTGGTGGGCGTGGCTTGGTGGACATGTGACTGGGTGGACATGTCTTGGTGGCCATGTTATTGGCTGGGTGTGGACAACTCAATATTACTCACATTGAAGCACACATCTCCTCGCCTGGCCTTTCTTGACTGTGGGGATGCTGCAACAGTTGTAAGTGTGAAAAATGGTCATAAGTCACATTTTTCAGTGCCATTTAACTTTAAATGGTCACTCCACACAAGCAAAATACCAGCAAAGGAGGGGGAAAAAACTCCAGAGATGTTCCTGATAGAGGAAGTCTAGTCCTACCAAGAATGTAATAAGGGTTTAATGAGAGGCAGTTTCTGTAAGCAACACCAGAATGTTTCCTTCGTGCCTTCCTTCCAGGATTAGGCCAGTAATTCCTTCTAACAACTGGTTCTTCGAACTGCTTAGAATGTTAACACCCAGTTCTAGCAAATAGGTGTGAACTGGTAGAATCCCACCCCTGGTAATACAATTTTTCAAACTTGTATTTGCCATTTGATTTACATTGTCTTGATTACAATGTGGCATGCTGTGAATAGAATGTGGAAAATAAATAGGTTTTTAAATAGTGCACTCATGGACACTGTAACTTAGTCTTCCTGCTGATCATCTTCTTCTTCTCTTCAACTTTTCCAGCATTAGAACCTTTTCCAGAAGACTAAAACTCACAGTCTCTGGGTTCCTTGTCCACTACACAAAATTGGTTCAGAGGTACTGATGATGAATTATTCTTCTCGAACTTCTTGATTTGCACTGAAGGATAACGTTATTAAAACTCTTCAGTACATTTATCTATCCCTCAATTTTCATCTGAAGAAACCCAATTTTAGTTGGGCTTGAATCATAGTTTGTCAAATACTTCAACTGTTTTCTGAAAAAACATTCAAACACTTTTCTATCAATTTCAATCTATTGATTTATTATTACTGCCATATGATCCATACAGAACACTAAAAACACTGTTATGTCTCCTGGACAGAAGAGCAATGAAAAAGCAATTCAATGATGTTAGTCAATAACACTAAAGTAACCCTACCAGCTTAGGTTTACAGCAATAAACTGTTTTACTGTTCACAGTGAATGAAAGCTTAAAAACAAGTTTTCTCTTGTTTATAAAGGTAGAGTTTGCCACAAATAGTTCACTCACTCCACATAACAATCTGTTGTATCATTAAAGAGGAAATTCTGTCATTGTGGGTTATTTTGTCTGTAATATGTATTCACTGGTGGTATTGCAATCTTTTGATTTACATCCACTGGTCCTAAAATAAATAAGTGAAATATTCCCCAAGGCATCTAATCAATTGCATCTGTTGCAATTCTGGTATTTCCTTTGCCCTGTTTATTCCATAACTTCTCTGTTGGAGCAGGATTTTTATAAATGTTTCCAGGAATATATACTGGAATAAGCTCACAGGATAGGA
Organism: Laticauda colubrina; assembly: GCA_015471245.1. Lineage (NCBI taxonomy): Eukaryota > Metazoa > Chordata > Lepidosauria > Squamata > Elapidae > Laticauda > Laticauda colubrina. Next base: position 31,930,389 of record BLBF01000022.1, on the reverse strand, counting down.
GCACACACATTAACAGTTGAAATATCTAGGAGGAAAAATGATATTATTATTTCATTCCAATAATATTTTATTGTTTATGACTAATAGCATGACCAAATGGAAAATTCATTTATTATTCAATGTGTTATTTCTTTATTCTATCATCTTTTATACAGAATACAAAAACAAGAAATGTATACTACTAATGTAACTTTCTGTTCTATTACCCAATCATTTCTCTGTAAATTTATGAAATGTTTCCTAAATGTATGTTCTGACGTTTTTGTGATGCTGCAGATTGAAATACACCTTTCTCAACTTAAAAGTTATTATTTCAATCTATATCCTGCCTTTTTGACCACAGCCAATTGTTGTGGCCTGACAGTGGCCAGCGGAGCTGGCAGCTGATTTGGACAGTGAGGAGGTTGGGGAGGAGCATTGGCCAATCCTAGTATTCTGGGTTGGAGGTAGAGATGGGGCCAGGGCTATCTAACAGTTATCAGCTGCCTTTGGAGTCAGACATCAGTGAAGCAGAAGAACAGCTAGACCCTGTTCCCAGAGTGCACGTACGCAGAGTTGCTAGATGAAGGGAATAGCTGAGAAAAAGTTCCGACCCACCACAGGTGGGTGGTGAATGTCCCCTTCCCTAGAGTGTAAAATAGGAGCAAAAAGGGAGTGGGACTTTGCAGGAAACAATTAGTTCTATTCTGGCATGCTTGCCAAGTATTGCAGAGTCTGAAAGACACCTGGCCCCTCTCCAAGCCTGATAAAGGTTTGTAATAGGGAAATATCATGAAAGACTGTTGGCCAGGACTTTGTTGCAGAGGAAATTCATTGTAAATCAAATAAAAGGGGTTTATTGGAATAAGGACTCAGCTTCATGCTGTTGGGGGAAGCCTAGGTCAGAACACCAATACAGGCACACTATCAGACGGCAAAATCAATATAGAAGATATATGTGAATAATAATAGATATGTCATGCCCCATCAGAATCTGATTCCGAGGGGGAGGCTGAGCAGCTGGCAGGGAGTGGGAGTGTGGCTCCATTGGCTGTGGAAGAAACTGGGTATGGGCAAAGTCCAGCTGGGCAAAGCAGGGGAGAGGTAGAGCAAGGGAGAGGGAATTCAGAGGAAGATCCAGGCCTACCCACTCTTCATCCTAGGGCAAGTAGGGAGGAATGGAGAAGAGAGCAACATGAGTTACATGGCTTATGGAGGAAGAAAGGGCCCTGATTCCCTTCATTAGCTGCAGCTGGGAACACAGTGTTTAAAATGAGAGATTGCACACAGCAATTTATGGGAAGCAAATTGTGAGTTATCTCTTATTGTCAAGGCTTATCTGGGTTTCTGGCATTTTCCCAACTGTGTGTGTTTTGCTGGCCTTTCAAGTCTGGAATTCCATAGGCTGCCCTGTCAAATTAATTACTGCAGCATGGTTTGTGTGAATTTTTATTTACAGTTTATATGTACTTTGTTTTCGGACTGAATTTCCTCCACTTAAAGACTGTTCTTGGGAGAATTTTTTTCTCCAGCTAAAGTTAACCTGGACATTATGGGCAAAGTTGGAGGTATTAAAGGGACTCTTCTTACTTATGTGACTGTGCTGTCTTTGTGCCATGCCCCGGGTCATCACAATATATTTTTACCTCTAATAAGCAATTTACCAACTTTATTTATTTATTTATTTAACTAACTAAATAATTAATTGTTTATTTATTTATTCATTTATTTAATGTAGCTGCCCATTTCAAACTAGTGACTTTAGGCAGTGAATAATCATAAAAACAATTTCATACTTTATAAAACAAAAAAATGAAATACAAAGAGTAGTCAAGAGATATTACAATCCATTGGTGTCAACATAATCAGGAAATTGACCCCTTCACACACTAGGACCCCAAATTCAGGCACATAGCCAGGTCTACAGGGTCTTCTTAAAAGCTGGTAGTATTGTAACTTTCTTAACCTCAGGAGAAGCATGTTCCAGAGGACAGGCACTATGACAAAAAAGGAACATTCCTTGGTTGATGGCACTCAAAGCATGCCCATCCTGCTGGACTGGACAGATAGAAACAACTGTTATATATAGATAAGATGATAGGCATCTATGTATACAATGTCTTTAAGTGTTGGAGCTACTCTTGCAATTGATTTGTTTTTTTTTTTTCTGCCTTCTCTTCAGTTTTCTGTACATTTTCTCTACCAAATTCTCTATTTGAACTAAACCTTCTCTGCAGGACCTCTCAGAAAATCAAGGTTGGTTCAAACAGAGCTACAATAAAAACAAGTGTCACATCATAAGTTAGAAGTCTTTACAGTCAAACAATTTGGGTGCTGGAAAATTGAATGAACTTCATTTAACTTGTTCAAGTATTGGGAAAAATTTAATAACTACCTATTTCTGTGCAGTATTGAAGAAATAAGAAAATATACTACAATCTGGACATATATCAGCAAATTCATACATTATCATAAGCCATTGGTTTAATATTGTTTATTCATCTAACCATGGCAACCTAATTCTCTTGCTAAGGCATAAACTATGGCTGACTTATCACACCAAGTTATGCTTCATGCCTACCAAGATGAAACAATCTGTTATGGCTTGGTGCAAGTGTAAACTGACGACAGGGTAATGAGTTTACTGATTTTTACTGCTGAAGAAAACTTGAAAAATAACATCCTTAAAAATATAATTTTGTTTTTTTTTTTAAGTGATAAATTTAAGTCATCCAACTTCAAATATTTGGATAGAAGACTGGACAGCAATCCACCAGGACTCTTTAGATATTGAATTTTCCTCTTCAACTAGAAAATTTGACTAGGTTTCATAAACTCTTGTATGTGGGAACACTGTTCTGAAGAAGATTATGATCAAACTAACCCCAATTTTTCTGAGCACTCCTTTGACACCAAGAATGGAGTACAGGTAAAAATAGTAACTTTGCTATAAAAGCAGCCCTGTTACTTTGCCCATTCCTTCAAATATTACCAGTTATATGTAAATGCAACATTGATTTAATTGCTGGGCCTATTGATAATGCTTATTGAGTAGATTTAATACTGAGGAAGGAGGGACTAATTTCTGCCATATAAGTAACTAAGACAATTAAGAGACAAATAGATGCATAGCAAAACATAAATATGCTGTCATCTGTGGAGTTCAATAGCTCCTTGTGATAACATGTCACTTCTTCATTTCAGTTGTATAAAGAAAATGACTGATCTGAATGATATTTAAGGAAAATAACTGAAACCCTGTCAATATGTAGTAAATGAAACAAAAAGGTCAGGATATGAAAAATAAGGATATTATAATGATTTTCACTGCTTAAGATAAATCTTAAGAGTTAATATTCATTGTGAGTAAATCTAAATTAATTCGATTTCTAAATTAAAACCCTCTGAAAATGGCTGACCACAATTTTGATTAAAATTAATCAAAAATATTTTTAATATATCTTTCCAATTTGTCTATATGGTCTTGATTCCCAAGATCATGTTATAAAATAAATATCCTTTTCTCTGGATTTTTTTAACAACCTTTTTTTTTTTTTAAGGGATGTGGTATTGGTTCTAATTATTCCTCATTAGTGAATGTATATTTACAATTACTATTAATATTCCTTAATACCATATTGCTTTGCATGGAAGCAGAAATAAATTAAATGTAATTTTAAATCCTGTCTTTTGACTATTTTCTGATTTGGAAATTGGAATAATTTCCAAATATTCTTTGGAATATTTTATGTTTTGTTAATTCTTTAATTAGTTAGTGTTCTTTCATTTTACTTAGACCTCAGAATGTTTGTATTAGTAATAGCCTGGTACATAAAGCCCAAACATTCTGTAGTTTATTTGTAATAAATACAATCATATACCTTCCTTAAATATCTGTATGCAAATATCAGTATATTAAATATCTTTCTTTACCATTACTGATATGAACATCTTTGGCTATTGAAAGCAGGAAAACAAATTAGATTGCAGTAATAAGAATTCTGTTTTGATTTTCACAGTTGTGGAAGATGGCAACTGTTGTAGAGCGGCGGAATAACCTGACGCAAACACAGAGCGAACTTCAGCTTTTACTTTATTGTAGCAATAAAGGGTTGCCGCAGCTGCTGTGCTAACAAGGCAGCCAGCTGGCAGACAACAGCTGATGCCATTTGACAGCTCCCTTTTATAGCCAGCTGTCAAACAGTATCAGCCAATAGGAACGGTCTGTGTTCCCACTGGAAACGCGGACTGGAGTGAAGACTTCAGCTCAGTCTTTTCCAAACGCCACACTCCTTTCCCTCAGAATGGAGTGTGCATAGTCCTTCAGATAACTTGGCCACTTGCGCAGGCAGCCAGATCTTATAAGTCCTGATGAAGCTGCTGCTGGAAGGAATTTTTCTGCTTGCTGGGCAACTTCTGGTGCTGACGAAGCTGGTGTCTCGGCTTCATGCATTTCTGGGCGAGGGACAGATGATTGTTCAGGTAGGCTTGCATTCCTGTTGGATCTGTGGGAAGTTTCTATGGTCGCTGGCATTTTCTCTGTTACAGGAACGTCTTGAGGGCCATCTGCAGATGTACTCCAATGCCTTCTAAGCTGATTGATATGGCAGCGTCACATGTACCCATCTTGCAGGTGGACCCTGTAAGACTTAGGACCAGATACCACCACAATTTGCCCAGGCATCCACAAAGGGTGTCCCGCATAGTTCGGGGCATAGACCTGGTCATTTTCAGCGAACTCCCTTGCCTGGCTTTTTGACCCTAGGGGTGTGACTGGGGCATAATGCGGATGGAGTCTGTATAGGGTGGTCCTCAGACATCTACCCATGAGAAGTTCAGCCAGAGACCTATTACTGGTGGCACAGGGAATTGTGTGCTGGGTCAGGAGATACTTAGCGAGCCTAGAGTGCCAATCTATAGGCCCAAACTTCGCCAGGGCCTCCTTAACTGATCTGACTGCCCTTTCTGCCAGGCCATTACTGGCAGGATGAAAAGGAGCTATAAGTGTGTGCCTTATACCTAGGTTGGCTAGGAAGATCTCAAACTCACAGGAAGTAAACTAGGGGCCGTTATCAGACACAATGGTGTCAGGGAGGCCATGGGTAGAGAATATCCTTGATAGAGCCCTAGTGACAGCTTCTGAAGTTGTGGAGGTCATCAAGGGTCAGTTCCACCCATTTAAAAAAAGAATCAACCATCACCAGGAATGTACGCCCATGAACGGGGCCAGCCAGATCAATATGCACCCGGGACCACGGGGCCACAGAATCTTCCCACCTGCCTGGAGTGGATGTGGATGGAGCAGGTCTGGTAGCTTGACATGGCTGACAAGCACTCACCCAACTTGTAATCTGAGCATCCATGCCTGGCCACCGTACATAACTGCGAGCCAGGGCCTTCATCCTGACAATGCCGGGATGGCCCTCATGCAAGACCTTTAAAACTGAGTCTTGCAACTTGGAAGGGATAACTACCCTAGTTCCCCAAAGTAAACAGCCTTACAAAGAAGATAGTTCTTGCTGGTGAATTTTGAAAGGCACAAATTCGGGGGCATAAGGAATTGCTGGCCATCCCCTTCCCACCCAGTCAAGAACTTGGGCAATCACCTTGTCCCTAGAAGAGTGGGCAGTGATATCGAGGGCAGTGATGGGGAGGTTGAGATTGCTGATCTGGAAAATAGCATTAATTGGTGCAGGATCCTCCACAGGAACAGGTAGGGGATAGTGACTAAGAGCATCAGCATGGCATAGACTCTTGCCAGGTCAATGAATCAGTGTATAGGAAGAGGCAGCCAGAAATAAGGTCCACCTGGTCATCCTTGGAGACAAAAATCTGAGGAGTTTGTCTTTTGCCTGACAGAAGGTCTAACAGAGGCTTATGATCCATAATCAACTCAAAATAGTGTCCAAATGGAAACTCATGGAATTTTTTGACAGAAGCAACTGTAGCCAAAGCCTCCTTGTCAATTTGGCTGTAGTTGCGTTCAGCTGGGGAAAAAGTTCTGGAGAAAAAGGCAATGGGTGCCTCAGAACCATTAGGAAGTCTATGACTGAAAACAGCACCTATGCCAAAAGGAGAAGCATCTGCTGCTAAAACTAAAGGTAAATGTCTGTTAAATTGGATCAGAACAGAATTGGATGTAAGTAATGATTTGACAGCATGGAAGGTGTGGGCTTCCCTAGGTCCCCAGCACCAGGGGAATTGATTATCCAAGAGTCTGTACAGAGGCTCTGCAATGGAAGCTTTATGTGGCAAAAATGAAGCGTAAAAATTAAGAAGTCCTAAAAAGGCCTGGAGCTCAGTTTTGTTAGTTGGCATGGGTGTCTTGTGAATAGCCCATACTTTGGATTTGATTGGGTGAATACCAGAGACATCAATTTTGTATCCTAAAAATTCTACCTGTGGGGTGGCAATAGTGCACTTGTCTTTCTTTAACTTAAGCCCATGCTGTCTGAAATGATTGAGGACTCCTCTGACTCTTTGCAGTAACTGAGGCTTGTCAGGGGCTTATATTAAAATGTCATCAAAATACAGAATTATGCCTTGTAATCCTTGAAAAAGTTTTTCCGTTAAGGATTGGAAAATTCCTGGGGCCACACTTATGCCAAATTGGAGGTGCCTACATTTAATAGTGCCCCTGTGCGTTACAATAGTTTGTAGTTCAGCGGCTGTGTCATTAACAGACACAGGCCTGTGACATGTCTAATTTAGCAAAAATGGTTCCTGGCTCAAAAGAATGTAGTAGGTGCTGGATAACAGGGACTGATTTGTAAATATAAGCACTGATTTGTAAATATTTATTCAATGACGTCTTGTAATCCGCGCAGATTCTTACACTACGTAATAAGGACAATAGGGGTGTCACTATTGGGGTTTCCCATTTTGTGAAGTCCACAGGCTCTAATACACCTTGTTTAATTTAACTCTTGAAATAGAGCAGTATATTTCAGTATGTTATAATTACTGATCAGGGTATAATAGAAATTATTAATTTGAAGTCTGGTAAAACCGATTTTCTTATGAAGGCTATCATTCTTAAATCTTTCTTGATTTCATTCTATCTTGAAGATAACAAAAGAGAGAGTTGAATTTAATTTGAATTAACAAAACTAACTTTTTCTAAATCTTAGATTTAGATAAAGTTAGTCAGCCTGGACAGCACACTTGCATACAAAGAGAAAGAAGATTGGAAGAGAGAAGAACAATAAAAGTTGTGGGTGGACACCCACTGTCTGAAATGGTTTAGGGTTTCCTGCTTTGAGGAGGGTGGTTAGGCTACAAGACCTCCAAGTCCTTTCCAACTCTTTTATTTTCTTATTTATTTAAAAAGCACTGCCTTTATGCAGATTTTTTTTCATATACACAATAAAACCTTTTAAATAAAATCTATTACTTAAACTAAATAAACAATTCTGAGAAACAGATACTCATGTATTGATCAGTGGGCTGACTGCCTTTCTTAAATTCAATTTGTCTAAAATTGTTTTCTGGAAGTTATACCATTTGCTTTATTCTTGAAATCACTTATCTGTCTTAACTACACTTTTTCATGAGGACCATTACCTGCAGGCTCAGTGAAAAGGAGAAAATGTTGATGGAAGATCATTAAGATCCTTTTCTTTATTGAAGCTAACTAATTAACTGCATTCCAGTAAATTATATATGCTTGCCAGTTTTGCTATATACATCAGACTTTTATCTGCTGCTGACCAACTGCAATTTGAAGCTCTGCTGGACATATTGATGAATAATTTAATGGATTTCTGGAAATTAAGAAAAGACAGAGTGAAGTATTGAGTCCTTTTTATTTGTTACTACCCAATGGGGAGCCTGGCAAGAAATGTCTTAAATATTTATTTTAATAGTTCCAATTTTCTCAAATTTGCCATAGATGCACTGCCATGACAGAACCCATTTAGCTAAAATTTTACTTCAAAGAGAAACTGCAAACTTCTGCTAAGTCATTGTGGATCTTAAGCCCATGTCCCACTGCACCAACAGATGCAAAGAGGATGTAAAACAGACAAAAAACCTTGCCATCCAATGGAAAATGCGATGCATCCGTTGTGTACTCACTGCATACGTGTCTAATACACTCTATCCGTCGAGCATCCGTCCACTGAGATTTCATCCGCGCAAGAAGTTTTGAGCTGCACAAAACTTTTTGAGCAGATGAACTTCCCACCACGTATGATGTACATCTGCGACACATACGGGCAACAAACGTTCTATGTCCATTGTCATCCGTTAAACGTCCGCTATATCCACTTGGCATCCTCTGGACATCCTCGCAACTCACATCCGCTGCAGCTGAAAATGGAAAGAGGGAGAAAGCGAAAGGTACATGGAACGTCCACACAGCGTTAGTAGCATGGAAATAGAAAGGATGTAAGCGGATGCATCTCATATATAAAGCATTAAAACGGACAAAACGTTTGTATATGGGATGTATCTCAGATATTTAGGATATCTGGAGTATGCCAAGAGTATGTGGAAGGACACCTAGTGGAAAACCAATATTTCCTATAAAAAGGGGGAGGAAATCACCTGGATCTCAGTATAAGTCCAGCAGCCGTGGTGTACAGACCTCTTCACCCTTGGTCTTGCTCTTCCACATCATCCATTGATCTCCACCATGGATCACAACACATGGTAGCTGCGATCATTCATCACCAGAACCAAGCCCTTTCCAGACTGTTTCACCTTTTCTATGCAAAAAGAAGGAGACGATCAAGAGCTGTGTGGGTCCGACGATGGATCGGGAGAAGAGTGGAGTTTGGACTGTATGACAAGCTGATGGTGGAGCTGAGGAATGAAGACCCTCGTGCATTCCAGCACTTCATGAGGATGCCACCAGCCATGTTTGATGAAATTGTAGAGCGTCTGAGACCCAGGTTGACCAAGCCAAGCACCAACTTCCATCCCAACCTGGACCCTGGACTGAAGGTGGCACTGACTCTGCAGCACCTGGACTCTGGAACCACATACAGAAACATGCAGTCTTCCTGGAGTGCCACACAACAGCATCAGCAAAGTGGTCAGAGAAGTGGTGCAGGCCATCATTGAAGAATACCTGGAGGAGCTCCTCCAGTGTCCCACCACTGAAGAAGGCTGGAGGAAAGTTGCAGAACAGTGGTATCAGAGGTGGAACTTTCCCCACACCGTTGGAGCCATAGATGAGAAGCACGTGGCCTGGAAAGCTCCAGCCAACTCAGAGTCCTCTTATTACAACTACAAGGGCTTCTTCAGTATCATCCTCTTTGCCATGGTTGCTGCTGACTACAAGTTCATGTACATCGATGCTTTAGGCAATGGGTCAGCTTAAGATAGGCAGGTATATAACACCAGTGACCTCAAAGAGGGGCTGGAATGCAACCTCATCATGGATTTTCCAGATCCAGACCCCCTACCCAATGACACACAAGATGTACCCTACTTCATCATGGGGGATGACGCCTTCTCCCTCACAACCTACCTCATGAAGCCCTACAGTTCAAGATACCTCACCCATGAAGAGAGGATCTTCAACTACAGGCTGTCCAGGGTAAGACGGGTGGTGGAGAATGCCTTTGGCATCTTGGCCAACAGGTTCCAGTACTTCTCACCACCATGCAGCATCACCCACAGACTGTGAGGAGCATCATGGAAGCTTGCTGTATCCTGCACAATCTCATGTGCACCCACTACCCAGTGTTGCAGAACAGGCTTGTGGATCGTCAACAAGGGAATGGGGACATGGAGCCTGGTGAATGGAGGCAAGGGCAAAACCTGATAGACACTGTGGATGTACAAGGCCCCAACAGAGCTTCACGTGAAGGGAAGAAGCAGCACAACCTCCTGAAACACTGGTGGAACTCCCCAACTGGAGCAGTGGAGTGGCAAGACAGGATGATAGATGATTAATGGATGCTTCCTTCAGCCTGTCTCATAACACTGATGAGATTGTGCCATGTATGTTGAGTGGCCCTACAGTGAATAGGGCATTAATAAAGAGCTTTGTTTATTTTGAAATGTGTTGATCAATGGTTAAATTGTTCTTGATAAAAAAGGGCCATATAAGGCAGCTGGGAGGGTGGACCATACAGTCCCACTATGCTTGCACTGGAGGTTTATCTATCCCACAACTATCCTTACCTATCCCACAACTATCCTTACCTATCCCACAACTATCCTTACCCATCCCACAACTATCCTTACCTGTCCCACAAGCATGCAAAGGCTTAACCATTTTTTCAAAGTTTTCACCAACACTTTATTAACTAAATAAAATGAACCAAGTGTGTGAAGCAAAGATAACCTTCATTAATAACTGTCTTAAGTAAACTGTATGACTTTATTAAAAAAGCAAAATGAACCAAGTAAAGTGTCTTAAGCAAAGATAAAGTGAACAGGTAACAACTCAGTCTCTGGCACTATTCTCAGTCACTCTGAGGCATGTCCATGGTCTCAGCTGTCAAGTGGCCAGGGACTGTGGAGGTGGCTGTGGCTGGAGTGCTGGTCTGAGGCGCCATTGGGGTGCTTGGCCCTGAGAGTACAACAGGGGATGGTGTGTTCAGGAAGCTCTCAGAGAGCTGACTCAGTCCCATGAGGTTGAGAGGCCCTTCATCAAGGACCTGGAATGTCAGGCCCAAGACTGGTGAGATTGTCCATTGACGGGCTTGGCTGTGGGGTGGAGGAAGGAGGAGTGTAGTGGGGCTGTCTGGTCTGCAGCTGGGTCAGGTGAGGCATCTGTGACAGGCGGTGAACCTGGGCCTGGACTGGGAAGGGCTGCCTCTGCTGTGGGAAATCCTGGTACTCGTAGCTTTGGTAGGTGATGGGCTGTTGAAAGCCGTGGAAGGGCTGTGACATCGCCTGGGGTGAGGAGCAGACCTGGACTGGGTCGGAGCAGGTTCAACTGGGCCTGAAGGGTTGTGCAGAAGTGCTGTTATCTTCTGCTTCATCACCTGGTACTGGGCCTCAGGTAGGTCCATGAGGGTCTGGCTCACGTAGGTGATGAAGGGCTTCCGGTTCGAGGATGGTATGTTGCTGTGGACCAGCTGAGAGAGAAGATCTGTGCTGGTCTTCATTGTGTCCCTGATGTCCAACAGGACAGTGTGGCTCTGCCCTCCAGTCTGCCTCTCTGCCTGCTTTCTGTGGAGGTGGAGCTGGGGGTGGGGATGGCTTGGTCTCAGGTGTCTGCCACTTCTTCGTCCATTTGTGACAGGGGATCCTCCATGTCCTCTGGCATGGGGAGTGCAGCTGTCAGGGGGTCTCTGCCATGGGGCCCTCTGAAGACACCTGCCTGGACATGATAACTGTCTCCTGGCTGGAAGAGGAGTGGTTGTCTGTGGGCTGTCTGAGGGTGAGGGTTGTCAGAGGGGCTGCTCCTCGGTGGTGGACCTCACCCTCCAGGAAGCTGCACTTGGCCATGACATCCATCTCCCAGTCAGTGAGCTTGACAGTGGCCTGGCCAGATTTCTTGAGGTGTAGCTTGCCATACCAGGTGTGTATGTGCTTCCACCATCCCAGGAGTATGTCTGAAGTGTAGCCCAGGTTCTCTGCCTTGTCTCTCCAAGCTGCCTGCTTCCTCTTGGTGTTGCGATAGAGTCTGTGGCACTTTCTCCACAGGTACTCATTCTCCCTCAGCCATTCCACACCTCCTGCTCATGGTCCTCGGAAAGGATGTACTGTTTCCTCTCTTCCTTCTCCTTCCCTTGCCTCTTCCTCCCTCTGGCAGGGGCTTGAGCAGCAGGGCCTTCAGGGGCTTGAGCAGCAGGGCTTTGAGGGCCTTGGGGCTGGTCCACCACAGCAGCAGCACCAGCAGCACCAGCAGCAGGAGAAGCACCAGCAGCACCACCACCACCAGCAGAAGCACCAGCAGCTTCATAGTCAGTGCCAGGGGTGCGATGGTGGTTCTGTCCTTCCTGCCAGGGCTGGCAGGAGCAGGCACAGGCTTTCTCTTCTTCCCTGACTGACGAACCATGGTGTTATTCGAAGATGTCTGTGGCAGCATGTCTTTCCTCTGAATGCTGCTGCATGCGAGCTGCATCCTTTTATATCCGTGGAGCTGACGCAATTCATACTCCCTGCACGCACAGTGAACGCTTTGCATCTGCTATGCATCCGCTATGCATCTGCTATGCATCCTATAGGCGTCCGTGATGCATCCGCGTCATCCGCTATGCATCCACTCCTTCCGCTATGCATCCGCTTCGCTATTCTCCCCCGGAAGCCCTTCGGATGTGTCATCCACTTCCATCTGCCGTCATCTGCTAGGCTTCCTATGAACATCCGTTTAACATCCCCGCTATGTACTACCCCCATCCGTTCCTTTCTGTTTTTTTCTGTTCTGTTTATGCAAATTTGGGGTACTTTTTGGAGCGGATAACAACGGATGGAGCCACCCCCGAAATTTTGCTCATCCACTGTGTTCTTTTTGCATACGTTTTGCATCCATCAGCCAGTGGGACCTAGACTTTAGTTCTTAGTGAATTCACACATAGCTCTTAGCTGCTGCAGTCTGTTGTGCATCAAATGTACCATTTGACATTAATTCATAAAACACACTGCTATAAAACCAACTCACAAATACTCACAAATGTTAATGACATCAGGGGAAAGATGAGTACAGGGAGCTCTAGGAATGCAAACCAGTGAAATCTCCAATAGCAGCTAGAGATCCAAATTAACAAACATGAGTTGAACAGTGAAGGAACTGCACACTGTTGTTGGTATTAAGTTATATCCATAAACTTGTGGTTCTGCCCCTTCATATAATTCCTTTGACCAATCATTTTGCAGTTTGATATAGCCATAGATCACCAGAAGGCAAAACAAGAAACAATGGATGGAAACCAATCAGGGAAAGAACCAACCTAGAATTAAGGAGAAATGTCCTAACTGTGAGAACAATTAATAATTGAAATGTCTTGCCTTCAGAAGTTGTGGGTACCCTATTGCAAGACATTTTTAAGAAGAGACTGGACAACTACTTGTCTGAAATGGTATAAGATCTCTTTCCCAAGGAGGGAGTTGCAGTAGAACAGGGGTTGCCAAGCTTTTGGACCTAAGAGACCACCAAATTCATAATTTTAAATCCCATGGACCACTAATATGAATTCAGCATGCCACTCGCTGAAGCACCTAGATTCCCACTGATGGGATGGGGTTTTTCAGGCACTTGGCTGCCTGTTTTTGCAACCTTAAATACTCAAAGAGTCATTTGGATCTGTTTCCCTCAGAAAACAAAATACTGGGATTTCTCATCTCTCTTTCTCTCTCTCATTTCTCTCTCTCATCTCTCTCTCTTTCTCCCTTTCTCCCTCTTTCTCTCTCTCTCTCTCTCTCTCACTCTCTCTCTCTTTCTGCCTTTCTCCTTCTTTCTTTTTCTTTCTCTCTTTCCCTCCCCCTCTCTTTCTTCCTCCCTTTCTCCCTCTTTCTCTCTTTCTCCCCCTCGCTCTGTCCCTGGGGTTGGGGGTGGGGGGAAGGAACCCTTGAACTGGTGCTGGGTGGTGAGAATCTGATGTCCAGAAGCTGATGAGCCATGTGCTGAAGACCAGATGGCTGGCGGGGAGGTGGGGCAACAAGAGTGATATCGGTGGCAATTGGACTCATATGCACATGAGCGTGGCATCAGAGTCCTTCCTGGGTGTTCCCAGACCTGTGAGGGGGTGGGGGTGGAGGGAAAAGAACCTCAGAACTGGTGTTATCTCCTGCCTCCTGCTTCCATGTATTGGGGAGGTTGAGTGGCTGCCAGTGATGCCCTCAGGTGAAGATGTTGCCAGGGGGACCCCTCCCCTCAGGAGCTTCTCTTCCTTCTCGCCAGAAGCACTCACACGCAAAGCACTGATCACCCCTCTGGCACCTGCCAAGCCTCCTCCTTCCCGCTGGGCATGTGAGTACTTCTGGTGATGAGGAAGAGGGGGTCAAGCCTCCCCTTTGCAATATCTTCACCTGAGGGCATTGCTGGCAGCTGCTTCCTTCACTCAGGAGGTCCACGCTCTTCCTGCTGCTACTTGGCATCCTCGATTCATGGAGGCAGGAGGAAGCAGCCATGACACAGGTATACTAAGGAGACTGCAGGATTACCCCACCTCCCCGCCAGCCATCTGGTCTTTAGAACATGGCTCATTAGCCTCTGGATATCAGATTCCCACCACCCAGCACCAGTTCAGAGGTTCCTTTCATCCCACCCTCTCGCAGATCAGGGAACACCCAGAAAGGATGCCTCAATCTTCCATGTGCTACCCTCCCTCCCCACACGCATCAGTCCATCCATGGTATCACCCTTGTTCCAGACACTAGTGTGCTACAGCCCACCAAATTTTATCATGGAACACCAGTGGGCTGCAGCCCACTGATTGGCGACCTCTGGACTAGAAGACCTCCAAGGCTTCTTCCAACTCTGTTATTCTTTGTTCTGTTGATGAATTGTTCTCCTTTACTTCTTGATATTATATGAAAACAGATAGAAAACAATAAAAGAAAATTATTTATGGTGACGGTAATACTCAATTTTATGTTAAAAAGAGCTAAGCAAGAAAGGACCTAGTTCCTACATATTTGGATGAGAACCCAACAGGAAGTATCGGGGAAAAAACCTTGATGGAAATATGCTAAAAAGATGCAATAGTAAATTATTTCCATATCATTCTCAAGAAGACTGGAAAGAAGCATGTATGCAAGACACGGGACTTGAGATTGACCTGAAGGAGTACTTTTTTTTACATAGCTAACATAAATTTTTTTGCAAATGTTGGACTGAAATAATCCAAAATCTTAACAATCACACTGGGCCCTAATTGCCCACTATTAAAAAAAAAACTTTTCCAGTTGCTAGAATATCAGAAGTGGGCAGATAAATTAGGGACATTTCTGCAAGCTTTGAGAAGAAAAGATCCAAAGATCTTTGTAATAAAAAAGGAAAGTTGATAAATTCTGCAGGCATAGAACTAAAGCCTAAAATAAGAACAGAATATTGCACTAGGATTTTTTTCAGTGGATATATCATAATTAACTATTTAGATCAATGTTCAATAAATTATTGTCATTTTATTTCTTTACACCATGAGAACCAATCTACAGCATCAACAGGAAAGTGTCTGTTGTTTGAACATTAGGAAGTACTTTAATTTTACATGAAAAGTAATCTACAGAGTTAGCTAATAGCAAGAGGCGGAATACTGCATCACTCGAATAAATTTTATTTCCTTTATCTAGTATATGGGTTATGTAGAATTATCAAAAAGATTTTTGTTTTTCTTTTTACGTTTCCACCTCTTGGAAATACAAAGAAAAGAAGCATTTTAGTTTACCATTTAAAATAAGAACTGAAATATTACATCTGATTACATATTTATTCTGGAACTGTATTGGATACTTATTAGGACTGCTTTAAAAAGTGAACAAATATATCTATTTAATGTGTTTAAATCTACATAAAGGATATAAAACTTAAGGCTTTACAAAAAATGTAATCGCTCATAGAATATCTTGCTGCCTATCTTTGTCAAAGCATTCTTATATTTATAAAATCCTTAGTAAATATTTTTATAAACTTCTATGAATGGGCTTTTTAAAATATTGGCTCAGTTTAGTCAACACACTAAACCATAGTGTTAGTTTGATTCTGTCTGGTTGAGCAGATTGTATGAATTTAGTAATTATAATTAAAGTAATTTATATGGGAGATGATAAGGATGTATCTGACAATTTTCAGTGCCCTTGATCAAGATTAGGTCATAGTTAGCAGTAGCAATAGTAATAGCAATAGCACTTAGACTTATATACCACTTCACAGTGCTTTACAGCCCTCTCTAAGCTGTTTGCATATTGCCCTCAACAGTCTGAGTCCTGAGTCCTCATTTTACCTACCATGGAAGGATGGAATGCTGAGTCAACCTTGAGCCTGATGAGATTTAAACTGCTAAATTGCAGTCAGCCAGCAGTCAGCAGAAGTAGCCTGCAGTACTGCACTCTAACCATTGAGCCACCATGATTCATACAGTAAACAGCAATATAGTTAAACTGGGCTCAAGTCCTTCTGCCCATACCCTGTACTTGCTACTCAAGCAGTGAGTAATATACCAGGGGCTTCTGAATGTATAGTCACTTTATCTTCTTTGGGTTGAGTTTGAATTTTTTCTTCCTGACCTGATACTGAATGCCACCAAACACTGGGTCTATCCCATACTTCATTTGATATGAAAAGAGATTAAAACTACATTTCAACTGCATGTTAACAGTATCTCATCCCAATTGCTGATT
>BLBF01000022.1:31846667-31869733 GCA_015471245.1 Laticauda colubrina | reverse complement strand
CTCAGTCTTAATGAAGCTTTCCTGATGCCACTATTTTACTAAAGGCCTGGTCCCACTGCACTTACAGATGCAAAGAGGATGTAAAACATTTAAAAAAGCTTGCCATCTGTTGGAAAACGCTATGCATCCATTGTGTACTCACTGTATACGTGTTTCATACGCTCTATTTGTTGAGCATCTGTCCACTGCAATTTCATCTGCGCAAGAAGTTTTGAGCTGCACAAAACTTTGTGAACGGATGAACTTTCCGCCGCGTACGATGTACATTCACGACATATACAGGCAACAAACGTTCTATGTCCATTATCATCTATTAAACGTCCACTGTATCCTCTCTGCATCCTCTGGCCATCCCCTCAACTCACATCCGCTGCAGCTGAAAACGGAAAGAGGGAGGAAACAAAAGGTACGTGGAATATCTACACAGCATTAGTAGCACGGAAATAGAAAGGATGTAAGTGTATACATCTCGTATATAAAGTATTAAAAATGAACAAAATGTTTGTATCTGGGATGTATCTCATATATTTAGGATATCTGGAGTATGTCTAGAGTATGTAGAAGGACACCAAGCGGACAACCAATATTTTCTATAAAAGGGGGGAGAAAATCATCTGGATCTCAGTATGAGTCCAGCAGCTGTGGTTTACAGACCTCCTCAATCTTGGTCTTGGTCTTCAACATCATCAGTTGTTCTCCACCATGGATGATGACACAGTCCATATGATAGCTGCATTCATTCATCACCAGAACCAAAACCTGTTCAGACTGTATCAAATTTTACACAGAAGGAGAGGAAGAAGACGTTCAAGACCTGTGTGGATCCGAGGATGGATCATGAGAAGAATGGAGTTTGGACTGTATGACCAGTTGATGGTGGCGCTGAGGAATGAAGACCCTCGTGCATTCCAGCACTTCATGAGGATGCCACCAGCCATGTTTGACGAAGTTGTGGAGTGGCTGAGACCCAGGTTGGCCAAGCCTAGCACCAACTTCCGTCCCAACCTGGACCCTGGACTGAAGCTGGCAATGACTCTGTGGCACCTGGCCTCTGGAACCACATACAGAAACATGCAGTATACATGGAGGGTACCACACAACAGCATCAGCAAAATGATCAGAGAAGTGGTACAGGCCATATTTGAAGAATATGTGGAGGAGCTCCTCAGGTGCCCCACCAATGAACAAGGCTGGAGAAAACTTGCAGAAGAGTGGTATCAGAGGTAGAACTTTCCCCATACCGTTGGAGCCATAGATGGGAAGCACGTGGCCTGCAAAGCTCCAGCCAACTCAGGGTCCATTGATTACAACTACAAGGACTTCTTCAGTATCATCCTCTTTGCCATGTATGTGTCTTTCCCCTGTATGCTGACTGTGTGCGTGCTGCATCCTTTTATATCCACAGAGCTGACGCAATTCATACTCCCTGCATGCGCAGTGAACGCTTTGCATCTGATATACATCCGCAGGGCATCCACTTTGCTTCCTATAGGCGTCCGTGATGCATCCGCTTCATCCGCTATGCATCCGCCCCTTCCGCTATGCGTCCGCTTTGAAATTATCCCCGGAACCCCTTCAGAGGTGTCATCCGTTTCCATCTGCTTTCATCCGCTAGGCTTCCTATGAACATCCGTTTAACATCCCCGCTACATACTACCCACGTCCGTTCTTTTCCGTTCTTTTCCGTTCTTTTCCGTTCTGTTTATGCAAATTTTCGCCACTTTTTGGAGTGGATGACAACGGATGGAGCCACCCCTGAAATTTTGCTCGTCCGCTGTGTCCTTTATGCATATGTTTTGCATCCGGCGGCCAGTGGGACCGGGCCTTAAGAAACTAGATTCCTCAGATAGGAATCAATTCGATACTTATAAATTTTTTAGAATTTCATTTGTTTTATAGTGTATTTATTTAGCATGATATGCAAACCCATCAAAGAAAAATCATGCTTTATGTGATTGCATAATGTATGAACCCAGTTTTTTCATTTCATTCAATAAACAGTGGACTAATATGATATATGAATCGAAAACTTGTAATTCTAAGATAATTATGATGGTTCTTATTGGATCAAATAAAAAAATATATAAAACTAAAATCGTGTGGGAAGCTCACAACAGGACATGAAAACTGAACTAAGCTTCCAGGCTTGATTATCCCTGAAGCCCCTGTCACACAGCACCAATGGATGGAAAGAGGATGTAAAATGGAGAGAAACACTTGCCATCCGTTGGTTAACGCGATGCATCCATTCTGTACTCACTGCGTCCATTTTTCATACTCTCTATCCGTCCTGCATCCATCTATTGACATTTCATCCGCTCAAAAAGTTTTGAGCTGCACAAAACTTTTTCAACGGAAAATGTATCCAACACGTCCGTTCTACATCTGCTACTCATATGGGGAACATCCGTTAGACATCTGTCGTCAGCTGTTACATGTCCGCTATATCCGCTAGGTATATGCTGCGCATCCAAGCAACTCGCATCCACTCCAGCGGAAAATGGAAAATGGGAGGAAGCGAAACGGATGCAGAACAGACACGCAGCATTAGTAGCGCGGACGGAGAAAGGATGAAAGTGGATGCAGCTCACATACAAAGCATTAAAACGGAAAAAAACATTCGTATAGGGGACGTATCTCAGATATTTAGGATGTCTGCAAGATGACTAGAGGATGCAAAAGGACACATAGCAGAAAACCTATATTTCCTATAAAAAGGGGGAGAAATCACCTGGATCTCACTTTCAGTCCAGCAGCCCTGCTGTGCAGACCTCTTCAGCCTTCATCTTGCTCTTGCTCTTCCACAGCATCCAGTCATCTCCACCATGGATTGTCACACACTCCTTTTGGTAGCCACCATCATTCTACAACAGTGCAATGCCCTTTACAGGCTCTTTCGCCTGTTCTACGTGAAGAAAAGGAGGTGTCCAAGAAGTGCCTGGGTCTGAAGATGGATCGCGAGAAGAGCTGAGTACGGACTGTACAACAAGCTGATGGTGGAGCTGAAGAACGAAGACTCTCGTGCATTCCAGAACTTCATGAGGATGCCTCCAGCCATGTTTGATGAAGTTGTGGAGCGGCTGAGACCCAGGCTGACCAAACAGAGCATTAACTTCCGGCCTAACCTGGACCCTGGACTCAAGGTAGCACTGACTCTGCGCCACCTGGCCTCTGGGACCATGTACAGGAGCATGCAGTACGGCTGGAGGGTGCCACACAACACCATCAGCATTGTGGTCAGAGAAGTGGTGCAGGCCATCATCAAAGAATACCTGGAGGAGCTCCTCCAGTTCCTCTCCACTGAAGAAGGCTGGAAGAAAGTTGCAGAGCAGTGGTATCAGAAGTGGAACTTTCCCCACACTGTTGGAGCCATAGATGGCAAGCATGTGGCCTGCAAAGCTCCAGCCAAGTCAGGGTCCACTTATCACAACTACAAGGGCTTCTTCAGCATCATCCTCTTTTCCATGGTCGATGCTGACTACAAGTTCATGTACATCGATGCTTCAAACAATGGGTCATCTTCAGATGAACAGGTATACAACGCCAGTCACCTCAAGGATGGGCTGGAACGCAACCTCATCATGGGCTTCCTAGATCCAGACCCCCTACCCAACAACACACAAGATATGCCCCACTTCATCCTGGGGGATGGTGCCTTCTCCCTCAGAACCTACCTCATGAAGCCCTACACTTCCGGATGCCTCACCCATGAAGAGAGGATCTTCAACTACAGGCTGTCCAGGGCAAGGCGGGTGGTGGAGAATGCCTTTGGCATCCTGGCCAACAGGTTCCAGGTACTTCTCACCACCATGCAGCATCGCCCAGAGACCGTGAGGGACATCGTGGAAGCTTGCTGCATCCTGCGCAATCTCACGTGCACCCGCTAGCCAGTGTTGCAGAACAGGCTCGTGGACCTCCAGCAAGGCAATGGGGACATGGAGCTTGGTGAATGGAGGCAAGGGCAAAACCTGATAGACACTGTGGATGTGCAAGGCCCCAACAGAGCTTCACGTGAAGGGAAGAAGCAGCGCAACCTCCTGAAACACTGGTGCAACTCCCCAGCTGGAGCAGTGGAGTGGCAAGACAGGATGGTAGATGCTTAATGGATGCTTCCTTCAGCCTGTCTCATCACACGGATGAGATTGGGCCATGTATGTTGAGTGGCCCTACAATGAACAGGGTATTTAATAAAGAGTTGTGTTTATGTTGAAATGTGTGGATGAATGATTACATTGTTATTGATAATAAAGAGCCATAGGTGTGGCACCTGGGAGGGTGGACCATACAGTCCCACTATGCATGCACTGGAGGTTTATATTTCCCACAGCTATTACCCATCCCACAGGTATCCCTGCCCATCCCACAACTATTACCCATCCCACAGGTATCCCTGCCCATCCCACTGCTTTCCTTACCCATCCCACAAGCATGCAAAGACTTAAACCATTTCTAAAAGTTTCCACCAAGACTTTATTGATGAAAATAACTGAACCAAGTGTGTGAAGCAAAGATAATCTTTATTAATAACAAACTGTAAAAGAAAATGACCCAAGTGTCCCAAGCAAAGATAAAGTCAACAGGTAGCAACCCAGTCTCTGGCACTCTTCTCAGTCACTCTGAGGCATGCCCATAGTCTCAGGGGGTGAAGGGTCCAGGTGCTGTGGAGGTGGCTGCTGCTGGAGTGCTGGTCTGAGGCACCATTGGGGTGCCTGGCCCCGAGAGGACAACAGGGGATGGTGTGTGGAGGAAGCTCTCAGAGAGCTGGCTCAGTCCTGTGATGTTGAGAGGCCCTTCCTCCATGACATGAGGTGTCAATCCCAAGACCGATGACAGATGTTCTGAGGCCGGGTTTGGCTGTGGGGTGGACGAAGGAGGAGTGTAGTGGGGTTGTCTGGTGTGCAGATGAGCGAGGTGAGGCATCAGTGGCATCTGTGGCATGGGTGGCATCTGTGCCGTGAGTGGCATCTATGGCATGGGTGGCATCTGTGGCATGGGTGGCATCTGTGGCGTGGGTGGCATCGGTGGCGTCGGTGGCGTCGGGGGCACCGGTGGTGTACGATGAACCTGTGCGTGGACTGGGAAGGGCTGCCTGTGCTGCTGGAACTCCTGGTAGCCATAGCCTTGATAGGTGAGGGCCTGTGGAAAGCCTTGGAAGGGCTGTGACATCACCTGGGGTGGAGGAGCAGACCTGGACTGGGTTGGAGCAGGTTCATCTGGGCCTGGAGGGTTGTGAAGAAGACCGGTGATCCTGTCCTTGATCACCTGTGCTGTTATTCAGACATGTCCAGGAGGGTCTGGTTGACGTAGGTGAGGAAGGGCTTGTGGTTTGAGGATAGTGTGTCGGTGTGTACCAGCTGAGAGAGGAGATCTACGCTGCTTCTGATGGTGTCCCTGATCTCCAGAAGGACAGTGTGACTCTGCCCCTCTGGTCTGCCTCTCTGCCTGCTTTCTGTGGTGGTGGAGCTGGGGGTGGACGTGGGTTGGTCTCTGGTGTAAGTGCCCTCTCCTTGCTCCAACTGCGTCAGGGGGTCTTCCACATGCTCCACCATGGGAAGTGCAGCTGTCGGAGGGGTCTCTGTTGTGGGACGCTCCACAGATACCTAACTGGACACAGGAGCTGACTCTTGGCCAGAAGAGGACTGGCTCTCTGTGGGCTGCCTGAGAGAGAGGGTTGTCAGAGGGGCTGCTCCTTGGTGGCAGATCTCACCCTCCAAGAAGCTGCACTTGGCCATCATGTAGGTCTCCCAGGCCATCAGCTTGACCGTGGCCTGGCCAGATTTCTTGAGGTTCAGCTTCCCGTACCAGGTGTGCATGTGCTTCCACCACCTGAGATGGACCTCTGAAGTGTAGCCCAGGCTCTCCGCCTTCTCTCTCCAAGCAGCCTGCTTCCTTTTGGTGTCTCGATAGAGCCTGTGTCCCTTCCGCCATAGATACTCGTTCTCCCTCAGCCACTCCAGCACCTCATCCTCATGTTCCTCTTCGATGGAGTATTGCCTCCTCTCCCGTTCATGCGTATGCCTCTTCCTCCCACTGGCAGGGCCATCTGGGCCCTCATTAGAGGGGCTTTGAGGTTCTAGGGGATGCTCCACCACACCAGCAGCAGCAGCAGCAGCAACAACAACAGTAGCAGCAAAAGCAGGACCAGCAGCACCAGCAGCACCAGTAGGACCAGGATCAGCAGCAGCAGAGTAAGCACCAGCAGCACCAGCAGGACCAGGAGCACCAGCAAGACCAGCAGGACCAGGAGCACCAGCAGCATCAGCAGGACCAGGAGCATCAGGATCACCAGCAGGACCAGGAGCATCAGGATCACCAGCAGGACCAGCAGGACCAGGAGCAGCACCAGCAGAGTAAGCACCAACAGAAGCACCAGCACCAGGAGCAGCCCCAGCAGAGTAAGCCCCAGCAGAAGCCCCAGCACCAGGAGCAGCACCAGCAGAAGCACCAGCACCAGAAGAGTCAGCCCGAGCAGTAGAATCCGCAGCAGAAGCAGAGTCAGGGCCAGGGGGTGGGATGGTGGCCCTGTCCTTCTTGCTAGGGCTGGCAGGAGTAGGCACAGGCTTCCTCTTCTTTCCCATGGTTGTTGGCTGGCTGGAGATGTGTCTGGCAGCAGGTCTTTCCTCTGAATGGTGACCTGCTTGTCAGCTGCATCCTTTTATATCTGTGGGGCTGACGCAATGCATCCTCCCCGCATGCGCAATGAACGCTTTGCATCTGCTAGGCATCCGCTAGGCATCCTCTAGGCATCCGCTCGGCTTCTGCTCTGCATCCACTTCATCCGCTCGGCATCCGCTCGGCATCCATTCCTTCTGTTGCACATCTGCTTCGCTGTGCTCCCCTGGAAACCCTGCGGAAGTGCCATCCACTTCCATCCGCTTCCATCCGCTAGGCTTCCATGGAGCATCCACTTAACATCCTGGCTACATCCTCCCTCCATCCGTTCCTTTCCGTTGTTGTCCGCTCTGTTTATGCAAATTCGGGGCACTTTTGAGAGCGGATAACAACGGATGGAACATTTTCTCATCCGCTGTGTCCTTTTTACATACGTTTTGCATCCGTCGGCCTATGTGACAGGCCCTTTAGGCAAAATGTTTAGCAAAGATGTTTCCTGAATTTCTTTGGTTGTAGAACAAATAGAAAGAGTTCAGGCATGATCATTCACACAACATGAATAAAAAGCACAGCAGGCAATAGTGCCTTGATAGTTAACTGTGACCAGACTAAATAAGGAATATATGACCAGTCTTATTTATGAATAAGACAATTATGTTTTAAACTACATAATTTGCCATACCCTCTAAGTGGTTCTTGCAATTTAAAATGTCATTTATAATTATATTTGCACGGTGTCAGTTCCAAAAGGTATTTTCAGGTTGGAGACCAAAGAGTTTCTTCATCCATAATAATGCACCAGATTGCATGAAGAGAATCATTACTGAGAACTATTGGGGTCAGCTGAGTTAAATGAAGATTATAATGAAAATAGAAAGCTGTATGATTACCTAAGCCAATAAAATAGCAATCATTTTCTGTCCTCTTTATTGTTATAAATGAACACAGCTATAATTCTTAACATAAAAATAAAGATTTTTTTTGGCGGGGGGGGGAACATGAATAGAAAATAGTAATAAAATTAAAATTTAAAGCTTTGGAGAGTATTTCAGCTTAACATTTAAAGATAACAATGCATTATTAGCCAAAATTGGTGTGAAAAATATTCTGTCTATTTTTAATTTTGCCAAGTTTGAATTTCCTACAGTGAGTGATTGCCTCTCTTCCATGCAAATGCACAATATTTTGAAAGTAATGAATTTATTTCCTTGCTAATTTTTTAGAAGCATAAGAGATCTGTTCCATAGCCAGTGAAAAGAATAACTACTTTTTTTGTCCTGGAACAAAATTGCTAATGATAATTCAGGTTAAATCCTGTGCCAAAATATAACTTCAATACAAATAATGAAAGTATCCAGGAAAAATGGCCATTCTTAGCTATTTGTTAGCTGTAAAATCTTCTATGCTTTAAAACAAAACAATTATTATATATTAGTATGATAGCATCTAAATTAAAATTTCTACCTCCACATTTAATTTCTGGTTAAGTTAGGACACAAGTTAAAACACATTTTAGCAAAATTATATAAACACTACAACAATGGTATTGCAGTGAAAGTAATACAGATCTATAGTAGATGTACAAACTCCTCCTACATTTTCCACAGGCTGGAGAGTGATACAGACAAGTTCCAGGAGCATGTTCTCCATGTCCTCATGGTACCCAGTCATCTACTCTTCCTAGTCTTCATTTCACGAGAAGAAACAAGACCTGGAATTTGCAACTGCAAATCCAGCTCAGTTTCAACCTTCCAGTATTTCCCATTGTGGGAAAGAAGCAGAATAATCAAATCAGAGCTTGAGCTTATGGGTGCATTAAGCTGGATAGTGATGAAATCTTACTTGAAGAAGATCAGTGAACCAGATGGGCTAGTCTGTGGTATTAGGTTGTAGAACAGAAATTCCCCATCTGTATATAAAAGCCTGTTCTTGGCCAAAGAGATACAGGTCACAACTATATGTGCAGTTTTATGAATTATTGGGAAAAACAAAACTATGTGTCAAATTACATTCTATGTATTCTGAACATGTTCAGTTGGTTGTCAGATATTACATAGATGTAATGCAGTGGTGAGATTCAATTTTTTTTAATACTGGTTCTGTGGGCGTAGCTTGGTGGGTGTGGCAGGGGAAGGATACTGTAAAATCTCCAGTCAGAGGTGGTATTTGCCAATTTTCTGAACTTCTCAAAACTTCTGCTACCTGTTCTCCAGAACTGGTCAGAACCTGCTGAATAACACCTCTGATGTAATTACGGTAATTTTCTAAAGAAGCTAGTAAATAAAAATAACTTCTTAAATGTACATTAAATTAGCCACAAGTATCCATACATAATGAAGTGACTAGTTCTGTACCTATTCAAAAATACTAATCACAGAAAATATGATGTGATAAGAAAGTAGTTAATTTCCTCCCACCCACCTGTGACAATTTCAATTACATCCCTGTTGCTATCATGTTTACTATCTGAATCCAGTGGGAAGCTTTCACCGCAAATGAACAATTCCAAAGTAACAGTCAGTATCACAAATTATAAAGGACATTCCAGTCTTATTTTTACTAGATGGGTGGGATAGATAAATACATAGTGTCTATATAATCCTTTATCACCATTTATAAAGCAAATTTCTTTTAGAATGCTTCATTTTGACTCGTGTGGCCTGTGCTTTCCTCGTCCCTCATGGGATGAAAATCCATTCATTGCTTCTTTTCATGTGGCTTGGAGTTTTATTTCCATTACAAATCAAGAGATTCAGTGCAAGAAAATTATTTTCTGTCTCCTTTGTCTGCAATTTTCTTCTGTTTAGAAGTAGATTTCCATTATGAGAAAAGCATAGACCCTCTAAGCCCATTTTAGCCCTTTGAGGAACTAGCACTATAGATTGTTTTTCCTAGTGGAATCATCCATCACTATAAAAAAAGCAGATACTCCTTCAGAAGTCAGTAGGAACTATGTTTAGAGATTTCTTTACATATTCATCATATTTTATAGACATTTTTTTTAAAAAATAAGCTTTTGAAAAGGATACAAAGCCCAACCAACCCCCACTGCTTATTCAACATGCATTAAGAACACAGAAGAGTAGTCTTTGAGTCTTTGCATAAATAATTTAATTCCAGCAACTAGGGAAGCAATCACACAGAATGTAAATGGCCAGTTCCAGATTCTTATGCTCCCTGATTTCAATATTTAGAACGAAATTGTAAACAACAATCTTTTCCAACAAGAATAAAAACCAACTCAAAGTTTACATTTAGAAAAATATTCTCAATCATTCTTGACTGAGAAACTTTCATATCTTTTGTTTTTTTCCCCAAAATAAAAAAAAACCCATTATTTTTAAGTAGACATTCTGTAACTTAAAATTCCTTTTGTAGAATTTTGCTAATATACTTTTGCGGTTGTTATACTCAACAGACTGACAATTTTAAATTCCCATGATAAAAAGATGAAATAAGTCACAGTCCTCTTGTCTTCAAACTTTCCTTTCGTACTCTGAAAATAAACAGAAATGTAGTTCAAAACATGACATCCAAACTAGTTGCAGCTGAATCTCTTACATGTTTCAAAAGGCTATCAAATCTGCCCATTCCTTGAAAACATTATTCTTATTGGTTCCTAAGTTGGGGTCTGCATGTAGTTAGGCAAATGCCAAAATTTAATCAGCATGCTTGATGTTACCACATATTCTATTTTTTATTTATGTTTATTTTTTGTCCTCTATTAAAATATGTGGGATTGGGAGTTTTCTGGAAATTCCAATTTGTGCAAAATGTACCAACCGAGTAATTAATTGTACTGAATAATTGCTCTGAACAATCTACTTACAAGGCAGAGCTTAAGGCATTGGGATTAATCTTTAAAGTCCAAAATAGTTTAAGCCTATCTGAAGGGCTGATTTCTCATTATGAGCAGTTAAGGTCTGAAGATAGGGTCCTTTTGAAGATATTTCTGCTGTCTGAACACCAGTTCTCAAACCTGTATGAAGAAGACATCTTTCATAACCTAATGGAAAGAATTATCTTGGGATGTCTCTGAGACTCAATATTTAGAAACATGTAAATAGTAGCTAACATTAACCATCCACTTTATTTTCCTTTTCCTTTTTTATTTTCATTAGCCATTTTGAGTGTTCATTTGAGTAGTAAGGTGGACACACTGTCTTTAAAAGGTTGGTGTGTTGTCCTGATCAGAAAGGGACAGTCTATTGCTATAATTATATCTTTTTTTCTGCAAAAATATCCTAGCAGTTTCATTTTCCAATGCTATTAGGATTTCTCAGATTAACTTTCTTCTTATTCATTGATTGTGTACCATCAAGTCAATTTTTTTTACATAGGTTCCTCCATGATTTATTCTTAATAATGAAATAATCAAATCTGTTATTCCTAGCTGCATGATGCAGAAATCCAGTTATCTATTTACCCAGTCAATTGTCTCATGGTCATGCACTAGCAAGACACAAATCAGGATGGTTGTTATGGATTAATTAATTAATTGTTAATTGGAAGGTAATTGTTTTAAGATCTTTTTCAAAAAATGTTCACTGCCATCCACAATTTGTGCCTTTATTTACTCGAGGAAAAATCACAATGGCATAACCACAGAGTACAAGATGTCTCTGTATCTATTTGTTTGCCCTTGTTCATCCTCCTGCCCCCCTCCCAGGTGACTGCTGGGGAAAACATTAAAGACCACAGATATACCTAACAGGT
Source organism: Laticauda colubrina (assembly GCA_015471245.1). NCBI lineage: Eukaryota > Metazoa > Chordata > Lepidosauria > Squamata > Elapidae > Laticauda > Laticauda colubrina. The sequence goes on along the minus strand of BLBF01000022.1, from coordinate 31,858,405 downwards.
AGGACACTTAGTTAGCTAGAAGAATTAAAATTAATTTAGCTCAAAGCAAAATTTTAACCCTCTTTGTGTTGATTATTTAGGTCAGCTTATTTCACCCCCCTGATGACCCAGTTATAAACTTGTAGATGGTACTGATATTGCTGTAAATAGTTAGGAAGCTTATTTAAAAATCTTCTCAAGTTTCACAAGGTAAAAACCATTGACTTTCAAATATAATACAGTCTATAGGTATATAAATATGACTACTCTTTGTAGAGATTTTCTATTCTCTTATTCTGCATTATTTAAAGCCAATAGAATGGTCTTCTTAAATCAGTTGCTTTGAAACATCCTAATGGGAATATTCTTATTTATCATATAAATCAATAAAAAGAATGGTGCAGTGGTTAGAATGCAGTATTGCAAGCTAATTCTGTTGACTGCCAGCTGCCAGGAGTTTGGCAGTTTGTTCCTAACTGGCTCAAAGTTGACTCAGCCTTCCATCCTTCCAAGGTCAGTAAAATGAGAACCCAGATTGCTGGGGGCAATATGCTGACTCAGTAAATCACTTAGAGAGGCCTGCAAAGCACTGTGAAGCAGTGTAAAAGTCTAAGTGCTATTGCTAATAGTTTTACATATCATGGCAGATTATTATGGAAAAACAGCACAATAGCACTGTGCTCTTTATTTTTTAGAAGAATAACTTACATCAGGTTTATTATTTCCATTATTTCAGACAAATACAGATTTTTTTCATTGGACAGTTGACTCTTTCCACAAACCATTTTACATCATTGTCCTTATCTCAGGTGCTTTTTAAGGATCTGCCATGTCAATTGATTTTTGCTGCTTCTTTTCTGCTTTGCCTCAACCAAGGACTCTGGGTGAGGAACAAAAAAGAACCATCTGAATGAAAATGAAAACATCTGTCTGAGGAGCCTTTATTTCCAGGGGATATATTTCTACCAAGGCCAATACAGACACAGCATAACAACTGAGACAGCTGGGGCTATGAAGAAGCCACTACACTCATTTAAAATACACCTGAATCATGTCCTAAATGCTGTTACACAAAAATCAATAAAAGGAGATCATAGTACTTGTTCCCTGCAAGATAATCCATTTCCAGTGACTGACAAAATTTGGATGAAGGTTCATGCATGGAGTATTCCTGCATTTTCTACTATAGCAGGCCACCAATAATAAATATTCATGTAAGTTTGGGAGCTCTGTGTAACATAGGGGGAAAATGAGAGACATTTCTGGAACAATAGAAGGATTAATTTATGTACAGTGAAATATACCAACCTGTTCCAAAGGCTTTAGTGATGCTATTAACAATCTGAAGTAAAAATTAACAAGTACATTCCTAATCATATTTATCATTAAGTCTTAATACAGTTAAGGTTTGAAAGGCATAAAGTGATTAAGGTTCAATGAACATAGCAGAAAATTTTGTCACATGGAGACAGTTTCAATTTTCAAACAGGAAACCACAAAAAAACACGCAGGCATATCAAATCAACCTATCAGATCTAAGTTGCTCCAGCACATGGATGGTTAATATCAGATGGAATCCTTTATATTAGAAGTTCTCTTCCTCTGTCTGATCGTAGTCATGCAAGCTCCTAATTAGGCTGTCCAAGTAACAAAACATCCATTACATTTCTGCATGCAACTTAGCATTTTTCTTCCCTTTTCTCCCTTTAGTTTTTAACCTGGTCACTACAATGTAATGATGATATGCTAGATTAGGACCTGAGACTTTGAAACCTAAGGCTGCCCCAGTAATTTCACTGAGGGGCTCCGAGCCAGACCGATCACTCAATCTAACTCAGGAAAATAGAAAAGGGGGAATGCCCTGGGCTTGGCTTTGAGGTCTTGATGGTAAGGTGAGATAAAAGGGCACAGATGATCCCACCCTGAACCAAACAAGAAAAACCATCTATTTATTCTACATTGACTCTGAAACTATGGCTTAATTCTCAAGAATTAAATTTATCTAGGATCTTGCTGTTATCCTTGGTCCTTCAGTGAATGCCTATACACTGGTGATATGAAAGAAGGTGTGGTATGCTTGACTGTTTGGTCTATATTCATGACTCTCCCTCCAAATTTAGTTTTTCAGATTTTTCAGATCCTGATTTGTTTCAAACAGTTCTCCACAGCCCAGTTCTAAATAGCTCTATGAAAAGAAAAGTCTGGATTTTTCCGGTTTGCAAGGCTTTGGTGGCAGCAAGAATCCGTGATCGTGCGCAGTTCCTACTGCTCTCGCCGCTGGAGTGCCCCCGATCCAGCTGCATTTGAGGGCTACAGTTACCCGTAGAGGTAACTGAAGATAGGGGAGACTCAGGAGGGGTCCGGGGGAATCGCAACCCTCAGCTGACTTAACTCCCTTTTCTGAAAGCGGGGGAGCAGTGGTCAGTAATGGCCACCACAAAGAAGCTTTTATCCGGATAAGAATGTGTAGGAGAAAGCTGAGAAAGTGAAAGTTTTTGGCTAACCGGGATGACAAGTAATATTTAAATACCCTGGAATTTAAGTTTTATTAAAGATACATCGTTCCCGACGAATACGGAAGAAGCGGCAAATGAAAGTAAAAGGGGAAAGTTTGTTTTTTCTCACTCTCCTTCCTTATGGTGATAGCAAATGAATGGAGAAATCGGAAAAAACATTTTGGTATCAGCAGGTAATTAAATTGAAAATTGAACCCAAGGGGACAATTAAGATTTCTGAGCATTGAAAAAAAAACAAAAAACTTTTTTTGCTATAAGTGGGAAGGGAGAGGAAAAGAATTAATATTAAGATTTTCTTGGAGGAGGCTGCTTGGAATTTATAAGATTAGAGTGAAACTGTAACAAAACTTCTAAAAGATATATTTTAACTGGAGCTTTATAACTGAACTATAACCCCAGGAAGAGAAAATATAAAAAGAAGAAAGTGCTAAATGAAACAGACTGTGTGTATTTGGATTGCTTGGTGACTTTGGGACTTTTGGAAAATATTATTTGAAAGACTAAAAATATTTGGGTTGTCTAAAAAATCTTTTTACAATGGCACTACTTGTTGATAAACTGAAAATTGAATTTAAAAAGCTAAAAGAAGAGGATCAAGAAGGGAAGGGCTCTTCTGGATCTGTTTTTCATTTTTTAGAAATGGCGATTTATATCTACCAGAAACTACAAGAACAAGAAGATTGGGATGAAGAAGAAGCCATCCTTAATGAACAAACAACTTTCGCCAGGGAAGAAAAGGGAAAGAGGGGAAAGAGAATGGAGAATTTAAGACTTCAAAAAACAACCAAAAAAGGGAAAAATAAGGTGAAAAATCTATACAATGTCAGAAAGCAACAGAAAAGAGAAATACAGAAGAAGGTGGAGATTAAGGAGGTGGAGATTAAGAGACAAGGGGGTAAAAAGATAGGATTGGAGAAGAAAGGAAGGGAAAAAGGGAAGAGAAGTTATAAAGGTTTAAAATAACATTTAAAGAAACAAGATTTATTCAGAAATAGTGGGTAAAAATATGATTAAAAAAAGAGACTCTGCAAAAGTACATAAGATTATATTGTTGTATTTATACCTGAAATAATGTTAGAAAACTGGATTTAATAATAGAGTTTAATTTGCTCTGGATTATTGTTGTAATTATATTAGAAACTTATTATTTTCTTATTTTATTTTATAATATAGAATGTACTACTTTAGAATGTACTAAGCAGAATCAGAATGAAAAGTATGTATTATTTTAAGTGTTAAATTTAGGGGAAAGATTCAAAGGCATCATACTTCAATCAGTGATTACAGGAGAAATTTTGTGTTAATGAGAAAAGATAATAGAAAATTGAAATAGAACAGACAAAAGAAACATGCATAATGATTTAAATTGAGATGAAATAAATAAAATAGAATTAAGAGAGTGAAAAGAGGGGAGAAGCTATATAGAAAATGTAGAATGGTAAATAAGATATGAAATGAGATAAAAAGTGAGCATGAATTTTGAATTTATGTCTGTATAAAAAGATGCAACCCGGGACTAAGCCGCTTTCCAAAAAGCAGTTTTATGTTTTGATGTTTTGTGTTTTGTTTGTGTATGTTTGTTTATTGAAAACTAATAAAAATCTTTTTAAAAAAAAGAAAAGAAAAGAAAATCTGGGTCTCCCCAGTCTAACATCCTACCACTGGCTCTCCTAACAAAAGTTAGCACCTTAATGCAGTTCAAATATTTTGTATCCCAACTCCAATAAATTATCCTTTATCATTGGTCACATTTGTTGGGTTCATAGGACTTGCAGTCTTGATATCTAAAGGGCATCAGACCAAATGTCTACCATATTTATTATAGTCAATAAATATCTAAAAAACAACAAATATTAAGGAGAAGGAAAAGTGGGCTGTGAAACTCAGACATGGTCAAGTTAGGGTCTAAAAATGGGGGGGGGGGAACATAAGATATGAATTCAGCAATAACTACTATTAGCCCACTTTTCATTTATCAGTTTACATGCATCAAGTCCACATTCTGGATGAAGAGTATCACTGGTTTGAAAGAGGGGTCAAAGAGGCCATCTACATTAACATTAAACAGCCCTTCTCAACAGAGAGGAAGAAAGATGGCAACACCAATCGCCTGTCTACAACTTCTGTCCTTTCAGCAGTTCCAAGAAGGTTCCACACCCATTTGCACTATTCAGGAGATCCTGAGGGCACAGATAAACCTCCAAGTGACCTCAACAATTCTCAGAGTGCTAATGACCAGAAGATGACTGTAAGGAATATGAATCCTTCATCCTCCACCATTCAGTCAGAACTGAAGAAGTTTCTTGGATGAAAAGTGAGATGTCTTCAAGAAAAAAACAAAGTCCATCTGTTTTTTTTAAAAAGCACCTGTGGCTCATCACTTTGCAAAGCTGATCTTTTTTCATTTAACTGTTGGTTCATATTTCTTTTTCATTCCATTAAAAAATGTTTATACTTTCAAATTATACACCTGCCATTTTCTTTTCTGGGTACTCACTGCACACTTACAGATTTATGTGGATCTCTTTCCAGTTTTTTCCTTCCATATCAAACATGTTGTGTATAAGAATTAGAATACTCCAAATATTTTAATCTGATTGGCCGACCAGGCTGCAATAGGATTGGTTCATAAAGTACTGTTACAATTGGCCCGCCTGATGGTGGGAAATCTTAAAGAGCTGTCATTGGCCACAAGCCATGATCAGCTGCTATAAAAAGAGCTGCCGCAGCTCCGGCAATGTTCTGTTACAAAGTCACTGAGTTGGTTTATAATAAAGAGCTGTTTGATGAACACCGGTCTTGGGTACTTCTATTCCCAGAACAGAACACTGGCAACGAAGGTGGGATTGTCTTAGAAGAGCGAGATCGAAGCACACGGCGACAATAACTGAGCAACCAAAATGGCTGGTAACAATGCACCGCCTGCACCGTTAAACCCAGCCGAAGAAGATTGGGAGTCATACACTGACTGCTTCCTGATGCTTTTCGAAAGCAATGAGCTACAAGGAATAACCGACCAGAGGAAGAGAGCCGTATTCCTCATGCATTGTGGCCCTAGCATTTTCAAAATGGCCAAGGCATTAGCCAAACTGCAGGATGTAAAACAAATGGCATGGCCAGAATTAAACCGAAGGCTACGAGCCCATTACGTGCCTGTGGTCTCCAATCTTATTAAAAGACACAAATTCTATAAGCGAGATCAACAAGAAGACGAGAGCATTGGAGATTTTGTAGCAGATATATTGGAGGAGCCTGCGAGTTTCTCAACATGGACAAAGCCATGAGAGACCGCGTGGTCCTCGGAGTGTAGGATACTACACTTCAAAGCAAGCTCCTAAACAGACCGAATATCACAGTGGCTGAGGCCATGCGCCAAATAAACTCAACAAATCCAGAACCACAAAACCAAGCTCAAGAGAAGAAGGCAGAAGGAACACAAAAACAAACCACCATGACTGCCTACCATGAAGACCTCAACTCCCCGAGCGACACTGATGATGACAATGAAGACATACACAGGCTTCAGTTGGAAAGAAAATGGTGGGAAAAAAGAGGAAGGAGGCAAGAATTCCAGTGTGCTGGATATGGAGGGGACCACCCACATTCCGAATGCAGATTCCTGGATGCCATTTGCAGATTTTATGAGAAATGGGGGCACATTGCATGGCTCTGCCAGAACAAAAAGAGCTATAGTCCAAAAAGACGCAGCAGCACCACCCCCAGAAACAGAGATAGACAAGCTGGAAGCCAATAGAGCCGAGAGAACAGAAGCCAGCAAATGAATGACAAAGAAGAAACACACCTAACAATAATCATAGGAAATGCCAGGGCAGCAAACGCAAAAAAGGTCCGAATAAACGTAAAAATCGAAGGAGAAATGGAAATAGACTCCGGATCATACCTGTCAATGGTATCATGGAACACCATCAGAAATCTGATACCAGACATTAAGTGAAGAGAACTGGAACAGCAAAGCCTAATACTCAAAGATTACCAGGGAAACCGAATCCCGGTAGTGGGTCTTGGACATTTCCTAATAGAATTCAAAAACCATGCTGAAGTACTTCCTCTGACAATCTGTGATCACCCTAGCCTGCTGGGAATTGAATGGTTTGCGCCCCTGGGAATCAGAGTGACAGGAATCAACAGCATCGCTGAGACTGATTGGGAGGAAGCCTGCTGAAAGAGTTCCAGGACATATACGATGGGACCCTAGGCAAGTACAAGGGGACCCCTATAACATTCAGCCTAGACCCTAAGATAGCTCCCATCAGGCTCAAAGCCAGATGCATTCCCTTTGCCTTAAAGCCGAAAATAGATGAGCAGCTTAACAAACTCATCGCACAAGGGGTGTTCGAGCCAATCGACCATGCCAGGTGGGAAACTCCCATCGTGACTCCTGTCAAACCAGATGGGTCAGTATGCATCTGTGGTGACTATAAGGCCACCCTCAATCATGCACTCCAGCAAAGTGCGTACCCTGTTCCAGTAGTTCAACATCTGTTGCATTCATTCGGGAGAGGAAATTTTTTTGCGAAACTTGATCTTGCGCAAGCATACCAACAGATGCCAGTTGGTAGACTATAGTCATGCACAGAGGGGCATTCAAATGCAACAGACTTCAATTTGGTGTTAGCGTTGCCCCAGGCATTTTTCAAAGCCTAATGGAGCGCCTTCTAAATGGACTAAAAGGGGTCGTTCCCTATTTTAACGATGTATTAGTATCCACAAAAAACAAACATCAATTAGAAGAGAGACTGAGAGAAGTCTTGCAAAGATTCAGGGAAGCAGGGCTTAAAGTCAAAAAAGAAAAATGTCAACTAGCCACCAATCAAGTCAAATTCTTATGCTACCCTATACATAAGAAAGGGATACATCCCACTGAAAAGAAAGTAAAAGCAATTAAAGACGCACCCAGATCTATGAACAAAACAGACTTACAGGTGTTCTTAGGTCTCATTAACTTCTACAATGTCTTCCTGCCCCAAAAGGCAACCATAGCAGAGCCATTACATTGACTATTAGATAAAAAAACTGTCTGGAATTGGGCCACTGAGAACAAGTAGCATTCCAAAATATTAAGGACTTATTAACTTCCAACACCGTTTTAATACAGTACAGCAACACCTTGCCACTGATGGTCATCTGTGATGCATCGCCTTTTGGAATTGGCGCCATACTGAGCCACAAGCTACCAGACGGCATAGAAGCACCAATCACCTTCTATTGTAAAATGCTGTCAAAATCTGAAAAGAACTACAGCCAACTTGACTGAGAAGCCCTCGCAATCATAACATCAAGAAATTGCACGAATACCTATATGGTTGGACATTTTCTATAATCACAGACCACAAACCCCTGCTAGGAATTCTGGCAGGGAACAAACCAACCCTGAACATCCTATCGCCAAGAATGACAAGATGGTTGGAATTCCTCGCTGCATACAATTACACACTCATACATCGCCTAGGAAAAATCATCACCCTTGCGGATGCCTTAAGCTGTTCCCCTCTGCCCGACAAGGAAGATAACCCAGCTCCCACCATCTCCACTCTTCAAATCGAGACATGGCTGAATCTGCCACCAACCACAGCAGATGTCGCTAAAGCTACCGCGAAAGACCCGCTGACAGCCCGGATTCTGCATTGGGTAGGTAAGGGCTGGCCGGATGAGGATAGAGGTGAGACTTTTAAACCTTTTTGCACCGGCAGACTGAATTGTCCCTTGAAAAGGGTTGTATACTGTGGGGGGACAGGGTGGTAATTCCCAATGAATTGCAGGGGGAAGTATTGTGCATGTTGTATGAGGGACACCCGGGCATAGTAAAAAAGAAAGCCTTGGCCAGGAGTTACATCTGGTGGCCAGGGCTGGACAAAGACATTGAACAGTGGGTGGCAATATGCCATGACTGCCAGAAATCAAGGCCTACCCCCCCTCTTGCACCAGTCCTAGAATGGGAAACTCCCAGAGGCCCCTGGTCGAGACTCCATATTGATTTTGCAGGGCCAATGAAAGGGAATACATATTTGATAATTGTTGATGCTTATTCAAACTGGCTAAAGGTTATTCTTATGGCGTCCAAAACTACTGAGGCAGTTATAAAACAATTGAACAAACTCTTTGCTACACATGGACTGCCAGATGTAGTAGTATATGACAATGGCCTTAGCTTTCGAGCAATACCTAGCTGCACAAGGCATCTGACATGCCCTAACAGCACCGGCTCATCCGACTTCAAATGGACAATCTAAATGCATGGTTCATTATACAAAAGAAGCCCTAGACAAACTGGACACTGGGGACATCCAAGATAGACTAAACAAACTGTTAACAATTCAGATATCAACCCAGCACAATCACTAACAAAAACCCAGCAGAACTCATGGGCAGAAAATTTTGTTCCTACCTAGATAGATTACACCCCACCTACACCTCTGAAAAAAACCCTGACTCCTCAAGTAAATACCGCTCCTTTTCCACTGGAGACCTAGTCTACACCAAAAATCTTACCGGGGATCCATTATGGCTTCCAGCCACAATTACACAAATTACAGGGCCCCGGTCATACCGACTTGAACTAGATGACGACAGAACATGGAAATGACACATCGACTAGCTTCACTCTAGGACATTGGAATGCAACACTAACCTGCCCAGCTCCGAAGCACCGCCGCAAATACCACCCTCAACAAACAATCCAAAAACAACTAAGGGGGGGGGGGGAACACAAAATAATAAAAAAGGGAGAGAAGAACCACCAATAACATGACAAAAGACACAACACAAACCTGAATTAGAACCCTTGGCAAGACAAAAAGAGCATTTACCCATAGATGACCTCCGGAGAAGAGAACCAGTAGCAGGGAAGCGAGGCGAGGCCTTCCAGGAAGGAGGCAGCCAGGCCAGCTCAACCAACTTGGACAGACCAGGAGGGAGCGGCAGAGCCAACTCAACCAGACCGAGAGACCCAGGCGGGAGCAGCAAGGCTGACTCACCCTTCCAGGAGGTTCCATGGAGAAGACATGGAGAAAAGGCGATCCTGACCGAACCGATGGAAGACCATGCTGAGACTGAGCTGCACAGGTCAAGTAGGACCCGCAAAAGCCCCATCTACCTGCATGACTATGTTACGCCGTTGAATGAAAACAAGAGGGGAGGGGTGTAGTGTACAAGAATTAGAATACTCCAAGTACTTTAATCTGATTGGACGAGCAGGCAGCAATAGGATTGGTTAAAAAAGTACTGTTACAATTGGCCCGCCTGACAGTAGGAAATCTTAAAGAGCTGTCATTGGCTGCAAGCCATGAGCAGCCGCTATACAAAGGACTGCCGCAGCTCCGGCAATGTTCTGTTACAAAGTCACAGAGTTGGTTTATAATAAAGAGCTGTTTGATGAACACCGGTCTCGAGTACTTCTATTCCCAGGACAGAACAAAACCCATTTTTTTTCTTCAAGATGACTGAAATATCAAATTATCTATGCTGAAAAGATGAAATGGTTCATGCATGAATATTTAATAAAACAACAAAAAGTAATGTATCAGTTCTAAATAACTAAATGCTGCACAAATACATTATATAGTCATATATCCACTGATCTGTTGGTTAACCCAAAAATTCAGTCTGGAGGAGAAAAAAAAAAAAAAAATAGAAGGATTGCTATAATCTGTTCTTGATAGATTTTTTTAGCATGTTTTAACAATTGGAGTTTATATTTCTTCTTGGGTTGCTTTTGGTAATAAAAAACTCAGGAAGATTATCACTATCAAGAATCTTTATTATAGTGTTTCCTGCTGCTTCACCTGCAAGAACTCTATTAAATCTATAGGTGGTTTGGCTCTAGTGAAAAACTCTGAATGACTTTAAGAATAAATCCATTTCAATTATAATTTTAAAAAGTTTAGATAATTTGTATTAGTTAATCAGCTCTAAATCATGATTTCTTCTATTTTCTCTTAAAATGAGAACAATAGTGGAAAGATATGAAAATAACTGAAAAATGTGAATTAGTTCATAGTTCATGATATCCAGCCATGCATGGTTAAGATCTGCGTCAGACAATTTAGATCATGTTGTTAAATGGAAAGCAGGATTATTTTGTTAAGTTTCACCAGGATTTCCCCAACTGTGGTCCAGCTGGAGTCAGAGAAGGGGACCCATAATGTGCCACCAACTCCAGAGCCATATTCAGCCAACAGATCATGAGCAGCTCTAGCAACACCAGACTTCTATCTGAACAGGCAGAGAAGGAGGTCAGGCCATCAACCAACACACAGCTGCCATCGTTTTTGGAAGACGAGGGCACAAAATTACCTCTCCCTCCCAATGCAGTGGGTTCAACAGACTGCAAAAAGGATAAAGCAAATGAGTTCCTCAAGGCTGCATGCAGCAGGAATCTAACCCTACTTAATGAGGTACACTAAATGAACTATACCATGGTTGCATCTATTAAAATGGAGCAGCAAGCACAAGCTGTCTGTTGATAACAACTACCCTTTAACACCCATTTTGTGTGCCTTAAATTTGTGAACAGTGCAATTCTGGCTTTGAACCTAGATCAGCTGATGAATCTTCTACAAGCTTTGACCTTTGGAGTCTGTCTAATTACTTGCAAATGTGCCATTTTAGTTTGGAATTTTTGTAGGTCAAACTGGTAGCCCATGAGCCAAATGTGTCGTGCACAGACTACATGCACCTCAGGTCTGCAAAGGCACAATACCTCACAATATGTCATGATACATCACATGATGCTGTCGAATTTGACACCTGTGTTGTAGGTCAAACTTGGTGAATTTTCTATGCTGTAAGAGCATGTGTTTACAAGCCTTGTTTAGTAAAGGCCCTGTCACACTGGCTGACGGATGCAAAACGTTTGTAAAAAGGACACAGCGGACAAGAAAAATGTTCCATCCGTTGTTATCCACTCTCAAAAGGGGCAAAAATTTGCATAACCAGAGCAGACAACACAGAAAGGAATGGACGGGGGGAGGACGTAAGGCGGATGGAAAGCGGATGCTCCATGGAAGCCTAGCGGATGGAAGCGGATGGAAGTGGATGGCACATCCGCAAGGCTTCTGGGGTAGTGCAGCAAAGCGGACATGGAATGGAAAGAGCGGATGCAGAGTGGACGCTGAGCGGATGAAGCAGATGCACAGTGGATGCTGAGCGGATGAAGCGGATGCAGAGCGGAAGCCTAGCGGATGCCTAGCGGATGCCTAGCGGATGCCTAGCGGATGCCTAGCG
>BLBF01000022.1:31815499-31846147 GCA_015471245.1 Laticauda colubrina | reverse complement strand
TGCTTACTCTGCTGGCACTGCTCCTGGTGCTGGTGCTTCTGCTGGTGTCTACTCTGCTGGCGCTGCTCCTGGTGCTGGTGCTTCTGCTGGTGCTTACTCTGCTGGCACTGCTCCTCGTCCTGCTGGTCTTACTGGTGCTTACTCTGCTGATGCTGCTCCTCGTCCTGCTGGTCCTGCTGGTGCTCCTGGTCCTGCTGGTGCTCCAGATCCTGCTCCTGGTCCTGCTGGTCCTGCTGGTGCTCCAGATCCTGCTCCTGGTCCTGCTGGTGCTGCTGTTGCTGTTGCTGCTGCTGGTCCTGATAGTCCTGCTTTTGCTGCTACTGTTGTTGTTGCTGCTGGTGGTGGTGGTGGTGTGGAGGAGCAGCCCCTACAACCTTGAAGCCCTTCTGATGAGGGCCCATATGGCCCTGCCAAAGGGAGGAAGAGGCAGACGCGAGAATGGGAGAGGAGTCAATACAACATAGAAGAGGAACATGAGGATGAGGTGCTGGAGTGGCTGAGGGAGAACGAGTATCTATGGCGGAAGGGACACAGGCTCTATCGTGACACCAAAAGGAAGCAGGCTGCTTGGAGAGAGAAGGTGGAGAGTCTGGGCTACACTTCGGAGGTGCTCCTTGGGTGGTGGAAGCACATGCACACCTGGTACGGAAAGCTGCACCTCAAGAAATCTGGCCAGGCCACGGTCAAGCTGACGGACAGAGAGACCTACGTGATGGCCAAGTGCAGCTTCCTGGAGGGTGAGATCCGCCACTGAGGAGCAGCCCCTCTCACAACCATCTCCCTCAGGCAGCCTGCTGAGAGCCAGTCCTCTTCTGGCAGAGAGTCAGCTCCTGTGTCCAGGCAGGTGTCTGTGGAGCATGCCACGACAAAGACCCCCCCGACAGCTGCACTCCCCGTGGCGGAGTGCGTGGAGGACCCCCTGACGCAGTGGGAGAAAGGAGACAGCACTTCCACCACAGCCCAACCTGCATCCACCCTGAGCTCCACCTCCACAGAAAGGCAGAGAGGCAAACCAGAGGGGCAGAGCCACACTGTCCTGCTGGAGATAAGAGACACCATCAGGAGCAGTGTAGATCTCCTCTCTCAGCTGGTACACACCGACGCCCCATCCTCCAACTGCAAGCCCTTCCTCACCTATGTCAACCAGACCCTCATGAACATGGCGGAACCCCAGTACCAGGTGGTGAAGGACAGGATCACCAATCTTCTTCACAACCTTCCAGACCAAGATGAAACTGCTCCCACCCAGTCCAGGCCTGCTCCTCCACCCCAGGTGATGTCACTGCCCTTCCAAGGCTTTCCACAGGCCCTACCCTACCAAGGCTACGGCTACCAGGAGGTCCAGCAGCACAGGCAGCCCTTCCCAGTCCAGGCACAGGTACATCGGACGCCACCAGTGCCACTGATGCCACCGATGCCACCCACGCCACCAATGCCACCGACACCAGTCCTCACCCAGCTGCAGACCAGACAGCCCCACTACACTCCTCCTTCCTCCACCCCACAGCCAAGCCCGGCCTCAGTACATCTGTCATTGGTATTGGGGCTGACACCCCATGTCATAGAGGAAGGGGCTCTCAACATCACAGGGCTGAACCAGCTGTCTGAGAGCTTCCTCAACACACTGTCCCTGTTGTCTTCTCGGGGCCAGGCACCCCAGTGGTGCTTCAGACCAGCACTCCAGCAGCAGCCACCTCCACAGCCCCTGGACCCTTGTCCCCTGAGACTGGGCACGTCTCCGAGTGACCAAGAAGAGTGCCAGAGACTGGGTGGCTACCTGTTGACTTTATTTTTGCTTTGGACATTTGACTTGGGTCATTTTTCTTTTACAGCCTATTATTAATAAAGATTATTTTTGCTTCACACACTTGCTTCATTTATTTTATTAAATAAAGTCTTGGTGGAAACTTTTAGAAATAGTTTAAGCCTTTGCATGCTTGTGGGATGGGTAAGGATAGCTGTGGGATGGGCAGGGATACCTTTGAATGGGTAATAGCTGTGGGATGGGCAGGGATACCTTTGGATGGGTAATAGCTGTGGGATGGGCAAAGCTACCTTTGGGATGGGTAATAGCTGTGGGATGGGCAGGGATACCTTTGGGATGGGTAATAGCTGTGGGATAGATAAACCACCAGTGCACGCATAGTGGGACTGTATGGTCCACCCTCCCATGTGCCACACCTATGGCCCTTTATTATCAATAATAATGTAATCTTTCATCCTCACATATCAACATAAACACAACTATTTATTAAATGCCCTATTCATTGTAGGCCCACCCAACATACATGGCCCAATCTCATCAGTGTGATGAGACAGGCTGAAGGAAGCATCCATTAATCATCTATCATCCTGTCTTGCCACTCTACTGGTCCAGCTGGGACCAGGAGGTTGCGCTGCTTCTTCCCTTCATGTGAAGCTCTGTTGGGGCCTTGCACATCCTTAGTGTCTATCAGGTTTCGCCCTTGCCTCCATTCCCCAGGCTCCATGTCCCCATTGCCTTGTTGGAGGTCCACTAGCCTGTTCTGCAACACTGTGTAGCGGGTGCGCATGAGATTGTGCAGGATGCAGCAAGCTTCCACGATCTTCCTCATGGTCTGTGGGGGATGCTGCATGGTGGTGAGAAGTACCTGGAACCTGTTGGCCAGGATGCCAAAGGCGTTCTCCACCTCCCGCCTTGCCCTGGACAGCCTGTAGTTGAAGATCCTCTCTTCATGAGTGAGGAGTCTGGAAGTATAGGGCTTCATGAGGTAGGTTCTGAGGGAGAAGGCGTCATCCCCCATGATTAAGTAGGGCACATCTTGCGTGTCATTGCCTGAAGCATCGATGTACATGAACTTGTAGTCAGCATCGACCATGGCAAAGAGGATGATGCTGAAGAAGCCCTTGTAGTTGAAATAAGTGGACCCCGAATTGGCTGGAGCTTTGCAGGCCACGTGCTTGCCATCTATGGCTCCAACGGTGTGGGGAAAGTTCCACCTCTGATACCACTGCTCTGCAACTTTCTTCCATCCTTCTTCAGTGGAGGGGCACTGGAGGAGCTCCTCCAGGTATTCTTTGATGATGGCCTGCACCACTTCTCTAACCACAGTGCTGATGGTGTTGTGTGGCACCCTCCAGCCGTACTGCATGCTCCTGTAGGTGGTCCCTGAGGCCAGGTGGCGCAGAGTCAGTGCCACCTTGAGCCCAGGGTACAGGCTGGGCGGGAGGTTGGTGCTCTGCTTGGTCAATTTGGGTCTCAGCCGCTCCACAACTTCATCAAACATGGCTGGAGGCATCCTCATGAAGTTCTGGAATGCAAGAGGGTCTTCGTTCCTCAGCTCCACCATCAGCTTGTTGTACAGTCTGTACTCTGCTCTTCTCCCAATCCATCTTTGGACCCAGACACTTCTTGCCCGCCTCCTGTTCTTCCCGTAAAACAGTTGAAAGAGCCTGTAGATGGCTTCGCACTGTTGCAGAACAATTGTGGCTACCAAAAGGAGTGTGTTACGATCCATGGTGGACATCAATGGATGCTGTGGAAGATCAAGAGCCAGATGAAGACTGTAGAGGTCTGCACAGCAGGGCTGCTGGACTGAAAGTGAGATCCAGGTGAGTTGCTCCCCCTTTTTATAGGCAATATAGGTTTTCCACTAGGTGTCCTTCTGCATCCTCTAGGCATTCTCTAGACATCCTTAATATCTGAGATAGGTCCCCTCTGCGAACGTTTTCTTTGTGAGCTGCATCCGCTTTCATCCTTTCTCCGTCCATGCTACAAACGCTGTGCGTCCATTCCGCGTCCGTTTCACTTCCTCCCTGTGTCTGTTTTCCGCTGGAGCGGATTTGAGTTGCGTGGACGCGCAGCAGATGCCTAGCGGATATAGCGGGCACATAATGGATGAAGACAGATGTAGAACGGATGTTCCCCGTATGCGTTGCAGATGCAGAATGGATGCGTTGGATACATTTTCCGCTCAAAAAGTTTTGAGCAGCTCAAAACTTTTTGAGCGAATGGAACCTCAGTTGATGGATGCTGGACAGATAGAGAGGATGAAAAACGGAGGCAGTGAGTACAGAATGGATGAATCGCATTAACCAATGGATGGCAAGTGTTTCTCTCCATTTTACATCCTCTTTCCATCCGTTGGTGCAATGTGACATGGGCTAAAAGAGAACTAGAGTAAATCAACAATGTATCAAAAGTAACATATGAAAGAGTATGAAAATTAGGATACATGCCACACTAATTAATCTCTCCTT
The DNA here is from genome assembly GCA_015471245.1 of Laticauda colubrina. Classification (NCBI taxonomy): domain Eukaryota; kingdom Metazoa; phylum Chordata; class Lepidosauria; order Squamata; family Elapidae; genus Laticauda; species Laticauda colubrina. Next base: position 31,841,908 of record BLBF01000022.1, on the reverse strand, counting down.
TAAGTAAGCAACGTGGACAGCAAAGAGTGAGTTGAATCAGATTTCCTGAAGTTTATGTTAGCCTTGATACCACTAAAATAATAACAGGAATAATGATAGAATTTCTTCTCTAAAATTATTGTTTCAAGTATGCACAAATACTAATTTATAATAATTATAGATGGGACTTTGTTAAGCCTGGGTTCCCCAACCAGGGTTAGGGAGACAAGCTAAACAGAACGTTCAGCGTTAGTCAGATAGGCACACAGATAAATGAATGAGCTAAGCTTGTATGTTTATTAACATACAGTAAAAATAACAGATACGCTTGTGCTATCAAGAATATAGTTTATTCCATTATAAGTTAATAGCATAGTCAAATAACAGTCCAATAGTCATGTATCATGTAGTCAGTCCATTCAGGGATATTCAGTTAGCAAAGTCCATGTAGAATATCCTATGTCAGTTCACTTACAAATCAGTCCTTTGTTGTCTCTCCCGTTCGAGCAATGCAGTCTTGATTCCAAGCAGTAATCAGGGATCATCAAAGCCAGAGAGAGCAAGCTGTAGACTTGCTACTTTTATAGTGTTTTCATAACCACTCCCTTAATTACTATCTCACAGTTAAAGCTGCAGACACTTTAACATACACAACTATGATTCATAGTTATTATTTCACCTAAACCAGTTAGGGTAAACAATGTTATCCCTAACATTCTCCCCTTTTAGGTTAAATAATAACTATGAATCATTTACATCTTTAAATTATATTTTTCACAACTTTCTTTAAACTTAATTGCTCCTTGAGCTTTTGTAAATTGGTCTGCAATGTTTTCTTCTGTCATGCAGTATTCCAATTTAATTAGTCCATTCTTTACTGATTCTCTAACATTTAAATATCTTAAATCAGTATGTTTTGATCTAGTTTTTACAGCAATACTAGTAGCTAACTTTATAGCTGCTTGGTTATCCTCGTACACAATAATGGAATCTTTTACAGTTATACCCATGTCTAATAATAACTGTTTGTAGAAAATCAAGTCGGTGCATAATAATGACAGACATGAAAATTCAGCTTCCATCGTGGACAAGCTAATATGCTGTTGTCTGATTGACCTCCACCCTATTAGTGTCTTACCAAATAATATAGCCATCCCAGATGTTGATTTTCTAGTGTTTATATCAGTTGCAAAACTTGCATCTGCATAGGCACTAAGACTCAAATCACCCTTTGGTTCTATATACAATGCATGGTTCATTGTTCCTTTAAGATATCTTAAAATTCTTTTTAATGATTGCCAATGACATTGTTTTGGATCTGAATTAAAACGTGCCAGCTGATTTACACTATAAGCTATATCTGGCCTTGACCAATTGCTTATATATGATAAGCTACCAATCAAAGATTGATATATGGACTTATCAAATTTGGGACTTTGATCATTAGTTTGGCAAACTTCCTGACTCATTGGAGTCTTTGCCAGTTTACAAAGTTCCATTTTAAACGTTTTAATTAATTGGCAAATTTTATCTTCTTGAGATATCTTAAAACCATTATTTGTTTTATTAATTGTCAATCCTAGATACCTTTTAATTTCACCTAAATGCTTTAATTTTATCTTTTTGGCTAATAATGATATAATCTCATTAGCTTCATTATTAGTCTTAGTTATCAAAGCAATATCATCTGTAAATAATAACAATAATGACACCGTTCCATTATTTTCTCTTTTAAACACACACAGATCTGCTAAACCAGATTTAAAACCTATATTGTTTAACTCTTTCACAATATATTGGTTCCACTCAAACCCAGATTGTTTCAACCCGTAAGGACTCTTTTTGAGTTTCCAACAATCATTACTATTTACTTTATTGTCTTTTATACCAATTGGTTTTCTTAAATAAATAGTGTGCTGCAATGGTGCATGTAGATAAGCAGTTTCTACATCTAAATGGTTAATGACATAGTTTTTCTTAGCTGCCCACACTAATGCTGCTCTTAAAGATGTAGCTTTAAGGCTTGGTGCAAAAACTTCATCGTAATCAGATGCAGTTTGATTAAATCCTTGAGCTACTAACCTAGCTTTATGGGTAACAGTCCCATCATTTCCAGTTTTTACTTTAAATATCCATTTGCACCCAATGGATTTTTCTCCTGGAGGTAATTTGGCATCTTCATACACTTTCATTACCTTTAATAAATTTAGTTCTTTTTCCATTGCCTTTTGCCAATTCTCCTGATCCTTAGCAGGATACATCCTAAGTTCATCTACACTAGTTGGAACTTTAGTTACTTGGCAAACTATAATTGCTTGATACCTATCAGGTGGTCTAGTTACACGTGTAGTACGTCTAGGTATTATAGGACTTACAGGTGGACTTTCATTTATTAATTGTTCTTGATTATGTAACTCTTCCTGATCAACTATTTCCTCTTGTTCTGGTCCTATTTGCTCTTCGTGGACTTCTTCTTTAATTGGACTCTTCTTATAGCTAATCTGATCTTTCTGCCTTTTGTAGGGTTCAATAATTACTTCATTATTTAAATCTTGCTCTAATCTATTCCATCCTACATGTTCTAGGAATTTTGCACTAGCACTGGTGTAAACTCTAGATGTACCTGGTTCCCAGAATCTATAAGATCTATGATTAGATGTATATCCAAAAAAAATAATCTTTTAGCTCTATGCTGTCCTTTGTGTCTAAGTTGTGTGGGGATATGCACCCATGCTGGTGCTCCAAATGTGTGCATGTAACTTAAATCAGGTTTTGTACCATGCCACAGTGTGAATGGTAATTCACCTGTTGTTGAATTAACAACATTATTTAATATATGATTACCACACATTATTGCTTCTCCCCATAAATTGTCAGGTAATCCTGAATCAGACATCATAGTTCGTGCCATTGATTGTAATGTTTGGCCTCTTCTCTCTATAAAGGCATTATGTTGTGGCCTATATGGTGCAGACATTTTATGTTGAATACCTAACATTCTTAGTCTATTCTGAAATTTATTATTTGTAAATTCTGTACCATTATCTGTTATGAGAGTTATTAATTTCCTTTTAGTTTTTCTTTCTGCAAATTTAATCCAATTAAATAGATTTTGATATGTTTCAGTTTTGCTCTTCATTAAATAGCAAAACCCATATCTAGAATAGTGGTCCATTATACTTAGTATGTTGCGAGCTCCTCCTACACTTGGTTTTTTCGGACCTATTAAATCAGCAAATACTACTTCTAAAGGCTCTTTCGTAGTAAATCCATCAACTCTATTAGCCGGTATAACCCTGCTCTTACTTTGATTACAGGCATTACATTGCAAATACTTATTACAAGATTTCAAACTTATTCCCTTAGATAATTCAACAGTTTTCTTAAGCATTTTAAAATTTAAATGCCCTAGCCTTCGATGTAACAAGTGAATACATTCGTCATGAGGCTTCTTATTTTCATAAATTGTGTTAGCCACCTTTAAACCATCATCATTTAACACATATAATCCACCTCTTAAAGATGCAGTAATTCTCTTATCTTCTTTTTTAATTAAGCAGTTATCTCCCCTAAATGTAACTACATATCCTAGTTTAACCAAAATCCTAACTGAAATTAAATTAAACTTAAGTTGTGGTACATATAACATTTTTACATTCTCTTTTATAAAAGAACAATATGCTATACCTTGACCTTTAGCTTTCAGTTTCCAGCCATTGGCTAACGATATCTGCTGTGTACTCTGGGACATTTTAATAAAATTTTTGTTATCATTTGTTATACAATGGGATGCTCCACTGTCAACCACCCATAAATTATTCTTTACAGCTCCGTTAGTATACATGGCTAACTCTAAATTTTTATTTATTTTTTGATGATTTTTAGTATTCTGGCCAGCGTTCTGGTGCTTTGCCTTTTTACAAAATCTTGCCAAATGTCCTCTTCCTCCACAATTAAAACACTTTTTAATTGCGTATGCAGTAGGAGATTCATTATCTTCTTTTTGAGGTTGCTCCCTCCTTAATTCATCTCTTTCAAGCCTTCTTCTGGCCTCTTCGATCAATCTGCCAGTTGTATCAGTTAAAGTTAAACTTTCTTTTGGCAAAATTTCAAGTGAAGTTACGTAGTTATCATAACTTTCATCAAGGGAAGATAGAATTATGTAGACTTGGTGTAGTTCAGAGAAAATAAGTTCTTTCTCTTGCAGTTCGTGAAAAATGCTTTGCATAGTTTTCAAATGACTCAGCATATCACCATTTGTTTGGAAATGCGTCCTGAAAAGCTTCCGTGTTAGATTTATGTGAGCACCAACATTATCTCGAACATAAATCCTCTTCAGCTTCTGCCAACACCCAACAGCCGTTTTCTCTCCGTGGATATAAACAAGCTGTTGATCAGTTAAGGTTAACGCAATTATGCAAATGGCTTGTTGATTTTTATGCTTAAATTCTTCTATCTTTAGTCTGTCTTCCTCATCCTCTGGATCCCATTCTTCTACGTTTGGTGGATTTTCAATTATGTTCCACAGACCTTCTCCTCGTAGAAGTAGACTACATTTTGTAGACCATGATACATAGTTTGTTCCATCCAGCTTGGATATAAGGGACAAACTTTGTAAATTGACTTGTGCCATGTTTTCTTATATGGATATAAAAATATAATTAATAAAACACAGCTGTCTGTTTACTGTAATGTATAACAACACAAACTCTCACTTTTTACATAAATCTGTTTAACCTAGTTAAACTGACTTTGCAGCCTCTGGGCCCATAACCAGTGTTAAGCCTGGGTTCCCCAACCAGGGTTAGGTAGACAAGCTAAACAGAATGTGCAGCGTTAGTCAGATAGGCACACAGATAAATGAGTGAGCTAAGCTTGTATGTTTATTAACATACAGTAAAAATAACAGATACGCTTGTGCTATCAAGAATATAGTTTATTCCATTATAAGTTAATAGCATAGTCAAATAACAGTCCGATAGTCATGTATCATGTAGTCAGTCCATTCAGGGATATTCAGTTAACAAATTCCATGTAGAATATCCTATGTCAGTTCACTTACAAATCAGTCCTTTGTTGTCTCTCCCGTTCGAGCAATGCAGTCTTGATTCCAAGCAGTAATCAGGGATCATCAAAGCCAGAGAGAGCAAGCTGTAGACTTGCTACTTTTATAGTGTTTTCATAACCACTCCCTTAATTATTATCCCACAGTTAAAGCTGCAGACACTTTAACATACACAACTATGATTCATAGTTATTATTTCACCTAAACCAGTTAGGGTAAACAATGTTATCCCTAACAGACTTTATAGCCTATTTATTGTGTAAGTTAAACTGAAGGCAGTTTCTTGAGAGTTTAAGATTTTCTACAAATTAAATACATTTTATCTTCAGTATTACAGATTATTTCAAAATAATCTTTAATCACATAAATGAAAATAAACTTCATTTAACTTGAAAATTTGTGTGGGGATTGGCAAGTTATAATGCACTATAAATCAAGAGTGGGTTAAATAGATTTATTTGCAAATAAATTGTGTGCTGTATATCTGAAAAAATAAGGAGTCTTTATGCCTGATTCATTGGGGTTGGGAGTTTTTTAAATTCGCGATATACATGAGATATTGTGATGTATCGTGACATTTTTACCTTTGTGGAGCTGGGGTGGGCATGGCCTGAACCTATTGCATCCGGCCCATGGGCCACCAGTTTGACATCCCTGGTATTCATTTGTCTTTTGACATACCATACTGGTGGTCTCATCCACTCTGGGATGTTCTAGAGTTTGCCCTCAAGTTGTTCATCCCTGCTTGAAAACCATATCCTCACTGGAGTTACACCTATAGGTAGCCCTCAACATGACTGTAATGAAGCTTGCCCTTTACTACTGTATGTTGTGATGGTTGGAAAGCAAGTCACCCACATGACTGACCTGTTTTTATAACCTTTTCTGTAGCAGTCATGAAGCAACCTCTGTGGTTATTAAGAAAACCCATTCTTCACTTTGGGCCATTTCTGTAAGCACTGTTTTTTGTCAGAACATTGTAAATCAGGGTCATGTAACCATAGGACACTGCAAACACCTGTAAATGCAGGGTAGTTGCTGACTGTCCAAAATTCAGTCACAAAATTGTGGGAAGGGGCATGGCCATCAGAACTTTGGAACTGGGTCATAAGTACCTTTTGGGTAATTGTCATAATTTCAAATGGTCACTAAGCTACCAGTCATAAATCAAAGATTATCCCTACACCACATACAGTCTACAGCAGTGGTGATATGCTACCGGTAGTACCAGACCAGTTCAGCTGAACCGGTAATAAAAACTGATGATCAGCTGAGAGGAAAAAGAAGAGAAAAGTCCAGGATCAGCCCTCCCACCTGCCCCCGCACTTTTCTCTTCTTTATCCTTTCAGCTGATTGGTGCTGCAGGTCTCAGCTGGTATAGGGAAAGCTGCACATCAGTGTTAGGCAAAGCACGCCAACCAAGCCACGCCCATCAAATCAGTGGTAAAACAATTTGAAACTCACCACTGGTCTAAAGCACACGTGTACAGACACAATTGCCAGTATGAAAAATGATGTCTCATACTGCTATGAGTTTAATTTGTTTTAAACTCGAAGGGGATAGCTCAGAATTGCTTTAATCAGTGTCTACCGATTATACAGTGATTCATTTCATAGATTTTCTCTCTGATATCCTTTTAATGCTGCACTTTTGAACATCAGTGGAGAACAGAAAGTTTCAAATAACAGAATCAGTAAATAAAAGACACACAATCCAGTCTGTCTATGTTGCTAGAAAGCTGCAAGTTGTTTTATTTGTCATTCTCTGCTCTCCACTACATTCTTCTGACTGAAAGAAGATACCTTTCCATCAAGCTAGAATAGAAATAGAATACCTGGCCAAGTGTGTTTAGACACACAATGAATTTGTTTCCAGTACATAAGCATTTGCTGCTATTTTGTAAAAATCAGAAATCAAAGCTATCTTACTAGTTTAATATTTTCCAAGTGTAACTGGGGAAAAAATTCTTCACATTGTATTTAGGTAAAACATGATAACAAGGGAGTATTTTTTTTATTAAAAATGTTTTCTTATTTTTCTTCCTTTTCCAGAAACTAACTCCTTCTGCAATAAGCTATATTGGGCAGAATGAATACAATTAATATTCCAGACATGAACAAGGAATAAGGCCAACTCACTGGCCATCATCTACAGTTCAACATTTTCAATAGAAACAGTGTCCATATAACTGCAAAATGTAACCTCAAAGAGATGTGTGCCTTTTTAAAAATGAATATATTTATGTTTGGATAGGTTTTTATGGACAACAGAACCTCTCCATTAACAGAAATTGTGTAAATGTGTCTGAAGTTACAATGGCACTAAAAAAAGTAATTTATGACCATTTTTCACACTTACAACCATTGCAGCATCCTCATCGTCACAGGATCAAAATTTAGATGCTCTGCAACTGACTCAAATTTATGAAAATTGCAGTGACTTAGGGTCATGTGATCACCTTTTGTGACTTCTTGTCAAGCAAAGCCAATGGGGAAGCCTGATTCATTTAACAACCATGTTACTAACTGAACAGCTACAGTGATTCACTTAACAACTGTGGCAAGAAAGGTTGTAAAATGGGGCAAAATTCAGTTAAATGTCTCACTTACCAACAGAAATTTTGAATTTCTTTTGTGGCCATAAATCCAGAACTATATGTATAAGTGTATAAAATGCAGTTATACAGTCATATTATCCATTGTAATTTATTTAGATTGTTCCACTTCAGAACCATTTAAGAAATATTTGCCAACAGATTTGAAATGCCCTTTCTTTCTTTTATACAATCTGTAATTTGTTTTGTACAACTGTGTACAATCTAGCGGTTTTCTTTTTGCAAAAAAAAATCATACTGTGGATGCACCAACTGACTCTGTTGAGCAACACAGCTTCCAAAATATCCACCATTATTAATATTACAATATTAATGCTTTTATAGTTCAGCTTATCATTAAAGCCCCTGTCACACTGCACCAACGGATGGAAAGAGGATGTAAATCGGACAAAAAATCTTGCCATCCGTTGGTTAACGCGATGTATCCATTCTGTACTCACTGCCTCTGTTTTGCTTCCTCTCTATCCATCCAGCATCCGTTTATTGACGTTTCATCCGCTCAGAAAGTTTTGAACTGCTCAAAACTTTTGAGCGGAAAATGTATCCAATGCGTCCGTTCTGCATCCGCTAGGCCTCCGCTAGGCATCCATTCCGCATCCGCGCAACTCGCATCCGCTCGGATGCAGGGAGGAAGCAGAACGGATGTAGAATGGATGCAGAATGGATGCCTACTGGATGCAGCACAGAAACAAAGCATTTAAAACAGAAAAAACATTTGCAGAGGGGACCTATCTTGGATATTAAGGATGTCTAGAGGATGCCTAGAGGATGCAAAGGGACACCTAGGGGAAAACCTATACTGCCTATAAAAAGGGGGAGCAACTCATCTGGATCTCGCTTTCAGACCAGCAGCCCAGCTGTGCAGACCTCTGCAGCCTTCATCTGACTCTTGCTCTTCCACAGCATCCAGTCATGTCCACCGTGGATCATAACAAAGTCTTTTTGGTAGCCACCATTGTTCTGCAACAGTGCGAAGCCATCTACAGGCTCTTTCAACTGTTCTACGGGAAGAACAGGAGGTGGCCAAGAAGTGTCTGGGTCCAAAGATGGATCAGGAGAAGAGCAGAGTAATGACTGTACAACAAGCTGATGGTGGAGCTGAGGAACGAAGACCCTCTTGCATTCCAGAACTTCATGAGGATGCCTCCAGCCAGTTTGACGAAGTTGTGGAGCGCCTGACACCCAGGTTGACCAAGGCAAACACCAACATCCGGCCCAGCCTAGAACCTGGGCTCAAGGTGGCACTGACTCTGCGCCACCTGGCCTCAGGGACCACCTACAGGAGCATGCAGTACAGCTGGAGGGTGCCACACAACACCATCAGCATTGTGGTCAGAGAAGTGGTGCAGGCCATCATCGAAGAATACCTGGAGGAGCTCCTCCAGTGCCCCTCCACTGAAGAAGGATGGAAGAAAGTTGCAGAGCAGTGGTATTAGAGGTGGAACTTCCCACACACCGTTGGAGCCATAGATGGCAAGCACGTGGCCTGCAAAGCGCCAGCCAAGTCGGGGTCCACTTATTTGAACTACAAGGGCTTCTTCAGCATCGTCCTCTTCGCAATGGTCGATGCTGACTACAAGTTCATATACATCGATGTTTCAGGCAACGGCTCATGTTCAGATGACCAGGCATACAATGCCAGTTACCTCAAGGAGGGGCTGGAATGCAACCTCATCGTGGGCTTCCCAGATCCAGACCCACTGCCCAACGACATGCAAGATATACCCTACTTCATTGTGGGGGATGACACCTTCTCCCTCAGAACCTACCTCATGAAGTCCTACACCTCCAGACTCCTCACCCATGAAGAGAGGATCTTCAACTACAGGCTGTCCAGGGCAAGGCGGGTGGTGGAGAATGCCTTTGGCATCCTGGCCAACAGGTTCCAGGTACTTCTCACCACCATGCAGCATCCCCCACAGACTGTATGGAGGATCGTGGAAGCTTGCTGCATCCTGCACAATCTCATGTGCACCCGCTACCCAGTGTTGCAGAACAGGCTCGTGGACCTCCAACAAGGCAATGGGGACATGGAGCCTGGGGAATGGAGGCAAGGGCAAAACCTGATAGACACTGAGGATGTGCAAGGCCCCTACAGAGCCTCATGTGAAGGGAAGAAGCAGCGCAACCTCCTGAAACACTGGTGCAACTGCCCAGCTGGAGCAGTGGAGTGACAAGACAGGATGATAGATGATTAATGGATGCTTCCTTCAGCCTGTCTCATCACACGGATGAGATTGGGCCATGTATGTTGGGTGGGCCTACAATGAATAGGGCATTTAATAAAGAGTTGTGTTTATGCTGACAGGTGTGGATGATTATTACATTATTATTGATAATAAAGGGCCATAAGTGTGGCACCTGGGAGGGTGGACCATACAGTCCCACTATGCGTGTACTGGAGATATATCTATCCCACAGCTATTACCCATACCACAGGTATCCCTGCCCACCCCACTGCTATCTTAACCCATCCCACAAGCATGCAAAGGCTTAAACCAATTCTAAAAGTTTCCACCAAGTCTTTATAAAAAAAAAAATGAAGCAAGTGTGTGAATCAAACATAAACTTGACTGAACAACAAGCTGTAAAAGAAAAATGACCCAAATCAAGTGTCCAAATAAAGTCCACAGGGAGCCAGCCAGCCAGTCTCTGGCACTCTTCTTGGTCAACCGGAGGTGTGCCCAGTCTCAGGGGTGAAGGGTCCAAGTGCTGTGGAGATCGCTGGTGCTGGAGTGCTGGTCTGAAGCCCCACTGGGGTGGCTGGCCCCGAGAGGACAACAGGTGACGGTGTGTTGAGGAAGCTCTCGGACAGCTGGCTCAGCCCCGTGATGTTGAGAGCTCCTTCCTCCATGCCATGGGGTGTGAGCCCCAGTACCGAGGACAGATGTACTGAGGCTGGGCTTGGCTATGGGGTGGAGGAAGGAGTCGTGTAGTGGGGCTGTCTGGTCTGCAGCTGGGTGAGGACTGGCATTGGTGGCATCGGTGGCGTTGGTGGCATCAGTGTTGTAGGTGGCATCGTTGGTGTCGGTGGCATCAGTGTCGTGGGTGGCATCGGTGGCATCAGTGGAACCGGTGGCAACGGTGTCGTCTGATGACTATGTGCCTGGACTGGGAAGGGCTGCTGCCTGTGCTGCTAGACCTGCTGGTAGCCGTAGCCCTGGTAGGTGAGGGCATGTGGGAAGCCTTGGAATGGGACGGACATCACCTGGGGTGGAGGAGCAGACCTGGACTGGGTGGGAGCAGGTTCCTCTGGATCTGGAGAGTTGTGAAGCAGCTCGGTGATCCGGTCCTTCACCACCTGGTACTGGGGTTCCGCCATGTCCGTGAGGGTCTGGTTGACATAGGTGAGGAAGGGTTTGCGGTTGGCAGATGAGGAGTCGGTGTGGACCAGCTGAGAGAGGAGATATATGCTGGTGCGGATGGTGTCCCTGATCTCCGGCAGGACAGTGTGGCTCTGCCCCTCCTGCTGTCTGGCTCTCTGCTTTTCTGTGGAGGTGGAGCTGTGGGTGGATGTGGGTACAGCTGTGGTGGACTCGCTGTCTCCTTTCTCCCACCGCACCAGGGAGTCCTCCATGCGCTCCACCATGGTTACAACACCTGTCCGCGGGTTCTCTGCCATGGCACGCTCCACAGAAACCTGCCTGGAGACAGGAACTAACTCTCATCCAGAAGAGGACTGGCTCTCAGCAGGCTGCTGGAGAGAGAGGGTAGACAGAGGGGCTGCTCCTCAGTGGCGGATCTCACCCTCCAGGAAGCTGCACCTGACCATGACGTACGTCTCTCTGTCCGTCAGCTTGACCACGGCCTGGCCAGATTTCTTGAAGTACAGCTTCCCTTACCAGGTGTGCATGTGCTTCCACCAGCCGAGGAGCACCTCCGAAGTGTAACCCATACTCTCCGCCTTCTCTCTCCAAGCAGCATGCTTCCGCTTGGTGTCCCTCTACAGCCGGTGTCCCTTCCGCCACAGATAATCATTCTCTCTCAGCCACGCCAGCACCTCATCCTCGTGTTCCTCCTCAATGGAGTATTGCCTCCTCTCCCTATCATGCGTCTGCCTCTTCCTCCCTCTGGCAGGGCCATATGGACCCTCATCAGAGGGACGTTGAGGGACGTTGAGGTTGTAGGGACTGCTCCTCCACACCAGCAGCAGCAGCAGCAGTAGCAGCAGCAGCAGCAGCAGCATCCTCACCAGCAGGATCATAATCAGCATCAGCATCATCATCATCATCATAATCACCAGCAGGATCATAAGCAGCAGCAGCAGCAGCAGCAGCAGCAGCAGCAGCTCTCTGCCTTTATGTGGAGGTGGAGCTGGGGGTGGATGCGGGTAGGGCTGTGGTGGAGTCTTCCACGTGCTCCACCACAGTTAAAACACCTGTCCGCGGGTTCTCCGCCGTGGCACGCTTCACAGAAACCTGCCTGGAGACAGGAGCTGACTCTCGGCCGGAAGAAGACTGGCTCTCAGCAGGCTGCCAGAGAGAGAGGGTAGTGAGAGGGGCTGCTAGTGCTCCTCGGTGGTGCATCTTACCCTCCAGGAAGCTGCACCTGGCCATGACATAGGTCTCTCTGTCTGTCAGTTTAACCGTGACCTGGTCAGATTTCTTGAGGTGCAGCTTCCCGTATGAGGTGTGTATGTGCTTCCACCAGCCGAGGACCACCTCCGAAGTGTAGCCCAGACTCTCCGCCTTCTCTCTCCAAGCAGCAGGCTTCTGCTTGTTGTCCCTGTAGAGACGGTGTCCCTTCCGCCACAGATCGTCATTCTCTCTCAGCCACTCCAGCACCTCATCCTCATGTTCCTCCTCAATGGAGTATTGCCTCCTCTCCCATCCCCGCATACGCCTCTTCCTCCCTTTGGCAGGACCAGATGGACCCTCATCAGAGGGGTTCCCAGGTAGTAGGGGCTGCTCCTCCACACCACCACCAGCAGCAGCACCAGCAGGAATCATCATCATCATCATCATCATCATCATCATCACCAGCAGGATCATAATCATCATCAGCAGCAGCAGCAACAGCAGCAGCACCAGCAGGATCAGCAGCACCAGCACCAGCAGCACCAGCAGGACCAGGATCAGCAGTAGCAGAGTAAGCACCAGCAGCGCCCGCAAGACCAGGAGCACGAGCAGGACCAGGAGCATGAGCAGGTCCAGCAGGACGAGCAGGATGAGGAAGACCAGGAGCATGAGCAGGACGAGCAGGACGGGCAAGTCCAGGAGCACGAGCAGGACCAGCAGGACCAGCAGGACAAGGAGCATCTTCAGCAGATTAAGCACGAGCAGAAGCACCACCGCCAGGAGCAGCTTCAGCAGAGTAAGCACGAGCAGAAGCACCACTGCCAGGAGCAGCTTCAGCAGAGTAAGCACCAGCAGAAGCACCATCGCCAGGAGCAGTGCCAGCAGAGTAAGCATGACCAGAAGCACCATCGCCAGGAGCAGCGCCAGCAGAAGCTCCAGCACCAGAAGAGCGAGCCCGAGCAGCAGAAGCCCCAGCAGAAGCAGAGTCAGGGACAGGGGGCGGGAGGGTGGCCCTGTCCCTCTTGCCAGGGATGGCAGCAGGTTGCTGAAGCTTTCACTTCTTCCCCATGGTTGTGGGGTTGCTGGCTGGCAGGAAGGCAGGCAGGCACCAAGGCTGGCAGGCAGACTGGCTGGCAGGGAGACTGGAAGGCAGTCTGGCAGCAAGGCTGGCAGGCAGGCAGAGAGCAAGGCTGGCAGGGAGGCTGGCCAGGAGGCTGGGAGGCAGGCTTGGAGGCACGCTGGCAGGAAGGCTGGCAGGAAGGCTTGCAGCAAGGCTTGCAGGCAGGCATGCAGGCAGGGCAGGCAAGAACTCGATGTATCTGGCAGCAGGTCTTTCCTCCGAATGGTGACCTGCTTGGGAGCTGCTTCCCTTTATATCCACGGGGCTTACGCAATGCATCCCCCCCACATGCACAATTAACACTTGGCATCCGTTCTGCTTCCGCTGTGCATCCGCTTCATCCGCTGTGCATCCGCTAGGCTTCCGCTCTGCATCCGCTTCATCTGCTGTGCATCCGCTGTATCCGTTCCGTGTCCGCTTTGCTGAGCCCCCCCGGAAGCATAGCGGATGTGCCATCTGCTTCCATCCTCTTCCATCCGCTGGGCTTCCATTCCGCATCCTCTTTCCATCTGCTCTGCGTCCTCCTCGCGTCCGTTCCTTTCCGTGTTATCCGCTCTGGTTATGCAAATTTTAGCCCCTTTTGAGAGTGGATAACAATGGATGGAACATTTTTCTCGTCCGTTGTGTCCTTTTTACTAACGTTTTGCATCCGTTGGGCAGTGTGACAGGGCCTTAATATGGAGGAAGTATTTTTAGAAGAATGCACCATAAAAGGCCTTATTAGCTTCAGACAAATAATATCAACCTCCTTCCTTTTAACTCCTTCCAGAGAGCTTGATTTTTCTCCTTGGGCACACTTCTTGGATTGCAAATTATTGTTTCTGCAGATCTTTCTATATCACTTGCTTTCCACTAAATCAAAACTTTGTTCCTAATTGGTAAGCCTTATGATCTGTTTCCATTGAGTCGCCTTATGATCTGTTTGATCTGTAAGGCTTGTGATCTGTTTCCATTGAGTCGCTTTTAGTGTTTGTTCATTTATCACAGCGAACATAGAAGCTGAGCATTTCCTGTTGAGCTCTTCCTATTTCTAACTTTTTGTGGATCTAGTTCACTTTGATAGAAAACTAATGATCTGGCCAGAAAGGAAAAAGAGAGGGACTTTAGAAAGTCAATTTCATTAGGGAGGAAGAAAAGATAGTTATGGGAGCTATGTTATTTAAGCTCCTGATTCTGCCAATCATTTCTGCCTTTTTACCATTCTTGTTGTATTTTGTAAGGTTTTTTTTTTTTACATTTTCTTTAAAGGAGAAATATAATGTTGCTGAGATTAATATTACCAAATATATAGTGCATAAACCTGCACAACTACATCTAAAGGTGTTTGAAGGGTGTTGGAGTATCTTACTTTTTTTTGTAAAATGGTCTAACCAGTGTTTGCTAGCTTTATTGGTTTTCTATGCCATAGACCTTTCTCAGATCAATGAGACAAGGGGATCACATCCATCTTGCAGAAATAAAGTTTGCAAACAAATGAACTGAAGAAGAATTCAAAACTATTAAAAATAGGCATAATAGAAGCAAAAAATAAAAAATTCTAAGGAAACTGTCAAAACACTAATTTAATATGATGTCCATTTTCTAAGATAACATATATGGAATGGTAGGTTCATAAAGTTTGATGTTCTGTTTCTGTAGCAGGTGAGCTATTTTTTGTGGCAAGAGGCTAACCTATTCCAAAAATTACAGTCTGCCTGAGGAATTAGAAGTCAAGTACATATTTCCTTAAAAAGAAGACTGTTTTGAATTAACAAGCTTTGCTTAATTGCCCTATTATAGTTTTAGGGAATACTTATTTTTGAAAGTAAATTATATTGACAAAAATAATATTTTATGGTAAATATAGAACATAATACATTGGGTAAGCAAAATTCAGCTATTCCAGTTTCTCTCTTACTTTGTTGGCACAACATCCTGATTAATCATCATCAACTGTCTAGATTGAGTCCACCACGTGCATACTAAGGAGGGTTAACATATCTCTCCAAGCTACTTTTTCTCCTTCCATGTTATCAGCAGAGATTCTACTTTCTCTTTTCAGTTCCATGATGTTTATTTCTTACTCAAACAGTGTGTGGCTAAACTGAACTATAGCTTCTGAAATGAGACTGGAAAAATATAATTATTTTTGTACATAAAAAGCTTGTTTTTATATAATCCATTTTTCTACTTACATACCACTCAAGTTTGTTAAGACAATCAAAATAAAAAGATAGAAGACAAGCTTATTAGTGACTGTTAGTTATAATGGCTATTGATTTCTTCCAGTATGATGTTCCAGAATAAAAATGGGCACAGCTTATTGAGAAACACAACCAGAAGCTGTTATGCCTTCATATACTGCTTAGGACATTCCCAGTAATATCTAGTGTCCCGTGAGAGCAGAAAAAATGTTTTCCTTTCTTGTTCTATTTGCTTGACATGTTCCCCAAACATTTATAAAATCATAGTCACTGAATACCCCCACTACAGATTATGCTACCTGAAATTCCTGAGATAGCAGCAGAAGACAAGAGGACCACAGGAAGGAATGACGTGAATTAAAGAAGTCTCATAGCATTACATTGAATAACTTTAATGTTTTCTCTTTCTCACTGAAGTAAAAATTCATACTACTGAAATAATATAGGATTGGCCATGCTAGTGCTGCGTGTACCTTTCTTTTATAAAGGAATACATGAAATGATTAATCACTTGCCATTTTTCATAAAACTATTCATTTGAGGGTTTGGAAAATTAGCAGTGTTGGATTTGCTAGTAATTGGATGGAAATCATTAGGTATACCATAAATGAAGAACAGAATAGGAATGTGAAAAGCAGAAAGAAGAATAACCACTTCCATAGTGTTACCAAGAACACTGCACCATTGTGTCCATGAAGTCATCAAGAATTGTGCTCAATGCATGGGTGACTTTAACTCTCTTAACTGACAGCTGATACAGACATTGGCTGCTCTGTAATATTAACCTGGATTGGGTTTGGTTAATACTTATATAGGATCTACAGGAAATCCAAGAATATAGATTATAACTGGATATAAAACAACAAGCACACAGCATATATACACAACAGAGAGAGAGAGAGAGAGAAGATATGTGTCCTCTCTTTCTCTCATATGTTCTTCAGTACTCTTCAGTTTCTGCTGATGGTGTTCTATTGTTCATGTGTTATTACACTGCAGTTGAGAATATACCTTGGATGGTTCTTTGGAGAACATGGCATCTTCTTGGATTCTGGATCTCTTGTGTATCTTCTTCACATGGCAGCCAGTGCTGTGAGCCCTTGTTTAGCAACCTGGAGAGCTTCAGATGAAATCAGGACCTTGTATTTTTTTTTTCAGCAGCCTAGTATTATCCCTAATTGTCACAACTTTCTGCTATTCTACCAGTTGACTAATCAGAAACCATAATTTTACGGTGCCAAACTTCTGCTGAGTCATCACAAATAAGTAGAGTTCTTTCCATTTGAATAGATTGTCACATAGGCTGTATACTGTTTGTTTGGTTCCTGATACATTATGACGACTTAGACATGTTGCCTGATGAAAACATAATGAGACAAATATTAAAATATTTAACTGGGTAGGCATTACCTGTGGATGCTACATCATTTAGAGGGAAATGTGTATTTGTGTGTTTCTTCAAAGAGAATACACTAATATTGTATCCTTCTTAGATACCTATCATTGGCATAATAACATTATTTTTTAAATGAAAGAGCAGCTGCATTTCATGTAGCTGTGTAAATGTGACAACTAAATATTTTTCATTTACATGGTCTTGTCACATTGAATTAAACCTGCAAATTAGTGAGTACCGATCAAATACAATATTCAGAATTATTAGGTACCAATATCACTTTCAGCAAACACAAATTCAGTCTCAAGTCAGCACATTTCACAATACGATGTGTACAAAGGAAGCAACCATTACCTTTGAATAAAATGAATTCAGGACTGAAAGTCGTTTAGTTTAGGGTGATAGTATCCATCAGCCCCACACTTCTGTGATTTCAATGTAACATTTTCACAGCAGCCTCTTTGCAATTTATGTTTCAATAAAAGAGATGGAGAATTACAGCTCTGCTTTTCCAATTGGATTTTTTTTTTAACAGAAAATAGGAATCTTTTGCTTTAGAGGACAAAATGTTCTTGGACAGACTTATCTGGACTGATAGCTGAGGGCCAAAGTCTAAATCTTTTGGGGAAAAAGAAACAAATCCTCTTAAAATGTAGAAAATTGGACCAGAATGTGGTTCAATGCAACCCATGAATCCTTGTGTTGTGAAAGTCGCTACTTTTCTTTAACAGTTGCTGAAATTCAGCAACATTTTTTTTCTTTCCCCACTGAAAGCCAGAAGAAAAAAAGTTTAAAAAGCACATAAATAAATATTGTTGTGGGTGGCATGGCCTCATCGATATTGAATATTGATCCTACACATTATTTCTAAAAAAAATATTATTATTTGGGGTCCTTATTATTAAATGTTCTTTTAAAGTAAAAATGGACTATGTTTCTAAAATCTATATCCTTCAATGGCGAAATATAAGTGTAATAATTATTTATTTATTAAATAAATTTATATGGTTGCCCAACTTAAACACTGCATGCTGGGTATCTTACAATAATAAACAAATCCCATACTATGTATTACTCAACTTTCAACTATTTTTTAAAGGCCACCAAAAAATCAATTGAAAAAGCAAATGTGTGCCATTTAAGTCTAATTCACTTTCTGGGAACAAAAAATTAAGCAAAACAGGAAGACGGTGCTATAACTGAGTCAGTGAAATAAATAATAATCTGTTGGATTATAGCAAAACATTTGGAGATTAATATTAAAAGCATTGCATCTGAAGAGTCTAAATGTCTGGATTGAGAGAAAGATTATTCAAAATTTCAAAAATGAAAAAAAATCTTATATTTACTGCTGATGTAATCTTGCAAATATTACTCCATTGCCACTGGATTCCTAGTGTACAAAATGGAATAGTAATTAGTTTATTGAAGCAGATCCAAATTATGTGCAAAAGACTTTTATTTTTCTTTCATGCTTACCTTAAAAGTATTTGTAGCCAATTATTCTTGAAAATTTTGGATTAACTTAATTAAATCATTGCCTTTTTAAATACTCTTTGTGAATCTTTCTAAATGAATTTTAGATAATCTTAAAATGCTAGACTTAATCCTTCTTCTTGATTGCATTATAGTAGCCTAATTAGATACAACTGTTGATACCTTTCCTACAGCTGGCAAAGCTCTTTATTTGGGTCACCTGTATCTCCTGGGCTTTAAACTGAATTCCAAGGTAAAGAATTCTTGATGCAAAAAAATGGTTTTTAAAAAATCTTTAAATGAAGCTGTGCAGAAAAATTAATCAAATGATCATCACTTGAAAAAGTCATTTTTATAAAAAGACAGATACAATGAAAAATCAAATGAATATTTACACTGAAATATCTACCTTTTGGAATAACTTTTTAAAAATTGTGTAAAACCTACATAGTTATTAATTAAAAAGTGGAGCAACCTTCATTAAAAATGGGGAGAGTTCTCTTCAGTATCATTGAAGGGTGATATGTTTGAGTCTCTGTAACGTATTTTATTAACTCTGTAGCTATGGATTGCAATGTGAGAAATGCAAACATCCCTCTGCTGTTCCATTTATAAAGCTAACAGTATGTAAGCAGGCAACAGAAGAGAAGTCTGGAAAGAATTTCTACCAGTGACATTCAGCAAGTCTGCCAGAAAGGGGAAAAAAAACACACCATGTTTTTAAAGTACTCTGTAGCAGCCAATACTACAGAATGAATTAGGAAGAATTGAACATTTTAGAATTAGGGCAAATAAATGGGGCAGACAACAGTGAACTCAAAGGAACCATCCCAGATGAGACAATTAGAGAGGGAGGGCATTAAACCTGGTCTCTTCTGAATACAAAGCATGAACTCTACAGGCAGGTAGTTTCTACTTTGATTAGACTGGCTCCAAACCAGGGCATGCAACTGAATGCAGATTTCAAAATTTTCTCTTACCCAGTTCCCTATTTTATTTTATTTTATTGGCTTTCTGAAAAGCTTCCCCCTAAGATTAAAACTGCTGCTGAATGTTATAATGTATAACATCAAGAAGAGAAACAGGAGAAACATTTGAAAATATAAGAACTATGAGGGGGAGGTTTTGCTTGCAAAAGGATATTTTTTCAAAGTCATTCATAGTATTAAGAAGAATAACCCAACTCCAGAAAAGTGGTTGGGGAAATCAACAATTTCAAGCCATATTAAGAGTATGTTGATCAGGATCCAAGTTGTTAGCTTTCACACACATGGACCAAATCTAAACCATTGCAGTAAAAACTTATACAAGTTCTTCAAATAGAAGCTTGACTGATTTCCTTCCCAGACATAATTTCAGAATATTATTCCTATGAGTATTAATATTAAATTCACCATTTATTTTTTATTCCACTTTATCTGTAGTAGAAATTTAAAAATATGGTATATTCACTATATTAACAAATGTGTGCACTGCTGCTTAACTACTGATATATTTAAATTAAATTATCAATTTTCAATAAACTATATTAAACTGTTGAGAAAGTTGCCTCTCGGGTGGAGTGGGATGAGTTATGTGACTAGTTTTAATGCAGAGTCCCTCCCTAACAACTTTGCAATTGAGAAAAGAATGAGCTCTTCCTCCTTTTCCTTTATAATCCAGAACATTTTACAGGAGCAGGCATGAACAGGGTTGCTAGGCAAAAGTTCCTTTGCAATATTTGTTAAAAACAGTTCTATTAGTGTGATGCTAGAAGCAAAAACATTTGAAGAATGTGCTGATCTATCTCAAATATAGCCTGAAAAACTAGCCCATAGAGGACACAAAGAGCCTTCTTTTCTGAACTTTGCCAAGAAATCTGTCAGAATGACTTGGGACTTAATGATAATCCTTTCTTAGTTCACCATTCACATGCTGAGAGCTTATACCTTTCTGCCAACAATAATATGAAAGTTTGATTTCTATCCTTCCTTGTCTCTTTAAGGACTTCTCCATCAACTGGTTTACTAGAAACACAACTGCTATGAAGAGGTCATTGTGAAGGTTTCTCTTTTATTCTTTTAAAGGAACTTTCTCTCCTCCTAGTAAACTTGTTTGCCACACCTCCTTGATTAAATGTATTCACATGTCATTCCCATCTTTGGAATTATTTACAATGAATACTATCTGGAAGCCTAACTTCAAAGCTTCACCATGCCACATTATTTCCTCTGATTATAACCAATTCATCTACTGTAAATAAATCTTGTTATTTAGGTCTTGTTTAATTGGTCATGAATTTATGCTAACATCAACCAAAGTGAATAAACTTGACCTATAAATTAAAGATTATACTTTCTAGGCTAAATAGATTGTACTCCAGGTCAGGCAGTCTTTTGGTTCTGGCAAACACAATTGGAAATATGAAATTATATAGTACAGTACACTCAAAATATACAGCAAGTCACAAAACATTTTCAGAAGGAAATGTAGTTGTGCCACTCTTTCTAAGTTCTCAATCTATGTAATTTTATAGGACAGTTTGAACATGAATGAAACAAAGCAACAGTGTTGTAACTTTCATAATTTTCATTGCTAACGACCCTGTTCTGGTAGAAATTATATTAAAGACTGGTAATTGCTCTTTAGCATGATGATTATTCAAGCTATAATGGAATTAATTTAAGCAGCATTCCTGGACACTTGTTTATTCATTCTTTATTCTGGGTATCTAACACCTATTGTATATTTTAGAAAGCACTCCCGAGAATATTTCACAAAGCTTGTTATTTACGAGAAGTCAGTCCCTTTTTTCAACTGAAGTCCTTCAATAGTTAAGCATCCCAAATTTCAAAAATGCAAGTAGCAAAGACAAATAATAATAGATATAGCATGTGAACATAGTTTATGGTTTGTAATTATTTCTGTTCTACTCTTGTATAGTTAGTTGATTCAAAAATTGTAAATCAGGTTCTTGTCATCAGTGGTGTATCAGCTTGAAAAGAGACTTGTCTGATTCTGTTAAGAAATGGTATTGGTTAAAACAGACAATCTGGGGCCAATGATCAATTTAAGACTGTGACAACCAGTCAGATCCATGGTAGATAAAAGCAAGGATCTCTAGCACTCGATGCATAATCAACAGAAACTGCTGAATTATTTTATATGTATTTGTTTTGCATGGCATACCTGTATCATTGGGGGGGGGGGGATCAAAGAATTTTGCACACTTGGTAAGTAGTAAAAGAATTACTGTAAGAAATATGTTTATGTATGAGTACACACAAGAGAAAACTGGGAATTATGAATAGGGATCCCTATATAATAAGTTTAAAAAAAACCAAATGCCTAGTTTTCAGAAATGAATTCTTTATTGTGGACTTATTTGCAGCAGACTCTCCCTATTACTCATTTCACTGATTTTTTTTATCGCTGTATTTGAGGGGGGAAAAGGTTTTACCTGAATAATAATGACTCTGTATTTCATTTAATCCCCTTACTTATATAGGCTTTCATTCTTGTTTTCAATTGTCTACAATTACAAATGCAGCTGCTTACTTTTATCTGAGAGGAACAGTTGGACTTTATTACAATTATCACACATTAATTTATTGTAGTGAAATCTGAATTGTAGCTACTATAGAAGCAATTATATTTAAAACCAGCTACAAAGAAAATTTGAATGCAAAATAGGCTGCTGTTTTCAAGGAAGGACAGCCGTGTAATTGGTATATATGGTTTGTGATATTTGAGGTATTGCATACCACCAAAAGCTAGATAGTTCTCAAACATAATTGACAATGATTCTTCCCTGGAGCATCTGGAAGGAGAGATAGGATAGAGATCTTTTATTTGCGTGGCTTTAAAGCATTCTCACATGACATTCACTGTCCTTGATATATTTCATCCCTTCCATTAGTGATGAATTGCACTATGCATAGCTGCCTCTCCTTGACTGGTTTCAGTAAATATTTTATTCAAAAGACATTTTTGTCACTACCTATACCCTCCCCCTTCTATCAATATGCTTTCATTAAACCTAGGATGGGGAGCCTAAATTCAGATAGGTCATCTTTCTCTTTTGAATTTTGAAATCTAAAGTAAGTATCCTTTTGATGAATTGTCAGAAAAGGAATTTATTTAGTTCATTTTTTTTTTAACAAGGAGACTTGAGCCAGAAAAAAATTGGCAACAGTTTGTGTGTGTCTTTCTCTCTGCCTGTGTATGTGTGCTTTCCCTGCCTCTTATGTAAATTGGAATTGCTCTTTTTATCATTCTTGAAATTCCAGGTCCTAAACTTTTTTCCATTTGATTTGGCTTGGAAAGAGAAATAAGACTGAGAAAAGCCTTAATTATTAAGTCTTTCCTTAGGAAAGACTTAATTATGTGACCACTCATCATGAAGTAGATCTGGCATTTGAAGAGATGATGTTTGCATCATTGGAGAGATAATTGTACTCGGAAAAGGACCTCTTTTGTGAGTGCAGTTCTTTGTGAGGGTGGATGAACAACCAATATTTCAAGGTGGTTTTTTTTTATCACTATACCTAAATCATTTAAATAAATGTAACCAGAAAAGAGAAGCCATTTAGATTCTTGTTTCTCTTTCACAATTGCAATGACTTATTTACAATTAAGGGTTTTGAAAATTTAGCCAAGAGCTTCATGTGCCAAATCAGCATTTTAGTGAACTTTAAATGAATAAATGCTGGAAACTGAATTTATGTAGTCTAATAAAAAATATTTGCTGTAAAATGATTGTCAGTGCTGAGTGATATTATATAAAATACAATCTGTAGAAACTGATAAGAGCAATGAAATATATATTTCCTCCTGACTTGATAAACAATTATTATAAAATACAAGTTTTACATAATAGATGGGATTCTCTTTAAAGGTTCCTGGGTGGAAATTTGGAAACGTTACAATAAAATTATGTTTAAAATAATACAAAAATACAAGAGTTAAACTTGATCTACTTAGGGGGTCCATGCTAAAAATCATATTAGGGTTATTAAGAATATTTAATGCATATAACAAAATCAAATGCTAGCAACATTCAGGCCATTAACACTTGTTAATAGAAGGCTTTTAGCAAGCATTATCAACAATGCTTTAAAATTCAAAACCCCAAATTTAATCCTTGACACTTTTTTCCAAAACAAATAAATAATAATGATCTTAAGCAACAAGATTTAAAAATAAAATGCATCTCCAGCAAATTCCACTAGAGAAAATAATCATGTGAGCTATGATTATTCTTAGTTGTGTTTGCAAGGATGTATTTGCCAAAATTACACAAGACACTAAAAATACTTTAGAAGGATAAGTAAAAATGCAGATGATGGAGTGCTTAATGAATGCTTATTGTTCATGTAAAAACATATATTTGCATTGTTTAGCAAAAAATTATGTATTGCAATGGTAATTGGAGAAAATATTCAACAAATACTATGGAAAAGTATATACAAAACCCAAAGATAAGAACTTTATTTTTTTTCCTGAATATTGGTTTTTTTAACATTTTGCTGGAAAATTAGAACTAAATATGAAATAAATACAGGACTGATACAGGCTAATATTAAACTAATATGAACATTCCTATGAAAGCTTGGACTGAATTCAGAGAAATTTGAAAATAAGGTAAGGCATAATGTAGAGTAACAACCAGAAGAATTTCACAGCATCTCTACAGACCTGTACACTCATTTTATGATAAAGATATTAATCAAATTTGATGGCTGATATCTCCATGGAAGCTTTCTTGGCCCCAATAACCGAGTGTTTTTGCTTTTGGTTTGATTTTTTAAAAAACTCTAGTCCATCCTATCAATCTGGAATTCTCAAGTCATCTTCCCTTCAAATACTAATCAGCACTGATTATGCTTATCTTCTGAGCCCAGACCAGTTTGACTAGTATTGCTCTTAGCAATGAAGTACTCATGCAGTGCCAAATAAATGATTGCACTGTCACTTTTAGTTTGCACACCAGTATTGTTGACCCATAGTTGGATGGCCAGATGCAAACTGCCAGACTGATTGATGTTTCATCTTTGTACTCCAATGTAAAAGCAGACTTTCTTAATTTTTAAACAACCATGTTATAATTTTTTTATATTTACATCAGCTGACTACAGCATTGTTAATGCTGTTTGTAGTGCATTGGAAAAATACTTTTTTTTTACTTTATGGAAAGTGATTTTCACAAAATAAAAGCAAACCAGATTTTGGCTCAGGTTATAGTATAAAAAAGCCTGGATGACAATTGTGATGATAAGCTATGAAGGCAATGGTAAAGAATGGAATATGTGTTGACATCCTTTCACTGCATATATAATAATAAGTAAATATTCCCTTCTCATCCCGTCTTGGTCAATGTCATGTGCTATACCAGAGACTTGGGAGATTGAGGGTTCTACACAGTACCTTAACTGTTCTTAACAGTTCTTCTGGACAGAGAGCTCTGGTGTTGCTCCTGGGATCTTTACAGCCATTCTCCCAATTTAGGAGTCCCAGCCCCAAATGCTCCCACCACTTTGGCCTTTGACTTACTCACCACCTCCTTCAGGCCCTGGTGCTTCTCCAATTTCTCTTGCTCCTTCCTGATGCAATTTCAGTTGGTACTGCTCCAGCTATCACCACAACTGTCTTCTGTTCCTTGTCTACTACCACAGTGTCTTGTTGATTGGCCAGTATTTGCCTGTCTGTTTGGATCCCAATGTCCTCAGTCTAGATCCATCTCAGGTGGATCAGTAAGTCAATGTCTTGGTCATTCTGAACATACACATTGATATAATCCATGTAGAGAAGGTGGCTGGTGGTACTTCCACTCTTGAACTTATCTAGAAGGTATATGTATCAAGTCTTTGTGGCTGAGGGGTTCAAGCCCATGTAGAAAAGCAGTAGCGACATTCGACACTTGTATGTGACACTTGGCAGCCTCTTGCCCAAAAGGTACTTTTTCAAGAGGTAATTGAACTTTAAATGTTTTCTTTGAAGATGTTTTGCTTCTCATCCAAGAAGCTTCTTTAGCTCCACTGCTTCTTCAGCTCTACCAGAGCTGAAAAAGCTTCTTGGGTGAGAAGCAGGGGAGGGATTCTACTGGTTAGATCGGTTCTGTAGGACCAGTTGTTGCAATTCTGCCCAGTTTGGAGAACTGGCAAATTGTGCCTCTGGCTGGCCCTGCCCCTCTCCACCCAACCCTCCCCTCTCCACCCAATCAGTCCTTATCACATATGTGCGACACCACATACATTGCTGATTACATTCTCTCCCACCCACCCTCTCCTACGTAGTCACTCCTTACAGTATTTCTTTTTTTCCTCCCAACGATCAGCTGTTCCAACAATCAGCTGTTCCAGGATCCCCCTCACTGTCTTATGGTTTCACCGAGGAGGCTTGCCTCAGGCCAAAGAGGCAAAAAGAAATGGACATGGAGGGGGGGTGCTGCACAGACCTCTGCCCTCTGTTTTTGGCTTCTTGGGCTCAGGGAAGCCTTCTTTAGAGCAAAAATGGCCTCCCGGGAGGCTTCCCTGAGGCCCAGGAGGCAAAAAAAAAAAAAGAGTGTGTGGGGGTACTGCATGGCCCCCCATGTTCCATTTTTTGCCTTCCTGGGACTAATGGAAGCCTTCTGGGAGCAAAAATACCCCCCCAGGAGGCAAAAAAAATGGAGTGCAGGAGGTGCTGCGCAAAGGGTGTGATCACTGAATTGGTTGCTATACTGGTAGCATTTCACCCCTGCAAAGGAGACATACTTCTACAACACAGAAAAAGCTAAAGTTCACAATTTTAGAGTAAAAATGACCCATGGCTTTCCTACGGATCAGGAAAAGCAATTTAATTACTCTTACCTAGCAAGGGAGGTTGTGTGGAATATACAATAAAAGAATCATTTCCACCTGCCTGTTTTTCCAGCTCTTTGTTGCATACTGTCATCTTTTCTTCAGAGAAAAGGTTAATTCAAGATAGAAAACAGGACTGTTTTCTCCTCTAAATTCAAATAATTTACTATCAAGAAATCTCAGACAAGATATGTTCTGTATGTAAAGTGGATGACTCCAAACCTACCATTCTGATTGG
>BLBF01000022.1:31767744-31810499 GCA_015471245.1 Laticauda colubrina | reverse complement strand
TTGTTGTTGGAACCCGGTCTACCTCGTGTGTTTTCCGAACAAAACAAGATACTATTCAGAGGCAACAAAAATCAACTTGAAAGAAAATTATAAATTAGAAAATTATTGTGAAAAAGAATGAGGTGAAAAATCATGAAGCCATTTTACTTGAAAGTTTTTAAAGGCAATGCATGATGCAGACATTTTCAACTCTGCATTTAATACAAATTCTCTTTATGATATAAAGGTAGGATATAAAGGTTACATTCTGTTTAGATGAAAGGACACGGGAGATTTATGATGCTTTTGAAATATTTTTCACATACAGTACATATTTCAAATGGATTCATCTCAGGCAAAGCAGATTTTGAAAACAAACTGCAAAGCACTCATCCTGTACTAGCTTGCTAGCGAAGTATCAGTGTGCCCCTTAAGGCTAAAATGCTTCACTGCCTGCTGAATCCCTGAATCAGTTGTACAATTTTGTGTCCTACAGATAGCTAGTAGGTTTCTCTTACAATCTTTGTTGAACAAACTCTTCCAAAGCTCAAGAACAAAGTAAAGTAATCATGGACCGTCAACATTCATTTCCTTAAATGTTCAATATTCTGTGATGAAATAAAATGAAACTTAGACTTTCGTTTTGCCAATTAATCTAATCTTCAGAGAAAAGGTCAATTTGTTGTTATAGAAATGGTATGTATTAATATGTAAAAGTAAAATGTCGAGGCTGTAACGTTGTTGTCTTCTACTGTGCTAAAAAGAGTCAGAAGTCAACACTTTTTTTCTTTTTTCCTTTGTACCCCATATTTTCTTTCCTCCTCTCTTTTTCCTTCCTCTAATTTTCTTTCTATTTCTATTTTCCTTTATATTTTATGCTTGGATAAATCAACAAAGTCATAAATACGAGAGAGAAAGAGAGAGAGAGAGAGAGGGAGAGAGAGATATGGTTGGCTGTTTTAGGAAGGTATCATGATGTAAAGGTGTAGCTTCTGCCTAAGGAAGTTACTTGGACTTTTTAAATTGTTTGATCCTGGTTATGGCACTAAATAGTTGTTAATAAATAGGTAAAACAGTAATATTTTTTCTTTCCTAGTGTTTTTCCCACAAATGCAGGTTCCACTTTGTTCAGACTGAGTTGAACTATTAGTTGCAAGAGAAATTGACCAATCAATTTGTTGCTCCAGCCTGATATTGTGGGCTGAGAGAGATTGACTGTCCCCAAATCAATTCAAATGACTTTGATGCATAAAACAGGGCTAAAATTCACAGTTTTCTGCTTTCTGTCTACTGCCTTAATTAGTAGACCAAATTTGCTCTTATTCATAGTAAACATGTCTCCACAATATAACAAAACATTTCAAAGGATTACTTCAAGCTGCACCAATCATTCAAAACACTTTATTTTTTTTGCTGAATCTCTTATATTAACCCCCCCCCCCCAAACCTTTCAAAAATTAAACTTACATGCAAAAAGATCCCAAAATATAGATGTTTCATGACACCAGCTACTTGGGGTCAAGAGGACCTTTCTACCTAGAAAAAATATTAGTCATTGCTTTTATGCTGACCAGATGTTTATGCTGATCAGAGAGGGTCATTTCACATACAGCAAAGGACTGGGGTTTACTCAAAGCCATCAAATTTCAGGCTTCATGCAAGGGGAGAATATTGAGTAGTTCTCATTAAAACATTCTCTTTTGTACATTCTTGCAGTGAATAAGTCTAGTAAATCAAAATAAATTAGATCTCAGATTTCTTTCAAAAAACTGAGGTTCACATGCAGGACAGAAAGAATATTGCCTGAATAAATACTATTGCCTGAATAAACCCATTTACATTCTCTTCAAATTTAGATGTATTGGAAATAGGAGTTATTTCTTCATTTTCACAAACAGTGACTTAGAAATCTTTATCCAATTTTGAGAAAGACTTTTCGTAAAGTTTACTTTATTGAGTTTCTTGGAGGCAAGGAAAAGTACTTCAAGTTTCTTAAGAAGAGTGATAATTTCTTAATAGATGTCAACAATTTCCTTTTCATATGTTTTTATATGAAGCTGTAGCAGCAACAACTTCTGAAACATCTCAGTCATCATTTTGCATCCAAAAAATGCCTTGGATCAATCAAGATGGTGCTACAACCAGGTATTTGAAACTGAGCATTTTTACTTATTAAAGTGCTTATTAAAAGGAGGGAGGTTCAACCCTGGCAACTTTAAAACATGTGGATATTTTTTGTTTTAGAAAAATAAAGCAAAAGAGAAAAGATGTTGGTGGAAATCAAGTCTATGAAATACTTCCATAAGCTTTACAACTAGTAGGAGTTGATGAGGTGACAATGGGCAGGTGAGAGATGTGCTCTTCTGTAGGAGTAGGAACATTGTGGAAATGAGGCTAGCTTCCCCTTTGTTGGTTTTATGGAAATGTTTAAACACCAAGCAATTTCATAGATCCTTCCCCAGATCTGATTCCATCTATATATTTTATGGTTTGTATTATTGTTTGGCTATTTATTCCTCCTCATATTTTTCTCTTTTAATAAGGTGAATTTTAAATTGTATTTTTCAATGTAATATGCCAAGAGTCTTTTTGATGACAGCAGCATGGAAATGAATCAAATAAATGAATAATGTTTAAAATACTGATCCATGGTATCTTCCTTGAAAATAAATAATGTTTGAAAAGTCTGAAGCACCAAAACACTTCATATTTATTATATCATACAGCTAAACATAATTCAATATTCACTATCAACATATTGTCTTATAATTGGACTGATAACTTGACAAGTCTCACAACTGTGATTTATGTCCCTGAAGGCATTACAAGAGAAGCGTGACTATTTTCACTTCTAAGAGGTTGAAATTATATTTTATTCCCAGCTGCAATTTCTCTTCTTGTAATAATTTTATTTTAACTTTTAATAACAATAGTAAGATGATGCAAACTAAACTCAAAAAGAAAAAGAATAAAGAGAGAGTAAAAAGGTAGAAAGGAAGAAAAGAAGAAAAAGGAAGAAAAAAGAAAGAGAAAAAAGAAATACTTAAATAAGTGACTTCTGATCTTCATCACAACAAGTACAAACTTGGTAATTTTTTACCTACTATAATGTTGCATGCAAGTATCTCTTCTTCCCATATCCATCCTTTTATTCATGTATAAATTCATAAATCATTAAATTTTTAGTCCTGGTATCAGCAAAAGAAACAAAAACAAATCATCAAAGGTTCACAGTTTTGGCTTTGGTCAAACTCATCAACTTTGTATTCCTATAATTTATTGTAAAAGAAGGAAAGAGGAAAGGTATATAGCATGTACCCTCCCCAGAAGCCAGTAAGCAGAGCAACCAGCAGGATAAAATTGGATTGAGAAAGCCTTCTTTCCTTCACTAACAATGATGAAAGGATTCAACATTTGTTTTTGTTTTTTAAAGCTTAAAAGTGAATAGGACAAAGTTTATGTTCACCATATTTTGGATCATGAACAGATTCCCAGTCTATTTTTACAATGCACACATACAATAAAGTTTTACAAATTACATTTGATTTTAGAAACCCTTTCCCTAGATTATGGGATAGTTTTGGGAACAAATGTTTCCCTTGATCTTTGTCCAATTTTAATAATTTTAATTTTTAATCAGTTTTTAAAATCATTTCAGTCAAAATTAGTTTGAGTATGAAGTTATGCTGACAATGATTCAACACTATGCTTTTTGCAGATGTGTTTGCTGAAATAAGTATAATGTCCTTGTCAGATTGAATACCTTCTTATTTGAATTTATAATATTTTCAGAGAATAACACTAAAATAATTATGACTGTTACTCAAGAAACAAATTAATTTTTACTGGAGAATTTTAATATAACTGTTTTTTCACTTTCGGAGGAGAAATATCTACCATTAAATGGGATCTCCATCTCAATCATAGGAGGTCATATTTTTAGGTTATATGATATTACATTGTAAAAACAATACATTAGCCACAAATTAATGTGAAACATGAAAGTGACTTAGACACTGATTCATTGAAATCATATTTTGTCTTGATTCTTTCCTTGAGTGCATTTAGCAAATTTGGAAGCCTACCCAAGAATCTTTCCATGTGTGTTTTACCACATCACAAAATGCTTAACTTGCTCAAAATGTATTGGTTTGACAATTGCTGCCCTTAATATTAGATCTCAGTAGCTGGTGGAATAGACTGTCTAATAAACACATAATAAAAGAAAGATTTCCAGAAGTTAGAATATTTTTTAAAATTTTGATTTCTTTCTACTCCCCAATTCCATTTTTTTTTTTAGTTTTCTTCAGAGAAGCATTCTATTTAAGTTTGTTTTTTTTAATTTACTAAACAGCAGTACTTTCATGATGTCAGGTCAAATTATATGATTCTCTCAGACTCTGAAAGAAGTTCTTTCCTGATTCTCAAACTTTTTTCATTGTTCTGCAAACTGGCAGCATTGCTTGCTATCCTCCATAGATTTAATTCTCCCTCTTCCCTGGTTTTTTTTTTTTCTCCAAAGTGGTTATTTGGATTCTAAATACAGGCTTTCTCAGAAGGAGGACAAGAAAATCAAGTGACCAAATGTATGGTCAGATAAATAAAACTGTATTCTCTTATCCTTCGTGGTCTTGTGTCCTGATTTGAAAGCAAGATCTGCTGCAACAACATTATGGCACAAGCTATGCAGAAGTGGGATTCAAATTTCTTAAAAACCTGTTCTGTGGGTGTGGATTGGTGTTTTCGTGACTGGCTGTATGTAAATATTGATGTAAATATTGATTTTTTTGTTAAAAAGGAGTAACTTTTCCCCAAAATCAGGCAAAGCAATAAGGCAGACTGAGTTGCATGCAGAATCACAGTTTCACTCACAGATCTACCTTTCTGCAATCTGCTGCCAAAATCTGCATTGTAAAATAGAAGCTTCAATCCTAAGGAAGGTTCAACTCTGCTCTCAGACCACTTCTCTCCCCCCCCCCCACCAACATCCTTAATACCCTTAATGTTACTGGGCCTCAGGAAAGCCTCCTGGGTGAAGGCAAAGCAGTCCAACAGCCATTTAGATTAGCTAGAAATCAAGAAATCCAACGATCTCCTGACACACCTGATAGTTGGAACCGCTGATCGTCAGGGAAAAGAAAAGGAAAAATAGCAACTTACCAAAAATTAGGGGAAGGCACAATGCAAGCAAGTTGGATACCATGCATGTGAGATAAGGAGTGATGGGGTGGGGCAGGGTGGGGTGCGGCCATCCAGTGGCATGATTTGCCTGTTCTCTGAACTGCACAAAATCTATAGAACCGGTCTGACCAGGTAGAATCCCACCCCTGAAGCTATGCTCTTTGGTAGTTGCATTACATGTATGGTTGTCAGTTACAGATGTAACTATATTGCTGTGTGGAAAACAGAAGAAGAGAGTATTGACTTGGACAAATAAAAGTGGGAATCTATCTAAATTAATTTAATGTCTAATCTATATCATTTTTTCTTTCTTTTTAAACCAACCAACTTGTACTGATGGGTGCTAGTCACCGGTTGTTGTTGTTTGCATTTATAGCAGGTAAATAAATATATTGATCATGAATGTTCAAGTCCTAAGTATTCAGAGGAAATGGAGGAAGGAATTAGTTAGCAGAGAAATAGACAGCAGAGAAAATCATTAATTAGTCAGGTCAGAGAGTAGCAAGGGCAGGAATTTACAGGATAGTATAATCAATAAACATGTCCACATTTTGTGCTGACAGAAGCTAAATAAGTTTAGTACTATGGTACAGATTCATCTAAATTTAGTTCCGGCATAAGCATTGCAAACTGAATTCAAATGTGTTTTGTACTATGAGATCTAGTTGTGCATGATGGCAGGTGCTGTCTCTTTGGAAAGATGCAACATAGAAATATGGAAACACTGAATTAGACTTCCTGCAAGTGTTGAGGATGGAAAACATTAGCTCTTCTCATTCTTCTGTAACTTGAAGTTGCCAGAAGAGAAATCTGTCAAATAGTATCATAAACTGCTGATGATATCCAGCAACATATCCCTAATTCAGCCCTATATATAGGCACTATGGATGTAAAGATGAGATGAGATTAAAAAAAAAAGATAAAAGCATGACAGACTGGATCATGTCAAGGAGTTGTTGTTGTTTGGAAATTATTTGGCTTATTGCCTGCTCAGATTTCATTCTGATTGTTCCCCCCAAAATGCATTGTGTTCCTATTTCTCAGAAAGTTAGAAGAATTGCTGGGAAGAACAGAGTTTATACAAGATCTGTAGTTCTTGCCTTTAGAAAGGCAGTAAACATACTAGTTCAACAAGTCTTGGCACCGTAACTATTGAAAATGATTTTTTTATTCTTTTCTCTTGTGTGTAATGTATTCAATAATTTAATCATATTGTATTGTAAACTGCCTTGAGTCATTTTTTTCAAGGGACCAAAAATAAATAAATAATTTTGTTGTATTATTGTATTGATATAGTTTTGTACAATATACTGCCAATACACATAACAAAACAAGTACCCCTGCTTCCCCAAAATAAGACCTAGCATATTTTATGCATGTGCCTAAAATAAGCCCTACCCTCCAAATAAGCCTGACTTAAGCACCTGTGTAGCTGGCAGACTGCCCATTCTGTCTGGTTGTTTGCAGTGCTGCCATCTTGAAGCAGGGGATGGTGGAGCTGCTCTATGCACCTTGCACCGGCTTACCTCAGGGCCCTGCAATCAGGACTTCCATGCTCTTATGCCTACCTCACGGCAGCAGCACCAGCAATCATGTGCAGCAGGAGCCTATGTGGGGAATGGCTCACTTCTGCTTGTTTGCAGCCACAATGGAACAGGAGGCCGAGCGGTGTGCTGGTGCTGCAGCCATGAGTCAGATGTTGTGATATGGATGGCCTGGCTGTACGAGCCCTGAGATAAGCCAGTGCAGGGTGTGTGGAACAGCTTCACCACTCATTGTCTCACGGTGGCAGCACTGGTGCACTGCAGGTTGTCCTGCCCTATCCAGCAGAAGTGGGCCTGGAAAAAATAAGACACCCCCCAAAATTAATTCCTAGTCCTTATTTTGGGCCCCAAAAGAAAATAAGACCTGGTTTTATTTTCGGGGAAACATGGGTATGTCTTTAATTTTTTATTAGGTAAAATAGATGGCAAAGTAATAAACTGCAGAAACATGAACCCAAAATGTGCATAACAGTCCCAATGCATTTTCATTGATGAACTGGAGGATGGCACCAACTCAGAAGAAATTATGACCTATTTGCATTTCCTCAATGTAATGGAAACAGGATTGAAAGGGGAAAATCCAACTGGCAGATGATTGCAGTGGATGCAGTCAAGCCAGTTGCATTAGTCTGCAGGGGTGGGATTCTACCAGTTCTATTCACTTCTGTAGAACTGGGTGCTCTGAAAAGCAGCAAATAGAGAGCATACATAGAACCGGTTCTATGTCTGCTGCTGTTTTGGGCCACCCACCTGCCCGGGCTCTTACCTGACCTTTATTTTCTGTTTTCAACCCAGCTGCTTTGTGCGATACAGCTGCAGTTGAAAAAAACAGAAAAGTGCTTTTTCAACTGCTGCTCAGCTGTCCAGACAGTGAGATGACGATGATATACATGCGAGCAGTGCAAAATGTAGTCATCGAACCGGTAGTTATACTAGTCGGATCCTACCCGTTAGTCTGTGTCTTGAAAATACAGCATTTTCTAATCTATACAGTATTTCATTTAATCTTGGGCACTACAGCCTTTTCATATATCTTTTGAAAAGGTAATCATCATTGTAAGCCATTTTTCTGGCTACAAAAACTGCAAAATTAGAATTGTGTGTAACACAATGCCATGATTCTAGCAGATGGGCAGAGCATATGCTGCTACTGAATGTGTGCATAGTGCAACAGTTGGTTGAACATCTTTAATGAAAGTGATTGAAATATAAATCAAATATTCAGATCTTTAATCTATAGTATACTGTTTAATAGGAAGGTTTTGGAATATTGTAGAGTTGAAGTTGATTTTTCTGTAATCATTTGTTTATTTTTAAATCTGCCTAATGAGTTTAACACAACATGTTGGATCTTCTGATTGTTGCAGTTTAATCTTTTTATGATGAAGCAACTTTGCTCTGTTTCTGCTTGTATTTCTGGTAGAAATGTACTTGTATTTTTCTCATTGTTATAAATAAATGAAATACTTTTGATAAAATATCTGCTTCAAATGGAACTTATCTCTTGGTATACATCACTGATACATTCCCAGAGCTTTCTGGGTTACCCTGCAGAAGTATGCCAGTCTTTCTTCTGAAATAATTTGCAATTTCACTATTTAACCTATAAATCTGGAATTTCCTGGTTATCTCCCGTATACTAACTACAACCAATCCCACTAAGATTCTTGACTCTCAATTATTTATTGTTTCATTGAGAATACCGAGCAAATTAAATACCCAGGCTATTTAAAAATACATCAAATTCAAGTCATGATTTCAGACAAGTCAATCAGCAGAATAACTTGATGACAGCACCCAAAAATGTGAGCTTCCAAACAGATTAATAATATTTGATATTCAAACATTATTAAATAATGAACTAATAATGAGAAAATTGAAATGTTGCATTTATTTCCAACCCACCCCAGATATTTGCAAGCTTTGTTGCAAATCTCAGACCCTAGACTTAGTCTTTCTAGCATCATAAGTTCCTTTTCACTTAATACAGAACATACAGTAACAGCACTAAAAGAAAACTTGAATTCCTCCATGTGTAAACGTTGGGGGGAAAAGCATTGCTATTTGCTGGAGTGATGTCTTCACAAAGAGGACAAAAACCAGAAGAATGAAAGAATGGTTTTTCATTAAAGAGACAATAGATTGCCTTTTATTAATTTCCTTGTATACTTCTGGAAATTTCATACTTCAACTAGAACCATACCAAAGTAATAAAATGCACTACATTTTAAAATTGTCATCATCATCAAAGTTTGGAAAAAGAACTTATTTAGCCCCAAGATTATTATACAATGCTACAATTCCACATTAAATTGAATTGCCCTTGAAACAAAATGTTTCTTTCCTGAGAAACTATGCAAAATCATTTTGAATACATTTTAATGTCTGCATATGAAACAATAGCTATTCCCATAAAATTATATAGAGACAAGAATAACCCACTGAGTTTTGGAGAGGTAGAACCATATTACAAATGAGTAGGACAATCTGTGGAGTTGGAACTCAAACTAAAGCTTGCTAGGCTGATAGGATAGGAGGAGCGCATTTTTCCATTTTTCCCTTTTCTACTTATTTTTCATTAGATTTCTTCCCTCTGAATAGTTGCAAGCATGTTATAATTTTCCAAGAAACTGAAGCTTTGACTCAGCAGTTTCAAAACAATTTGTTTTGTCCTTACTTGTCCTATTTTTCATATTAATGTGGTTGGAGTAGCAAAAATGAAACTTCATTGTTACTATACTAACAGTTGGGATGCTTCTGAGATAGACTCTCCTCTTTCATCTTCAGAGGTTATCCATGAGCAGAAAAAAAATCTACCCTATGTATCTTATAATTTCAAATAATCTTTTAAAATAGAATAAGACTGTGTATTCTAAATTCTTAAAGAGGAAGATTCAGCAAAGACAAAATACATAACATAAAATATTTGTATTAACTGATGATCACACACACACAGAGAGAGAGAGAGAGAGAGAGAGAGAGAGAGAGAGAGAGAGAGAGAGAGAGAGAGAGCGGAAGGGTGGAGATATTACTTTTTTCCTGGTTGGTTCTTGATTATTGTTTTCTTTTTGATTGTCTGTTTGATGCTATGACTCTTTGGTAGTTCCTTGATAAAGGAATTGCTTTCAGCTTGACTGTTTGTCGGGTATTGATCCCAAGTTGTTTATGTTGGCTGTTGGAGAAGATGTGTTCTGGTTTTCATTTTCTTGTTGCTTTTTTAAGGAGGAAACCCCACATTCACAAGAATTGTAATGAAACAACCAAGTTCAGGGAATTCTAAGGACTCTGTAGTCACCTTTCATTTGAAGTTCTTCAAATGCACTGGATTGCAATCTCCAAAAATTTCTCTCAGTGAGCAACTTGGTATTATGGAAGTTGTAACTGAACACATCCGGAAGATGAAAGAGGTTTTGGACTTTATGAATCCTAAACTACTAAAGGAACCCTAGAAGCTATCACATAGAACTTGCTAATGTGTTTTTCCTAGTCTCCTTTTTCTCCTCCCACTCCCCTTCCTTCTTCATTTTCTTCTTTTTCCAGCAAGTGCAACATAATATAATTATGCCCAGCATAATCATAACTATTAGGGAATGGGTCAATAATATCTGAACCATCATTATCCTAAGGCAAGAATCACCTCTGGTAGAAAGGAGTAGTAATTACTTAGTCAATGGATTTGGTATGACAAACTAGGGTATATTTTATACTCTTAAATATTTTTCTTCTGCTACTACAAATATGAGAATGTTTTTTTATTTATATACAATGATTTTGGGGTGTGTAGGTATATATTTTAAGCATGGTTCAGAGTTTGGGATTTTTTTGTGAAGGTCTATAAGCTGAACAGGAAATTTGTTATCTACATAAAATTTATTACAAATTTGTTTTATCTTTATTTTACAAAAGATGTTTGCATTCTCTGGGGACTGTCTTGGATGTTCCCATTATGGCAAAATATAGTATTACATTTTTGAAATGTCCTGATAGAATATCTCACCTAGTATTGTATTGTTTACTGCAAAGTTGCATATAGTTTTTTTTATAACAACCATCACAATATCCTGGTTGGCTGGCTAATGATGAGTTTCTTGATCGATTATGACAGTTGCCTGGGAAAAGAAAAGATACCCATTTACAACATCACAAAAAAAAATCTGATTGTTATGCTTGCCATGTAGTACCCAGTCATGAGATGAATATTTTGAAGGGCAGACTTGATTGATTATCATCTCAAGAATGCTGATGAGCACTTTCCATTTTTTTCCTTCTAAATAATTGGCTTTATTGGCCTAGCATGAATGATTCTGATTCATTACCGGCTCAGTTCTACTAGCAATTTAACATGATCAAATATTATTAGGGTCAGGCATAATCTTCCCAAAGAAAGCTCTCCCAAAACATGCTAGAATTAGCATTTGTATCAAGAATAGCTTTCCTTTGCACGATGGAGCTTTACCAGGACTTATTGCTTCAAAATGTTTATTTTTGCTTTGTATTAGAATAAAATACAGCCCCCAGATAGTACAATGGGGGAGAGGTAGTGAACTCATTTTGTACATGAAACTAAAATGAGAAATCTTATTATTAGATGGCTGACTAACATTGGATAATATGCTGTAACAGCAAAACTGACAGTATGTATATCCACAATAGACATTTAACAATTCAAGCAGAAATGGCTCCCTTGTATACAATATGTCACAAAGTAAGGCAGGTTTAGACATTTGAAATTTGATTTTTAAGACTCATAAGGAAGCTAACAATTATTGATGTCTGATGTAATGTTTAACTATCTAAACTGTGGCTCAGTGTCGGAAATGTAAATGGAAGGAAAGGGGGACATATTACTTAAAAAGGTGTTTTTCTTTTTTGTGTCTTGTAATTCAAATGTAAAAGGCTCCCTTTTTTGTATCACCTTGCTTTTTTATCTACTTTCTTTGTATTTTAGTATTTTAACAGTAAACATAAAAAATTAAGAATAAGGGATAGTGTGAAGCAAATTAAAAAATATATTTTTGATTACAAAAAATAAAATTATTTTTGTTACCAGATTTAGCTATCCTGGCATGTAATTACACTAAGCAACTCATTCTGACCACTTTGAATGAGTATCTGTTTAGTAATACTTTTATTTTTGTTTGTGTTGTATTTTTATTTATTTATTTCAGATATATTGCCATAATGACATTCTAACATGTATGCTGCAAATCCCTTTGAATACTATTGCACTCATTTTTTATCAATTATATTCCGAAAGATCATGAACATAAAACACACTAATCCAGAGACAAGTTTGTCATTTCACACCTACATGGAAAAACAAAACAAAACAAAAAACTTTGTTTGGAAATCTCATAGAGCAAAAGTTAACACTGAAACTGATCATCATATGCTTTAGCTCCAGGTATTATGTTAAATATATTGTCTTCATTTTTCCTTTTAAAATTCTAAATAAAAGATATGGGCTATATTTGGGGGAGGGTCTCCCAAACTAAATAAGGATCCCCATGTCACAATTAGAGCTATACCAAGATGTCTTTGCCTCAATAGTGATAACCAGGATCTTCTTAATTAAAAAAATAATTAAATCCATTGGATTTCCTTATCCTAATTAATGGGAAAATATTTCTTTTACAATTTTGACATTGAATTAAATCATAATTAAAGCTGTCTATTTTCTGAAACACTGAATTAAGAAGCCTACCCAGAATCTTGTGAACGAGTACATCCCTAATATTCAGGGTTTCCTCCCCCGAGGTATAATAAGGGGCAAATCTTTGATCTGTTTCAGGAAATAGTGAAGAATATATAAAAGACAGCACTAAAGACTATTTTGAGATTCTGGAATATGCAGAGAAATAATATTACCTAGCACAATTGCTAGAGTGCAACAGAGTTTATAAATAGTGTTTTGTTTGAACCATGATTTGTCATATGCCTTAGTTCACTCATAATTCCAAATTACAGAAAATAGTTTATGAGGGTTATAAATTAAAATCAAAGAAACTATGTTATGATTTAATAAAATACAGTCAATTCAGTCATTTTCAATAAAAATAAACATGCTATTACTTTCTTATTATGATAGTTAATATACAGTATATTCAATAAAAATTAATCAAATGTTGATAATAATCAGAGTGATTTCAGTATATTTGTTATCAATCATTTATTACTGAAAACAAAGTGGATTTTCTTATCTGGCACATAAACAATTATTTCTACAAAAAGGAAACCCTACAAATCTTGATAATTTATACAAATATGCTTTCTCCAAAAATAAAAATTTAATTTAGTAAATTTGTGCTCTTATTTTTAAGCACTGTCTGCAATATCCACCACAAATCCCTGAGCAGAGACAACAATTTTAAACTTATTTG
Source organism: Laticauda colubrina (assembly GCA_015471245.1). NCBI lineage: Eukaryota > Metazoa > Chordata > Lepidosauria > Squamata > Elapidae > Laticauda > Laticauda colubrina. Next base: position 31,797,415 of record BLBF01000022.1, on the reverse strand, counting down.
AAAATTGAGAGATATAAAGCCTAACCCTATACTAAAAATGCATGGAAAAACAAGATTTTATTTTAACAATTGGTCATTGTTTGATTTGAGATAAGCAAAACTCCTGTATGACTTCATGGAAATCTAGTGTATAAGAAATGTAATTAAGAATAAAAAATATAAAAAGGGAGATGGTATAATGAAAAGTGAAATGTTACAACTAGGAAGTTGACCTTGCATCTGATGCTGAAATTTAACATTTCAGAATGTCATACTAATACAGTTAAGTTGCTATCCTATACATAATTCCATGGGGTTCGACCCACTGATTTAATTGGATTTACTCTTGAGTATAAATGCATAGGATAATACTAAAAAAATCAGTCTTCATCATTAATACAGCATTTGGTTTTACAGTTTTGAGAAAATGATGCAACAGTACATTATTCAGTTAAATAGACAGTAGCCAACATTGCATTTTATCCATATCTGAATGCATAACAGTGAAAAAGTTGAATTTCACTGGTTAATATTTTAGTTTTTTCTATCCCATTAAAGCAGTTACTGGAACTGCACCTGGAAAGAAAAATTTGAAAGGTCACTCATCTGCACAAAGCTCTAAAATAAAATAGGCTAATGTAAGAAAACAGAAATTAGGAGATGGTGCCTAATAATAAAATGTTTTTAACAATGGTACTCCTAATGGAAAATCAAACAAGCTCAGAGTATCACAAAGGATGACATAAATTGTGGTTATGCTGAGAAAATAGCCTGTTATTTCTTAATACGTCTACATAGAAAACTGGGGTGACTAAAATGCACAGAATAAATGTGTTCCTGTTTCCTTCTAAACATCAATACATTCTTTAAACATTTAAAAACACACCATGAAAAGCAACCAGAAGACTAGCAACAGTTGTGGAATCCTATCTAATGACTACTTGCTACAGTTGGCAAAAAAAAAAAGCTTCAACAATGCATCAGTTCCAAAGCAATAACAATGGAATGATATTCAATACACTTTTTTTTAACAGGGGGAGGATTCTTGGGGACACCTAACCTTCAATCTATGGATGTTACAGGATATAGTGCTAGGATGCAAAGGATCACATAACTAGCTCTTTATTTCTGAAACAACCACCCATTTTAATTCAAAATGGCTTTCAGTATGAATTTAAAATTGGCTATGTATTTCACAGATGAAAAATTAAGCCAGCCATAGCAAGCCCTTGGATATGCCTACAGGAGCTCTTTGGTGCCAGTCAAACTGAAATAAAAATGACTGATGGGTATATATGCCATTCTGAAATTATAGTGTAATTTGTCTAGTTAATAATAAAGGGAACTGGTAAATGATCTAGTTTTTAAATGATGCTTTTATGCAAATCCTAAACATTCGGCTAAATAAGTTGAAATATTAAACCAAAGAAAAGAATGCAGAACTGGGTTAGAATATGCACACATTTTTTTCTTCATTTATGGTTAAATAAATGCAAAAATAATTGGCAACTTTTGTCAATCACATAATTCCTTTTAGTCTAATACCTTGTGGATTCATTAAATATTTATTTAAAATATTAAACTCTTTTAGTTTCTTGCAGATAGCACAATAGTTTATTTTTCACAAACAGCTGGTAAATCCTGCTGCTAACATTTCAAAAATGCATTCACCAAATGCATGCCTACAAATTTGTTGTTAATCCAAAGACAACATACTTTGAAAGTATATTTAAACAAACTGGCAACCTGGGTATCATTTCAATGGAGATAGTCGTTTGCTTTGTGTGTGCTTGATGCACGATGCACTACGTAGTCAAGCCACAGATGCAATCATGTTACCAGTGTTGCATATTTTCAAAAACAATGTTAGTAACATGTTCATCCATACTGTTCTATCCTTTGCTTTCAATGTACTAAAAGGCAGAAAATTCATATTTTTCTTTATATGTCTAAACAGTTCATATTTAAAATGTCTGTATACAAATGGATTTCATTTTTCAATAAAATAAAATAGCTATTGTTGATAAGAACAAACCTAAATCCATACTTTTCATTTAATTATTATGGACATGGTTCTCCAGCTTTATTCTGATCTGATCTTGGAAGTAAGGCAAGCTGGTTAAAGCAACAAAGCATAACAAAGCAAGGTTCAGTTTTCCTACCCAGTAGATAGCTTCTGTCTTAAAGCATGGATCATTCCCATTTTTGACCAGGGCAAAGCAAAGATAGAAGCATTTACTGTACAGTATAGGTTCAGCAACCTGCTGCACTTTTAAAAGTAATTGACTATTAAGGCTCTGAAGCATAGTAGATTACAAGAAGATGACAGAGAGCTTGCCTTAATTCTTCACTTACTTAATTCAGTACTATTGTATATGGTTAATTCTACATTCCAAGTTGTCTTTATTGTTCTTGTTTCTACACTTTCAGAGGATAATTCACAGCCAGCCAGCCAACCAAACAGGTTAACAATATGCATTTGCCAGTGAAGATTAGACATGAAACCACATCTTTCAAAAAAAATTTCAAATAGTTGAGCTAGTATGTGAATTAACTCAATAGACAGGTCTATGGAGTTATACAATATCAAGACAAAGGGCAAACACATTTAGTTTCAGTAAACATTTAATGAATTACAGCCTAAGAAAATAAATTTAAGCCAGTCTTTATCCTCTTCTAAATTCTTAATTTGACTGGAAGGATGCTCAGTAGGCCAACATGACTTTTCTACCAGAAACCACATAAAAATGACCAAAGTGAGAATGACTAATATGCCCTGGTGAATATGCTAAGGTGGGTCCCTTTCAGATGCTCCAGTTTCAGTTTGTTTTTAATTTTCTGGATTTTGGGAACAATTATTAAATCCTTCATGAAACTTATCAAAACGATTCTACCCCTTTCTCATTTTCAATTTGAAACATCAAAATGCAGCCCTCCAGGGTTCTTCTAGCAGCAATTACAACCTTTGACTATTACAGCTTAGTTAGCAAGAGCACTCAACAAAAACAGTGCTCCAAAAGTTATTTTGGATTTTAATTTTTTTTCTAAACTCTTTGCAAAATCAACAACACGTTTTTAAAACCCTATATTATGTTTTGGTTGTTCTTAAGCCTTGCTTTTCCATAATATTCCACAGTTTGCGAAGATTTGATTGTGTGATGACATCATCAGGTTTAAACTGAAGGGCATGAAGATAATTTGATTCAGCTTCCAAAAGTTTGCCGTTGAGATGAAGAATAGCTCCCAAATTCATTAAGGCAGCTGGGTACTGGATAAAAAGAAAAAGAACGGAGAAAACATGAGTTTATCTTTGTTCGTCCAAGAGCTTTCATCTAAGTAGCAAAATTATTCCCGTATGTTTTTGTAGGCTACTTTTATGGAAACAGTTAAGAAACTAGAAGCATAAGTGTTAAATAAGGAATGGGTTGATCAGATGCACAGCACATTTTGCAGTGAAGTGTTCAGATGGAGAACATTAATTCCGTTAATGTGCAAACCACAGGTAATAGGACTTATCACCAAAAGCTGTATTCCCCACCCACAGTCTTTTTTATTTTCTTCTTATTAGATCAGGAAAATTGGAAAATAAGGCTAGATAAAACAAATCAATTTCATTAGATGCTCATTTAAAATTTCCTATTTTAGGTTTTGGTTCTATAGCAAGTTCAATCATGAGAAGGAAGTAGAATTTAATATGATGAAATAAACAACTGTGTAACTTATTTTATTCTGGTGCCATATACAATATCTTGATTATCATTGCTCTAAATATTATCAAGAAAGCATATTATATTTGATTCAAGAAAACAGGTTAAATGTAAATAAAAGGTTGCCTGATTGCACCATTGTAGCTACTTTGGCAATGTGTCAGGTGATTATGTTGAAGTTTGAATGCTTTCAAAATGGCTGCATGGTTTTTCCTCAGCAGTCTATAATAACTTTGAGAGTTTGTAAAAATAATTCTTTAGTTTCAACTATGGCACTAATTAGTAATGCTAAATATTGCTGCTATTGCAACTTCAAAACTTTTAGAAATACTTAGTAAAGGATCCTGGGAAGTCTCCAGTACCTTCCTCTGGAAATAAGTTTTCTGCTTCTCAACATTTCAGTATCTGGTAACTTTATATTGCTTCAGCCTCCTAAGTGAATGATACTAGAGCATACTATGTGCTGGAGCTGTTCTGAAGGCAACATTATCTATTATTCAAAGATGGATTTAACCTGAGACAATGAAAGATAGACAATTTCAAATGAATATGAGATGATTTAATGTTCTAGGACAGGGATGTCAAACTCAAGGCTCACGGGCCAGATACATCACGCGCTGGTCAAGACCACACCTGGTTTAGCAAAGGGGGGAAAATCATGGTATATCACGTGACAACACCATGACATGAGTTTGACACCCCTGTTCTAGGAAAACAGTAGAAATTACTCATGAAGTCATACATTACAATGAGAGACGCAGTCAGTGACAAATTCATTTTTTGGCATATAACATTTCAATACTTCCTAACAATAGGGCATGGAGTTAATTATGGGAATGATAACCACTACATCATTTAGCCTAGGTCATTATTATTGTAAATTAAAAATAACTAGTATTTCCTGGTAATTTTAAATATTTTTTCTCATCCTTCTTGTGGGCTTCACTCACAATGACATCATAGGGCTACTTAGTACCACCACTGGCTATTAAATACATTAAATGGGCACCAAGCAGCTGCCTGCTTCTGCTGTAATTACTACCTATCATCTTTCAGATTTTCTTTTTTATGTTTCACAGAATGTTGTAAGACTTACACTTGTTTGGTTTTATAAAATCAACCCAAGTGCCTCCTGAACAGATTATTCTGCAGTGCACAAAATGATTTTTGCTGTTCTATACTAACAGCAATTCTTGATATTCAGCATCACTAAGGAAAGCCTTTCTTGAATGAGAAGAATCCTCAGACCTACTAAAGAATACTGGAGATGTGGTATCAGATGAAAGGAAATATTGTGATATCCTTCACAAAATACATTGATGCTCACTGCTTATCTTTCTGCTCAGTGCTTAAATGCTCCCATTAGTAATGAAATTGTCTAGATCTACCTTTATTACAAACAAAGGGATATTAGAAAAAGAGATATCTTTCAACTTGTCCAACCCAACAGAATGCACACTATCTGCCTGTTTATTCCAAATACTATTTATAAACATTTAACTTTGCTTTTCCTGCATCACACCTGTAATGAAAATGCTGCCCTTCCTCACTTATGCTATGCCCATCTGAAACTGGCACCTTGTCCAGAGGGTGCTCCTCACGCCAATTGTGCTAAATGTCATTCATGGAAAGCCAATCATTGTTTGAGGCCTACAAAGGATAAAGGACTGTTTAAAAAAAAAACCTGCCTCTTATCTTAGTAGCAATTATGTGCTGCCACCTGAAAATGAATTCAGCTATTTTCTTTATACATATCATATTTTATAAAAGACAGATAAAGATGATTTTCTGTATGTTAGCTTAGGGCCCGGAAATGTGGGATTTCTCCAGGCACAGAACAAACCCTGGCCATGTGAAATAAAAAAACATCCTCTTCATTCATTTCCTTTTGGAGACAGAGACTTTTTCATCAAAAAAGAGTCAGCTGGCAGTTTTATTAAGCTTTTAATATAATTCTTTTATGGTTTTAAGGGAAATTATAGTTATTAGGAAGGTTCCTGGCTACTCATTTGCCCAGCCTGTTTTTAATGATCTTTCTCCAAAGACTGCAATGCTAGCAAAGAAAAGTGTAGTGATAGCGGGTTCAACATGATGACCCAGTAACTGATATTTTTGCTACACTTGCAATTAAATTAGACTTGGGTCAAAAGTTAGTTCTGTATGTCACTATGGAAACCTACTTACATGATTGGATGCCTAATTCATATATCAGTATTATCAAGTAAGAATAGTACAGGAAGAATAAAACATGTAAAAGATAACAATAGAAAAGGAAGATAATTAGAAGATTAAAAACTGCAAAAGTACTTTTTTTCTCTAAATTCAGCTTGACAAGGAATAAAAGGGACAATTTTTCAGGAATGTTTGAAGTCAGAGTTTTTATTTCTCTTCTTGCTCTTTTCTGTGTGCCTCATATTTTTGTCATTTCCCCTTTTCCTTTTTTATTGATATTTTTATAGTTATAGTTGCATTAATAACATATACACTAACAGAATGCATCCTCTATCTAATAAAATGATGCATGACCACAAGACCCATTTCATGGTAGGCAACCTATGAACTGTGGCTGGAGATACTTTTTAATTTTCCCCAAGTTTCTTGCTCAATCTGCTTTAGTTTCAGATGAGAATGATTTTAAATGAGGACTGGGCATGCTGGTGGCAACTTACATTTTAACACTTTTATTTCTCCAAGATCCTCAATGCTCTATTGGCATCCTTAAAAATAAAATGATGCATGACCACAAGACCCATTTTGTTTAACAGCATGTCCATCTGCCCTTGAACTGTGCCATTGGGTACTGGAACAATTTAAGGATTAATCTCATCTGTTAAATCAATTCTCCTTTTGTGAAGACATAGTCCTACTCATGGGAATCATTTTATGTAAACTCTTATCAGAAAAGTGCCCTATTCTCCTCCCCTGGAACTTGCTATTTCTTATTTCTGTCTTAATTATGCTTTCCCTCTCTTCCATTGCTGAAAAATACTCCTTAACTATGGCTACCTCTACTAATTTTCATATGATATTATTTTTTCTTTGAACAAAATTTATCAATAAGCACTAAAATAACCCTAAAGAAATCCTAACAAAATCAAATAAATACCTGCTTTCTCCATGTGCCATTATTAAAACAGAACTTGGAAGTGTATAGAATATACTTCTCGTCTGAAGGATCAACATGAAATTTTAAATAGCTATATTTAGCATATTTCCTCTTGTCAAATTTTGTGTATATCTATTTGCATGGGTACTGACATGCACTCTTTGACAAATAGATTATAAATGAATGGCCGTATATCTTACTGAAAGTTAGGCCTTGAGTGCTTATATTTAGTAAATGAATACACCTATTTTGTTAAAAATAGAATATGCAGCGAATCATTTTATTGATATACTTCAGAAACTGGGACTATATTTAATAATAATAATAAAATTGAAGAATTTTTCAAGACTAATTATTGTGTCCTTAATTTTTCAGATTATCACAGTTTTAATAATATTGATTCAAAAATAATATCCACTGTTCTGCTATATTAAATCTCTGCACCTCATAAAGATGAAACATTGCTGAGCAATTTTTCCAATTTCTCTAAAAACATTTTGACCAAAATGATTAACATTGCCAATATTGATGGTAATATGTAACAATCTCTCTAATTTCAGTTAATCTAATGCAATTTAATGTCAATGAAGCATCTATGTGACTTATTTTTATCTTGACTTGATAGCAATATCCAAACACAAATTAAAGGGCTTTTATGTTATAAATGTTATATTTCATCTGCCTGCCATTTCTATATGCCAGTTCATACTATTTTTGAGGTTTTAGAAATTCCTCCGCACTGGTAAACAATTATAACAGCCATTCCACAAAAGAAAAAAAAAACATTAGCATATTATTGTTCTAAGGTTTTCTGGTGAACAAGTTTAAAACTGTTCTTTAGTAACTTCTTTGCATTGGGACAGGAGCTAACAAGGAATTTCAACAGGCTATCATGAAGCCAAATGACAACTGTCCCTTTGTTGTTTTCTCATAGTGAAACCAGAATGCAAGACTAAGGACTGAAATTGAATTGGCTGATGTTGCTATGTCAAGTTAACTTTGGTGATTACAATATGAGTAAAAAGAGTATCTTCATAACATCTACAAATGGTCTTTCTAGTACAATGGCCATAAAGATATCTTTCAGGGTATTCTGCATTCATTGCTGCTGAAGGCAGACAGAAGAACCAGAATTGAAGCCAACATACAGTATATTTGACGCAAATATATCATGGAAACAATCTAAACATAGCAAACATGGATACAACATATTATTTTATTTGGCAATCATTTTTGAATCTCCTTAAAAGAAATTTAAGAATTAATTTGGAACAAATTGTCCTACCACAAAAAATGTTAAGCTACAGTAGCCATTCTATATTTGAAAAAGAATGATGACTTCATAAAAATCTGTAGGTTTTGAATACCAATGAAATTATCAAATTATGTACATCTGTATATTCATATAATCATTTAAGCTACTTTAGATAGATTGGAAGGACAATGAATGTATAACCTTATAGCTCTTGATTAGCAATAATAATTAAAATATATGACTTTATGTATGACTTCCCTTATCTCATTTATTTACTATGGTAGCAGGTTTTCCTCCCACATACAAAAACCTATCCAACGATTGGTTTTTAAACAGCTGCATTAATATGTTGGGTGATACAACATGGCAATGTGCATATAAATACGCATTTACAGAGATAATTTCAATGAGGTTAAATTCCTGTTTCCTCAAGCCAGTTCAAAGTGTTGTTTTTTGCATTCAGTGTGCCTATTTTTTTTTAAAGAACAGCCATGAGGCTTTTGTTGCTGAAAAATATTTAATGCTCTGAAAAATATGGCATCCAGATATTTAATATAATGGTAGCTCTCTCTCTTTAAACCAGCTTTCTCTCTCCTTAAGCCAGCTGTATTCTGAAGGCTTGACTTTGCTAATTGAAAACACATACAGTAGCTTGATAAAGAAGAATGAAATAATAAAAAAAAAAATGAAAAAGATTTATCTCTGGGGTGCATCATCAGACTCAGGGTGGTTCTGCTTCATCTTGCCAATGACCATGCTATAATATGCTGTCAGGCCTTTCATCCTCATGTGGTGATAGTAAGCATTTTACTTGAACTTTTATTTCTGCTGTTACTACCAGGCTGCAATGTGTGATTTTCGAAAGCAGTCAAAATGTCAACAGTATTTTTTTATTGTAAAAAAGAACCATGTATTACTGAATCACTTTGGAGTTGTCATTTTCTTTTTGACAGACCTCAATGTGCTACTTTCACAACAGATATCGAACTGTTCTTCAGGTTCTTGGTGATGTTGCTTAAGAAATTTGAATATATTAATTTTACATTCTAATAGAGAGAAGTTTCCTGAGGATGGGCTCCAGAACGAGTCTGAAAGCTAGAAGATTAAACTTCTGATTCCGACTCAGATTGTATCCTGCAACATTATCTTGGGATACTTATATTTATATGAACTTTTTCTGCAGGAGAAAGCTCCAACTTTAAATAATAGAAAGTCATGCAAAAGAAATGCTCTCTTCATGGTAGTTTCTCTTCTTTCAAATAATTATTTTAAAAATTTACTTGGCATGATTTAAAAAATGTGCAATGTTAACACATTTTGAACACTACTATGCCTTGTATCCCTGATTCAGTTACAACAATGTTAGAAGTTGTTGCAAGGGGTTTCTGGACAATGGGCATCTGAAGATGGCTCCATGAAAGGGGAGCCAATATTTGCAGCAAAGACCAAGGAACAAGTAAGTAGACCAGTTCTTTAAAACCTCTCTGCATAAGGAGTGAACAGGGGTAGCCCACATGTGCTATGGATGCCTCTCCTGGCAAGAAGATGACAGGATGGTAATTTTCTGTGGGTTTGAATACTTAGAGTTGATGGGAACAAAGCAGAGACTTTTAAAGGACATGAAGCTCATAAACCTCACTTTCTAATTACTTTTGCCTATTAGATTTACTTTGGTTATCCAGAAGTTGCAAGTCATAACAAAAGATAAATTATAATATTAGAAACTGGACACTAGAGAAAATTAAAGATTTTAAGCAGAAAAAAATATATTTGATGTCAATTCATATTGAACTTATAAAATCACACAAAACATTATAACATCTGAAATATTAAGATTTTTAAAGAATGGAATCAGAATTAGGTAATTACAATATCAGCACTTTCAGGAATCATATGATAAGACTTTATTTATGATGTAAAGACAGAGGTGGAACAAATTTTATTTGACAAGACAGAGAACATACAGAATGTGGACCTATAAATGACAAGCCAAGAGAATGATTTTGAAAAGGACCCTTTACTTGATATACAAAAGAAACTGACTGAAGTTTTAAAAATCAAAAAGAAAATACAAATGATAAACCAACAGAATGCCTTGGAAAATGTTTTCCAATTAATCTACAAAAGAGAAGAAAGCCTTTAAGAAATCTGTTGGATGGGATATAGAAGAATTGAAGAAAAATCAAGTTCTATGACAATATTTGATTGGATTAAAAACTAGAGCACTAAGAAGTAAAAGGAACATAAAAGTGGTTCATTTGTTCTAGGTGGGACTTTTTATTTTTGTTTTTGTTTTGCAGTGCAAAATATTTATGTAGTTTTAGCTGAATTTAAATATTCATGTTTTATTTATTTCTCGATAACATCTGGGATATGGGATGAAGAGATGTATTTAATCTTATAGGGGCTGAGGAGTCATTAAGTTTGTTTACATTTAAATTTTTTTATATTAAGGTTGGAAGTCACTTCTTTATATATTTCTTTATTATATATATTTTCTTTTTTCCCACTACATTTTTTTTCTTTCCATCCATTCTTCTTCTCTAAGTTTAGTTTGTATTAGTGCTTAATATAATTAAAATTCTTAACATTATATTTAAAAAAATTGTTTATGCCAACCATAATTATTAAATGAGTTTTACCTGAAGCAAAAGGAATAATCAATGGATGTTTGAAAACAACATTCTACATTCTTTGTGCAGCCTGCAAAGAACAGTGCCACAAAATTTCCATTGGTGCTGTCTAGGCTGCTAAGTGGTACACAGAATTGCAATCATATCATTCTAACACTGAAAGATCTATAGTGATTGTCAGTTTGGCTCAATTTAAATTGTTAGTTTTATCCTCTAATGATTAGAACAACTTAGCCATACAGGTAGTTAGCTGAAGGATTATCTGCCTCATTATGTACCTGTCTACTGAGTATCTAATTAACAATTTCAGGATAAGTTGCTATAGAATACTACAGCGTGCAGATAGGGAAGATGGTTGGAAAAGCCAGTTCTTCTTTATTCATATTTTTAAAAGTCATTTTTTCTTCTTTTGCAAAATGTGACAAAGGAAAAAAGTCCACACACAAACATATAGATAGCCCTTGCCTTACCACCATTTGTTTAATGATTGTTTAAAGTTGTGAGGGTGCTGAAAAAAGTGAATTATGATTGGTCCTCAGTTATGACTGTTGCAGTGACCCTGCAGTGATGTGATTCAAATTTGGGCACTTGGCAACTAGCATATATGTATTATGGTTCCAATGTACCAGGGTCATATGATCATTACCTTGCAGCTGGTTTCCAAAAAGCAAAGTCAATGGGATGCTGGATTTGCTTAATAAAACAGCAAAATCTAGCACAACCCAGGTAATGACTGTATTACTTAGCTATTCCAATCCCAATTGTAGCCATATGTTGAGGACAATGTATTTCAGACTTGTTTCAAGAATTAATCATCCAACAATATTAAGTACAAGAAAGAGAGCAACTGGCTCAACCTAAAAACAAATTGGGATCTGTACAGTATAAACTTCTTTTCAAATATCACTTTCTGAACTTGCTTTAAAGCAGACTGTCAAACTCACAGCCCACGGGCCAGATGCATCATATACCAGCCACGCCTACCCCTGGTTTAGCAAAGGAGAAAAAAGTTGGGATACATCATGTGACAACATGTCATCGTGAGTTTTATACTCTTGCTTTAAAGTATGTGAGTGGTATCTCACATTATTTACTTTTCAATATAATTGTATTTGTTGTTTAAAATGCAGCTGAAATATAAATTCCCAGTTTTGGACAATTAAATATCATATGGTAACATGGTGTGTCCCAAAGAACTAAGGATGAGTTTTACATTTTTTTTCATTAGCTATATATCAAGAACTTGATACTCAATGGGAAAAAACCCTAAAGAATTATTTCATTCCATAGGGTAACAAAATGAACATTTAAAATATTATTTAATTAACATAATCTCACTTCCTAAAGAATTATAATCCTTTAAATGTTGTAGTTATATAGTTTTGGAAAAAATAAAGCACATATGTATTCCAGACATCACAAATTGCTTACAATTAAACTTCCCTGGTTCTTTAGTCTAAATATTTTCAGAATTATTCTGCATATAATTATATACCATATGGAAAATATAAGCATGCTCAAATCATTGAATTTTTATTTATAGGAGTCAAGCTGTGTCTTTTTATGCTCAAGACACAGTTTAATCATTGCAACATATAGACCTTTGTTGCATGTATTAGATAGTAAATCTCTCTTTACATATGGTTATGCTTTGTATTGTATCAGAATTATAATCAAAGTCATAGGCCATTTTGTATCTTTTTGTACATTTTATATTTGATGCCAGGAGGCATTGGTAAAGTATATATGTGACAGATGATTACATATAATTGCAGCCAATATATACTGATCTTTCTAAGAACTGTGATGGCACAGTGGTTAAAAGGTAGTACTGCAGGCTACTTCTGCTAACTGCCGGCTGCCAGCAATTCAACAGTTTGATTCTGAGCAGCTCAAGGTTGACTCAGCCTTCCATCCTTCCAAGGTCGATAAAATGACGACCCAGATTGTTGCTGACTCTGTAAAATCATTTAGAAAGGGCTGTGAAGCACTGTGAAGATCTAACTCTAAGTGCTATTGTTATTGCTACTACACAACCAATTTTGCAATATCTGCATTATGAGCTATTTTAAAAAAATAAGTTAAAATGTTTCTGATATTTCAATCTTTACATTGTATCAGAAGTTTGATTCATCCAATAAAACATGACCTCTCAGTAATAGGCTCAGTTATACTACACAAGTGAGTCCAAGTTAGTCTGGTCAATAATAACAGGCATTAATTAGCTGGCAATTTATACCTCTTATCAGTTGCTCTGTGAGCTAGTTCCATTATTAGCTTCTCCTGTTCATTTATTGTTAAGTTCATGAGGAAACTGCATTGCCTATAATGAAAACTGTCTGAGAAATGTGCTAGACAGGGGACTGTCATTCTTCCGCTCCAGATTCATACCTCTCTCTAAATTCCACTGATAAGTGTCTGGAATAATTCTCTTCTCATTCATTTTTTTCAATCTGCAGCATGAGCTTTTCTAAATCTGACACTGACTCTATCCCTTTGACAAAGATTGGGTTTGCCCGGATACTTTTTACACTATCTAGGCAATACAGCATGATAACAAAGCTGCTTATACAAAAGCTTACTAGACTAAGCTTACTTCATCATTAATTACTATATAATATCTTATACCTAAAAGAAAGTGATGGGTTTAGACAACAAGTGACCAAGGAAAATGGCTAGGGAGAGATGTTTCTAAATTCCTGGCCTCAGAGACCTAATGATCCACTTTAATGAATATGTCTACAGATATTTTTTGTCTGAATTTTTGTCTCTTTTTATAGAGAATGCATTCTTCAGATAATTTTGATATATCTTTTTATTTGATTTGATATGCTTTTGATATGATATTCCATACAGTATGTCAGGCACCAGAGAAATTGGGAGATCCTGGCATAAATGGATATAAAGAATTATTGCATACTGAAGTTTTCTTCAAGAATCTGAACTATTAAGAATCAAAGGAACTTGGCAATAGATAAGGAATTCAAGATAGGCTGGACTTAGATCTCTCTTGAAGGGTCTCATGATTGTGATTATGACCTCTCCCTCGGGCTCAGTTTGGTCATCTCCTACATCATACATGCATATACCAAAAAAAAGAATGTCAAAGAATGCAAGGGAGAGAGAGAGAGACAGAGAGGGAGGGAGGGAGGGAGGAAGGGAGGGAGGGAGAGACTTTTATTTTTCCTGGGATGTCTTAGTTCCTCCTTTATCCAAAGTCATCTCTTTTTTCCCCTTAGAGAAGATGAAGGTATTTGCTGGAGTAACAGTTAAGTTGTTGGTTAAGCGTGGTTTATATATTTTTTAAATTTACTTTATATCCTGTCATTATTTTTACAAATAACTCAAGGCATCAAGCATATCCAACACACCTTCTTCTTCCTATTCCCCCCCGCAACAACCCTGTGATGTGAATTGGGCTGAGAGACAGTGACTGGTCCAAGGCCACCCAGCTGGCTTTCCTTTCCTGGCTAAGCAGACAGTGGAACTCATGGTCTCTTGCTTTCCAGCCTGGTGTCTTAGACTAACCCTAACCCTAACCCTAACCAGTTTAGTAGACTAAACTGGCTCTACTGAATCCTTTGGGGCCATCTCCCTTCAACCTGCCTGAAAAGTCTGTTTTATGAGTAAACTTTGGCAAAGGGAATACTATGATTGTCATCTTGAACTCCTATAGGAAAGGCAAAATATAAATATAAAAAAGATTGAACTATCAAATAATAATCTTTGTGGTTTGGCTAATGTCCACTTCTGCACCATGTGGGCTATTTTAATTTAGATTTATAAATCTATGAAATTTGTTTTACCTCTTGTGGTTTGCAGTCCACACAGAAGAAAATTAAAGTACACATGTCTGGTGATCAATGTCTACATGTTCTTGTGGTGAAGGTTCAAAGGTTGGAAGTCAACCTTTACATACATTTATTCCAATGTCATTCCAACACTTAACTAGCAGTTAAGCATGGCCATTTACCTCTATTTGGATTTTATCAAATATGTCTGCTAGATTCTATTTTATTCTACTACAGGTAATTTTTATTCCAGTGACTTGGAATCAGCATATTGTGTACATCAAAAAGAGAAATCCTTACCATGTGTATTTTCAAAATTAATCATATTCATGATTATTTTTAATTTGATCCTGAACATTGTCACATCATATTCTGAATGGTGAGGCTACAAATTAGATATTTCTGATCAGCATATGTTCCGTGGCACTGCTTAGGAAAGTATTTTGGAAAGATTATTGTTTAAAAGTCAGTCACGATATGTCCCTTAATCAGTTAGAGAATGAGACTCTGTAAGGATTAATCATACTGGGTTTGGCAATCCTAATTGGAAGAATCATCCCACTACACAGTATTGTATGTCTTTCATCTACAACTATCTGTCATAAGAGAACATAAACATTCTCTTGGGTATAGAATGAAAGACCTTGTTTTCATGTACATACTATTAGTGTGGTCTTAGCAGACTGAACTGTACTGTTTGCATTTGTGTATGATGCTAATATCTATCTGTCTGTGTCTGTTATCTACCTACCTAGCTGCTGCCTGCCTGCCTATTTACCCGTCTATTATCAATATTCAGCAAGCATATGTAACACTACACCTATCTCCTAGAGTTTTTGGCCCTAACTACAGTTGATGGGCAGCTAGTAGGCTAAACGCTTCAATTAATTCTTGCTCCAGAGAACTCTGGAGAACTCCAGAGGAATGTTGGGCGTCAGCTGGTGCTCCTGCTGCGTAAGGCAACAACCTCATTCTACCCAATGATAGGGTCAGTCCTTGGCAAAAATTGTTAATGAAAGCTGACAAGATGTCAGATATACCAGTTATCTACTGGGAAAATATATGCCAAAAAATACAGCATAGTGGTAAAGGAAGAAGTTCAGAAGGAGGAGTCAATAAATACCATGTTTTGTCTTGTCCTTTGTTGAATTGAATCCAATGTTCCAAATATCCAAAGGTGTTCCAAATATCTATATGGATGATATAGATTATCCATATAGATATTTGGTACAGTTAAAGAAATATTAGATTTAATGCATCAAAGGACAAGACAAAACATGGTATCTATTTAAAGAATATGACTAAATGTGAGCCCTACATTTACAGCAATCAAAAGCTTGAGTTCCTCAAAGTTCTATTAATTCACTTTCTTGCTTTCTCTGACATATGGCCTAAACATGTTGCAGCCTCATGCTGACCTGATCTAGCTCTTGGCTGGGGTTAGGTGGGAGACTTGAGGGAACATGTGAGGTGGGTAGAGTTGATTGGGAATCAAAATGCTTCCTGGAAGAATGTCTTTTTAAACTTCCGTAGGTTTGCATTCTGCAAGAAAGATGTAGAAATCTATTCTAAATCATGGAAATAGAAAAAGAAAGGGAATATGAATTTTAAAATAAACACAAGTCAGAAAGTGACATGCCAATTATAAAGGATATGAATTTTATGTACTGTGTGAAAACAACAGCTGCTTTTCTTTCCTTGCCTAAAAAGAGGAAAGATGTTCAATTGTGCTTCCAAAACCCATTCTTTGAACCAAAATGAACCTATCTCCGTTTTTCTTTCCCTTCACTAATTTCTAAACCATAGTTTACATGAGATGCAGTAATTTGCCATGTTTAGTTACTAAATTAGAAATGGCAGAACTAATCCTAAGGACATAGGGGAGAAGGATGAAGGTGTGCTCATAATTTATCAGTGCCAAAACATGCTTGATATTGTGAAAAAAACTTCCCCAATGAGGGAGAGAGAACTCTCAGCTGTGCCGCAAGATTTGAGATCCTAGAATTCCAATGTAATATTGCTGTACATATACTTTAAATTCTCTGGTTTGCATTCCTTTGTCAAGGTTTCACTAGACATTGTGACATCAAATTATATGCATATGTCAAAAGTTTAGCAATATTGCTTTCAAAATTTAAAGTAAAATGTTATATTATCAGTTAGCAAAGACACATATACACACACACGTAAACTTAAAGCTAGATTGGGTTTCTTGGCATAGGCACCATTTAATTAACTATCGTAAGGAGAATAGTGTGCCAATTTTAAATAGCCCTTAAGAGATATGCTACATGTGCTTGCCAAGAACCACGCTTGCAAACAGAAAGGCGAGAAAGATTGGAAAACTACTGAATAGGACAATCTCCAAACATAACCTTAGAACATTTCAATGCTATTTAAGGGATGTATATTTTGTATGCAATTACAGTATATAGGTACAGTTGAGCTCCTGGTCATCACTTTTTGAACTACCAAGTAATTTATTTTCCATGTATATAGACTTGTAATATACCTGCATGTGGCTTTCCAGTTATATTTTTGATAAGGGCCAGTTTTTCATGTGCTCTTCTTCTGTTTAATATGGATTTCATTTCAAATTTGGCCTGTTGCCTAATGCCAAAGCATAGGGACCCATTTTGAAAAATTGCAACTTGCAGCCAAACATACAAACAAACACAAATTTAACTGATTCAGATGTGAAATTGAATTGGGATAAATAAACTTTTTTATTGCTATAAAGTAATAATATTGTAAAGAAAAAATAATATTGGGGATAATCCAACACGGAGATTAAATCACATGATAGGAATGCACTTACATTTCTTGGGATCAAATTGCAATGAAAAGGCACACGAAAAATATGGATGAGTGAAAATAAGAACTCCTCAAAATATGCAATGAAAAATGACTTTTTAAAAATAAAAAAATCAAGTGTAAGAAAATAAAATATGCATAGCTAATTCTCCCTAATTTGTAAAAGTAGATTGTAAGTGGGCAGCAACCCTAGACTACAGAGAGCAGTTTATGTTTATCCATCTCTATTCTAAAACAGCAGCCTAGAAAATGCTTACTTCTAAAACATGCAAAATAGGATTTAAAAATAAGTAGATTAAATTAGAACATTAGTTGCTTTCACTCTGCATCAGTAGCAACAATAGCTTAATATTTATATAATTCTTTCAAATGATCAATGCACTTAATTAATCCAAAACAAATTAATTAATCTAAAACTAATTGCATCAGTAATTTTATTAAGGCAGGGATGGTAAACATACAGGCATATTGCTGAACTCTGATAATAAAATTCTATGCTAGCTAGAGCTGTCACTAATTGTATAACCACAAGTTCTTTACTCTGCTGTTAGGTACAGAAAGTAGTATTACTGCCATATTGCAGATAATATATGACTATTGTAGATAAGAGAGAAAGTGATATATATAAGCAAGGATGGGATTCAATTTTTTTAACAACCAGTTCCATGGGTGTGGCTTGGTGGTCATGTGACTGGGTGGATGTGGCTTGGTGGTCATGTTATTGGCCAACTCAATATCATTCACATCGAGGCACACATCTCTTCGCCTGGCCTCTCATGACTGTGGGGATGCTGCAACAATCGTAAGTGTGAAAAATGGTCGTAAGTCACTTTTTTCAGGGCCATTGTAACTTTGAGTTGTCACTCCACACAAGCAAAGTACCAGCAAAGGAGGGAAAAAAAACCCCAGAGAAGTTCCTGAGACAGGAAATCTAGTCCTACCAAGAATGTAACAAGGGTTAACAGAGAGGCAGTTTCTGTAAGCAACACCAGAATGTTTCCTTCCTGCCTTCCTTATAGGATTAGGCCAGTAATTTCTTCTAACAACCAGTTCTCTGAACTGCTTAGAATGTTAACAACCGGTTCTAGTGAATAGGTGCGAACTGGTAGAAACACACCTTTGTATATAAGGTAAGGGAAAAACACCTGATACTTTGTGTGTGTGTGTGTGTGTGTGTGTGTGCATTTTCATTAGTGTCTTCTGAATTAAAATTAATTTATAACTAAAAATAAATTAATTAATATAAATTAATTAATTAAGAATAAAATTAATTTCAATAGAATTTAGCCAATAAAAATGAAATAAGGTCAATCTAGAAATACAGGAGTTACAATAATTTTAATAAAAATGTGGTCACCAATAATAAAAATACCTGAATCAAATGCTTAATACAGCATTGAATTTTCTTGTGGTGAGTTGTCTTATGGTAACATGGCCACAGCGAGTTGGCTGTGGTGAGTTGTCCTGGAAACCCCCCCCCCCCCGGTTAACATACTGTTATTGTAATTAACTTGTAGAAAAATTACTGCAGCATCTTAACCCAAATTGTCCCAAAATATAATTGATTCATCTTGGATTAAATATCAAATATAAATCTGCATTTCTGATCAGGAGTAGCTGAAACAGTTCGACACTATCCATACAAAATTACAGCAATTATCATGAAACTCATGAGAGTTTTTGTTTAGATATATATATTATCAAATATATATGTCATATATATTTTCAGACCGATGCAATTTGAACATGATGTTTCAGGTCCGAATGCCCATGTCCCACTATACCAACGGATACAAAGAGGATGTAAAACGGACAAAAAAGCTTGCCATCCATTGGAAAACGCGATGCATCTGTTGTGTACTCACTGCGTACATGCTTCATGCGCTCTATCCGTCAAACATCTGTCTACTGCTATTTCATCCGCTCAAAAAGTTTTGAGCTGCACAAAACTTTTTGAACGGATGAACTTTCCGCCGCATACGATCTACATCTGCGACACATATGGGCAACAAACGTTCTACGTCCGTTGTCATCCGTTAAACGTCCGCTGTATCCTCTCGGCATCCTCTGGGCATCCCCGCAACTCACATCCGCTGCAGCTGAAAGCGGAAAGAGGGAGGAAGCCAAAGGTACATGGAACGTCCACACAGCATTAGTAGCACGGAAATAGAAAGGATGTAAGTGGATGCATCTCGTATATAAAGCATTAAAATGGACAAAACGTTCGTATATGAGATGTATCTCGGATATTTAGGATGTCTGGAGTATGCCTAGAGTATGTGGAAGGAAACCTAGTGGGAAAGCGACATTTCCTATAAAAAGGGGGAGGAAATCACCTGGATCGCAGTATCAGTCCAGCAGCCGTGGTGTACAGACCTCTTCACCCTTGTTCTTGCTCTTCCACATCATCCATTGATCTCCATCATGGATCATAACACAGTCCTTATGGTAGCTGCGATCATTCAACACCAGAACCAAGCCCTGTTCAGACTGTATCACCTTTTCTACGCAAGGAGAAGAAGGAGACGTCCAAGAGCTGTGTGGGTCCGAAGATGGATCGGGAGAAGAGTGGAGTTTGGACTATATGAGAAGCTGATGGTGGTGCTGAGGAATGAAGACCCTCGTGCATTCCAGCACTTCATGAGGATGCCACCAGCCATGTTTGACGAAATTGTGGAGCGTCTGAGACCCAGGTTGACTAAGCAGAGCACCAACTTCCATCCCAGCCTGGACCATGGACTGAAGGTGGCACTGCAGGCCATCATCGAAGAATACGTGGAGGAGCTCCTCCAGTGCCCCACCACTGAAGAAGGCTGGAGGAAAGTTGTAGAATAGTGGTATCAGAGGTGGAACTTTCCCCACACCGTTGGAGCCATAGATGGGAAGCACTTGGCCTGCAAAGCTCCACCCAAATCAGGGTCCTCTTATCACAACTACAAGGGCTTCTTCAGTATCATCCTCTTTGCCATGGTTAATGCTGACTACAAGTTCATGTACATCGATGCTTCAGGCAATGGGTTTGCTTCAGATAGCCAGGTATACAACGCCAGTGACCTCAAGGATGGGCTGGAACGAAGTATCATCATTGGTTTTCTAGATCCAGACCCCCTACTCAATGACACACAAGATGTGCCCTACTTCATCGTGGGTGATAATGCCTTCTCCCTCAGAACCTACCTCATGAAGCCCTACAGTTCCAGATACCTCACCCGTGAAGAGAGGATCTTCAATTACAGGCTGTCCAGGGCAAGATGGGTGGTGGAGAACGCCTTTGGCATCCTGGCCAACAGGTTCCAGGTACTTCTCACCACCATGCAGCATCACCCAGGGACTGTGAGGAGCATCGTGGAAGCTTGCTGCATCCTGCACAATCTCATGCGCACCCGCTACTCAGTGTTGCAGAACAGGCTTGTGGACTGCCAACAAGGGAATGGGGACATGGAGCCTGGTGAATGGAGGCAAGGACGAAACCTGATAGACACTGTGGATGTACAAGGCCCCAACAGAGCTTCACATGAAGGGAAGAAGCAGCACAACCTCCTGAAACACTGGTGCAACTCCCCAGCTGGAGCAGTGGAGTGGCAAGACAGGATGATAGATGATTAATGAGTGCTTCCTTGAGCCTGTCTCATCACACTGATGAGATTGTGCCATGTATGTTGAGTGGCCTTACAATGAATAGGGCATTAATAAAGAGTTTTGTTTATTTTGAAATGTGTTGATCAATGAATAAATTGTTATTGATAATAAAGGGCCATATGTGTGGCAGCTGGGAGGGTGGACCATACAGTCCCACTATGCTTGCACTGGAGGTTTATCTACCACACAGCTATCCTTACCCATCCCACAACTATCCTTACCCATCCCACAGCTATTCTTACCTATCCCACAAGCATGCAAAGGCTTCACCTTTTTTTCAAAGTTTTCACCAACACTTTATTAAGTAAATAAAATGAACCAAGTGTGTAAAGCAAAGATAACCTTTATTAACAACTGTCTTAAGTAAACTGTATGACTTTATTAAAAAAGCAAAATGACCCAAGTAAAGTGTCTTTAAGCAAAGATAAGGTGAGCAGGTAACAATTCAGTCTCTGGCACTATTCTCAGTCACTCTGAGGCATGTCCATGGTCTCAGCTGTCGAGCAGCCAGGGACTGTGAAGGTGGCTGTTGCTGGAGTGCTGGTCTGAGGCGCCATTGGGGTGCCTGAGACAGGTGATGGTGTGTTCAGGAAGCTCTCAGAGAGCTGACTCAGTCCCATGAGGTTGAGAGGCCCTTCCTCAAGGACCTGGGATGTCAGGCACAGTACTGAAGACTAATTTTCTGTTGAGGGGCTTGGCTGTGGGGTGGAGGAAGGAGGAGTGTAGTGGGGCTGTCTGGTCTGCAGCTGGGTCAGGTGAGGCATCTGTGGCGTGCGATGTACCTGGGCCTGGACTGGGAAGGGATGCCTCTGGTGTGGAATGTCTGATACTCGTAGCCTTGGTAGGTGAGGGGCTGTTGAAAGCCGTGGAAGGGCTGGGACATCGCCTGGGGTAGAGGAGCAGACCTGGAGTGGGTCGGAGCAGGTTCAGCTGGGCCCGGAGGGTGGTGCAGCAGTGCTGTGATTTTCTCCTTCATCACCTGGTACTGGGCCTCGGGCAGGTCCATGAGGGTCTGGCTCACGTACGAGATGAAGGGCTTGCAGTTAAAGGATGGCATATCACTGTGGACCAGCTGAGAGAGAAGATCTGTGCTGGTCCTGATGGTGTCCCTGATCTCTAGCAGGACAGTGTGGCTCTGGCCCTCCAGTCTGCCTCTCTGCCTGCTTTTTGTGGAGGTGGAGCTGGGGGTGGGGGTGGGTTGGTCTCTGGTTGCTGCTTCTTCTTGCTCGATTTGAGACAAGGGATCGTCCACGTCCTCTGGCATGGGGAGTGCAGCTGTCGGGGGTGGGGGTCTCTGCCGTGGCGCCCTCCAAAGACACCTGCCTGGACACGGTAGCTGTCTCCTGGCTGGAGGAGGACTGGCTCTCTGTGGGCTGTCTGAGGGAGAGAGTTGACAGAGGGGCTGCTCCTCAGTGGTGGATCTCACCCTCCAGGAAGCTGCACCTGGCCATGACGTACATCTCCCGGTCAGTGAGCTTGACAGTGGCCTGCTCAAATTTCTTCAGGTGCAGCTTGCCATACCAGGTGTGCATGTGCTTCCACCATCCCAAGAGTACGTCTAAAGTGTAGCCCAGGCTCTCTACCTTGTCTCTCCATGCTGCCTGCTTCCTCTTGGTGTCGCGATAGAGCCTGTGGCCCTTTCTCCACAGGTACTCGTTCTCCCTCAGCCATTCCAGCACCTTCTCCTCATGGTCTTCGGAAATGGAGTACTGTTTCTTCTCTCCCTTCTCGTTGCCTTGCCTCTTCCTCCCTCTGGCAGGGGCTTCAGGGCCTTCAGCAGCACGGCTTTGAGGGCCTTGGGGCTGGTCCATCACGGCAGCATCACCAGCAGCAGCAGCAGGAGAAGCACCAGCAGCAGCAGCAGGAGAAGCACTAGCAGCAGCAGCAGCACAAGCAGGAGAAGCACCAGCAGCAGCAACACCAGGAGCACCACCACCACCACCACCAGCAGAAGCACCAGAAGCTTCAGAGTCAGCGCCAGGGGGTGGGATGGTGGTTCTGTCCTTCTTGCCAGGGCTGGCAGGAGTAGGCACAGGCTTTCTCTTCTTCCCTGACTGTCGAACCATGGTGTTCTTTCAAGATGTCTCTGGCAGCAGGTCTTTCCTCTGAATAGTGACTGCTTGCGAGCTGCATCCTTTTATATCCGCGGAGCTAATGCAATTCACCCTCCCCGCATGCGCAGTGAACGCTTTGCATCTGCTATGCATCCACTACGCATCCGCTATGTATCCTATAGGCATCCGTGATGCATCCGTGTCATCCGCTACGCATCCACTCCTTCCGCTACGTCTCCGCTTCGCTATTCTCCCCCAGAAGCACTGCAGATGTGTAATCCGCTTCCATCTGCAAGGCTTCCTACGAACATCCGCTTACCATCCTCACAACGTACTAACCTCGTCCGTTCCTTTCTGTTGTTTTTCGTTCTGTTTATGCAAATTTGGGGCACTTTTGAGAGCGGATAACAATGGATGGAGCCACCCCCGAAATTTTGCTCCTCCGCTGTGTCCTTTTTGCATACGTTTTGCATCCGTCGGCCAGTGTGACCTAGCCTTTAGAGACTATGAATTTTCAAATTCATCTAAACTTTAACATGCTAATTCTTAAAGGTGGTTCCCAAAGTTTAAATATACTCCACATGCAGAAAAGATCTATTTATAGTTATTCTCAAAATATACTATAAATAAGCAGAAAGGTTACACACTGCATAAAAAAATTATGGATGGTATCTTAAGAGCCACTTGCTGAAAATCAAGTGAGAATGGTGTTTTTAATTTTTTTCAATATACATTGTGCTTATACTTCTATTTTAATCCCTGTGAGCTGCCCAGAGTCATTGGTTAGATGGGAGGCCATATGTCAATATAAATTAATAAAATTTATCCTGTTTTCTAACGAACTAATACACTATAGGAATAAGATTATTTGCTGAATAAGGGCCAGATACAATATTTTACAATAATAAAAATCTTGTAAAATTTTTTTTAACTGAGTTCAAGCACAAAGTTTAAATCTCAGATGCTATTACATTGCTATATATTTAACATTTCATGGACTTATATCAAAGAAGTACAGTTAAAAGTCACAGATAAAATGACACAGACCGTTTAGGACCCACTATGTTGTTTCTAATGGACTAAGACTCAACATTATGAAATAGGAAGCTGAATTCCAATTAAGGATGTGGCACTTATTCAACCATTCTTGCAGATTTATACTGTGTTTAAAAACTACTGCCTTTCCTAATCCCCTTATAGGCTCTTACAGAAGTTTAGAAGAGCAGGAGCCAATCTCACCTCAGTGGGGTAAGATGTTCCAAAGAGCAACAGCCACAATAGAGAACAACCTTATTTTGGTCCCTGCCAATTCAGGAATGTCTGGAAAGCCCAAGAGCTGAAATCAATGCAATCCAGGCCTGTCCAGCACTGGGAGAAACAATAATCACTGGAGAACTGCCCTAACAAAAGCAGGGGAGAATCAGCTGATGATGATCAGTAGTGGTGAAAGACAACAGATACCTGTCAGAGTATACTCTTGAACTTGAATAGAGCTGAGTAACAAGGTCAGCCAATGAGAGCTGAATTGAGGGCTGAAACTTAAAGAGAGAATTTGGGTGTGGTTTATCTCTGTTCTGTGCTCAGCTCTAAAGTGAAAGTGAAACTAACTTGCTCTCCTGCCTGCTGAACTAAAGTGAAACTGATGTCTGTTTCTGAACTCTTGAGTTGCTCTTCTGCTCTGAACCTGTAACATGTCTGCTTCTGGTTGAGTTTGCTCCATGTTGAAGAAATCTACAACTGGTGTTGCAAAATTTACTTCATGTATTTATAAAGAAGTTATATGAAGCCTCAGCCATCTGTGTTTACTTTTCTGGTGCTGAATTTACTCTGAACAATCCCCTGCATCAAGAAACAGCTGCCTCTCCTGCCTGATCTATGGACATAGAGAGCAAAGCAGAGCAAAATATAGAGGAGGTTTGCAATGCTGTTTATGAGAAAGCACTCCTGCTCCTCCTCACAAGGAACAGGGGATTTTTTAGTCAGATTCATGAGGAAGGTACATTTGTTGGGAGAAACTGCTTGGCTTGGCATGCAGTTCCATAGCTCTCATAAACTTGCTTCATGGACTTCAGATTGAGTTTCAGCCTTGTAGATTTTGGACCTTGCTTTGTGGACTCTCAACCTTGTTTGTGGTCTATGGATCTTGCTTTGTGAACACTGATCTTGTTTGTGGACTTCACACTTCCTCTTTACCTTGTGGATTGGTTCTGCACCTATTTTGTGGGACTGGGTTGCATGGACTGTAGGTGGCTGTCTTTGGAGAAAATTGAGTGGAGCTTTACTGGTACCATTGGAGGGTTGTCTGCTGTGGTATAGCTGTGCAATAAACATACTTTATTGGAATCTGTTCCTGCCAGCATGACCCAGATCAGAACACTTGGCATATGGAAGAGTAAATTTGGAATTTAAGTGAAATAAATGGTAGGCCTTGAGTCAAGAAACAAAAGTATTAGAACCAAAATAAATATGTTGATTGTATATAAAAAATAAGGGGGTGGGAAAAATGTAACTGACTGGAATGAAAATAGTCTGACTTTCTGGAGTTAAATACATGCAGAAAAGTGAAAGAGTAGGTTTGACAATGAATGAAAAGGCATATTTATATGAATTTCTATCATCTAGATTTTTGTTTGCATATGTTAATGTGGAAAACTATGTATATAGGTGATACAGGCAGCTGTTGTGCTCCCTTCAACATGAGTATGAATGATCCAGAGACCTTAGGGAAATCATAAAACATACTGTATGATTATAATCAGTTAACAAGAGGCAAAGAGATACCGTTGTATGTCATGAATGGTGGGAAGGAAAGATAAAAATCACTGTGTGTCAGCTTTCCCAGATCAACTGGAGAAAAACAGAACTAAATGATCTAATTCTATGTTATTGTACTGCTATATTAACAGAATCTTGAAAATCTGAAAGCATCAACTTCCCATCACCCCTTTTAACTATTAGACCAGCTCTTTCCTTAATTTCTTTCACTGACCATTAAGCCATTGGGGGTTCCTGTGTCTCTTGTCTGATTGTTTCCTTGGCAGTAACTCTTCCCCTCATTCCCCAAGCTCATCCACATATTCCATTCCACACATTCCATTCCATCAAGCCATTCTCAGAGTAAAGAATTAATGAAAATAATACATTGCTAAGTAAGGTGACTGTTTCAAATAGAAATCTTCTCATATGTATACATGTACTCATATGTATACATGGCATGTGAATGAACCTATAAGCATGACTTATTTAATTATGAAAGACTCAGATAATTAGTGAAAGATACAAGGTAATGAAATATTTGAATATTTGTGAGGGTGCAAAAATGGATGAGAAGAAAAGTGGATATAAAAAAAGAGTAGGAAACTAGGGAGAAAATAGAATTAATTCATAAAGAGGAGGTTCAGTTCTTAAAACAAGGATTACTCTCACAGCAGACTGAATGTAAAGAGAACATATAGAACAGTTGGATAGAACTGATGAAAGCCTCAAAACAAGGGAAGTTGTAAAAAGAATCTTAAATTTAAATTCTTCCTTTTCTTTCGGAAGAAATAGGTTGGGCAGAAAGAGACTGATTGCCTTGAAGTTACTAATAAACTTTCACAGTGCCAGTGCATTTGAACCTGAGTTTCTCCAAGTATCAATCAAGAGTTAATGCAGACAAAGAAGCAACATATATTATTAACATCACATATCCACCGAGATTCAGGATAAATAGCTAGGTGTGTTTTTTCCCCAAGCATAATGACTGAATCGTGGCTATACATGATTTTAATGATGGGGTTGATTTGAACCTTGATTCTCCTGATCTTAATCTGGTATTTTAATCTGGGTGCAAATGGAATCCAAATTGTTTAAGCTGGTTCTGCATGGTTACATTATTTCATTGCACCATCATATACCAGAGCAAAAACTAAAGTATTTTTAGTTAGAAAGAAGCACAACAGGCTTTTAATTACTTAGGTTGGTAACAAACTACATTATGCTATAATCCATTAAAACAACACATGATTGCTATTAGAAGGACCAGAATGTGTTTCTAGTTAAATAGTTATTAAAATAATATAGTTTCTTGGTAATATGCTCCAGAAAGTTGGGGCATAAGAAAAGTTTCCTTGTTGAGCTAAATACCATGTATGGCAGAGAAGTTTTGCTTTTACCAGCAGTATGCTTGATTTGGTGGACTGAACAAAATATTTTGCATAAAAGATAGGGAATCCATTTACATACTCAGAAACCACAATCTATAAATACTTGCCATCCCTTGTAAAATTATTCCATGGAACTGTGCTTGTTTTGCCTAAAGGCATATCCAGACCTTTTATTATGGGTGTTTGCATGCATGTGTTATTATGCTAATATACATGTAATATGTGTTATTATGCTAATATACATGTAATAGTTAATCAAAACTTTTTGAATGAGGAGAGCAGAAACAGCTGCATTTGACAAGCTGATGAAAATATAGGGCTTAAAACTGTCACAGGTTTGACAGTCCTGATAGGAGACTAGTCAGATTGTGTAATGCAGGTCATGACATTCACAGTGGTTGGGACTGAAAATGTATGATCTGCTCAGCTTTTATTTAACACTTCAGAGTTATTCTTCAAAGTGTTTATACTTTTTAAGAACATGTGTGTGATTAATTTCACCAGCTTTCTTTCAAGATAATAGCTTTTTAAAAAGTTCAGACATCAAACACAATTCCTGAATGTTCTATCTTTATAGAAATATTGTTCTTCCAACACAGGATTTCATATGAAAGCATAGTCTCTGATTTTGCAAAATGAAACTCTGAATACTTACAGTAAAAAGTTATTCTCATTAGCATGTTTCAAGCACCTAATATTTTGATTGATCATACAACACTATGTTAATAAGATAATATATTAGACATAAATATATTCAAATATACCATCCACTGTGATGACTATAATAAGGAATGAAGTATAATCTCTAAGGAGAGTGGTTTTGTTCATATGTAGGAATTTTAAAAAAATCTGGGTATCTTTAACCTAAAGAAGAAAAGGCTTAGGAGAAAAATGGCAGCAGTTTTTAAATACTTAAAGAGCTGTCAAAGGAAGAAGTTGTGTAGTTATTCCTACTAACACTTAAAGTAAGGCAAATTTCAGTGGGTGGGCTGAAAGGAAAGTGATCAAGATTGAAATAATACAGTGAAAGCCATTAAGCAATGGAACTTCTTGCCTCTTGAAGTCATGGCTGCTTGATCAGCCCTTTGTCTGGGCTAGTCTGAGAATTCTGCACAGGCATGGAATTACATTAGAAGACTTCCAAGGTCCTTTCAAGATCCATGATAATTTTAAAATCCTTGTCTATTATCATTTTGATTGCTTTTAATATGTACCGTATTTTTCAGAGTATAGGACACTTCCAAGTATAAGACGCACCTAGCTTTTGGGGAGGAAAAAAAAAATCTGCCTCCACCTCCCAGCAATTTGCCTCCTTGCAGCAAATAGCCTGGTCAGCTTCAGCGCAGCCTGATTAGCATAAGCAGTTGATTGTTGGTTGGAACGACCTCCTGACGATCAGCTGTTTCAGGCTGCAGGAATTACCATCACCTATTGGTGCCTCTGCACACCCCATTTTTGGCCTTTACATCTTGTTTTTGATCATGTGCCCTATTTTTGCCTCCGTGCACCCCATTTTTCACCCATTTTGATCCTTACTGCCTGGATCGGGCTGAAAACAGGGTGTGCAGAGGCTGAATATGGGATTTGGAGGCCAAAATGAAGTACGTGGAGGCTGCAATAGGCACTAGTGATCCCTGCAGTCTGAAACATCTGATCATCGTGAAGCTGATCCAACCGACAATCAGCTGCTTGTGCTAATCAGTCTGTGCTGAAGCTGACCAGGCTGTTTGCTTTTTGCAGCAAGGAGGCAAATTGCTGGGAGGCAGAGGCTGAAAGGTGTGTGTCAGTGGGTGGGTGAGGCTTCAGCAACATTCGCTTTATAAGATGTACAGACATTCCCACCCACTTTTGTCTTATGCAACAAAAATATGGTAAATAAAATGAAAATAGTTTTAAAATTTAAGACAGCAATGTTTGTTTTGTTACCCTTCTATGAATCTACAATAATTAGTTGACAAATGTTAAGGTTTATCAGAGTGCTGCTGTGGGTTGCTTTTAAAAGATGCTTACAGACCAAACCATTATAATAATTCTTCAAAATGTATTGGTTTTCTTTCTGTTATAATTCAAGGTCTCTGTATTTTTTTAAAAAAGTACTTACATTAGGTCTTAGCTCAGCGGCCATTTTATAATATTTTTCAGCTGCTTCATTGAGACTAGCTTGTCTATTGAGAGAAGAAAAAAGGGCAAATTCAGTGAAAGTCAATCTGGTAATGGAAAGTGAAAAATTAATTGAATCATTGACACTAAGAGTTAAAATACGTTTTCAGCTACTGATTATGATATGAATGTTTATATATGTGTATGTGTGTGTGTGTGTGTGTGTGTGTAGATCTAGGTGTGTTCAGGTCTTTTCCCATATAAGGTTAAGAGTATCTTGGTGACGTTTCGGTGAGGTCTCACTCGCCATCCTCAGGTTGGTGCTTTCAGCTTCGTGCCACTGCTTGCACTGGGACCTCACCGAGTGGGACCTCACCGAAACATTGCCAAGATACTCTTATTCTTACATGGGAAAAGACCCAAACACACCTAGACCTACATACCTGTA
>BLBF01000022.1:31728248-31762744 GCA_015471245.1 Laticauda colubrina | reverse complement strand
AATAATAATAATAATAATAATAATAATAATAATAATAATAATAATAACAACAACAACAACAACAATAACAACAATAATAATTATATTATTATTAATAATCATATTATTATTACATTAAAAATTAACTTGTAAACAATTTTAATTCATGTCTTAGCTTTTAAAATTGGAACTTAAACCCCAATTATGCTAATCATTAAAGTTACATGAAAACATAGTTCCCAATTTCAGATATAGCAAACTACAGTAGTTTAATATATCTAAACCAGTAGAATGAAGCAAAAAGATAGAAATAGGTCCCAGAAGTTGTGTTGTCATTTATTTGTAAAGAGCCATTGAATTGGATGACACCATAATTCTATATAGCTGAACATATTAGCCTATGTGTCTATGGCAACTGTGGGCCAGCAAGTCAATGCAGAAAGCATTGCATTCGCTTTAAAAAGAAAAAAAACACTCACAAAAAATGAGCCTGCGGAAGAAATGATTGTTGATACTCTTGAATAGATACATAAACTATCTATTTTGGGTTACCTTCTAACTTTCAAACATTAAGAAAGCAAGCTCAAAAGATTGAGTTGAATAAGTAATTCAGAGATGATATGATCACCCACAAAAATATGGCTGCCTATTCTTTCTGATGGTTAACATTCATTCTGCTTGGTTGGATCATCTACTTCATGGCTGTCAAACTTGTGGCCGGATGTGTCACATGCTGGCCATGCCCACACCTAGTTTAGCGAAGGGGGAAAAGGTCACGATATCACATGACAACGCAAGTTTGACACTCCTGATCTTGTTTTGCACTGCATTCACTTATTCAACTCAGTGAAACAATCAATGCATGATACGACTAGAGGCTGGTTGCAGAGCCTGATGCTGATATAACATAAAGGGTGCAACTGGTACAAAATCTCCAACTGGCTTCAGTGCATAAGGGAGGACTAAAACTTAGTTCAGCACCTGAACCACTTTTACCACCCAATGTTATGGATAGCAATTGTTTGTTCTAAAATTGAGAGTTGTTATCAAATCTCTTCCGTACTTGCTATCTTCATGTGCTATATTCATTTCTCAGGAAAAAAAACTCTGCTGATTTTAAATATAAAGTGAATGGAATGTAATAGTAAATGTGCTATGTAAGCATTAGTCTCTGTACAGCCTCAATAAAAATGGCAAATGAAATAATGGCAAAATTGGCACAGGATTCCAGTGTGAGTTGTCTTCATTAAAGTAATCAGATCTAGCTATGATTTTAAATCTATGATTTTAAAATCTATGATTTTAAAAAGCAGGATGTACACAACGTATACAAGCATGAAGCTAAGAAATGCCACGTAATCTTCTGTTCTCATTCTGGAAAAAGTGTATGCATATTAAACTTGTTAATTTTATGTAGTAAAATATTTATGGTGAAACTGAAGACAATGAAATAAAAAGACCTAAGCATATGAGCCGCATTGAACACAACATCAAACTCTGTATTATCCAACTCAGCTGCTTTCTTGGCCATCTCTGCTGCTTCCATCAACCGAGATTCTTCTAACAGAAAC
This sequence comes from Laticauda colubrina, assembly GCA_015471245.1. Lineage (NCBI taxonomy): Eukaryota > Metazoa > Chordata > Lepidosauria > Squamata > Elapidae > Laticauda > Laticauda colubrina. The sequence goes on along the minus strand of BLBF01000022.1, from coordinate 31,761,194 downwards.
TGGCCTGAAAAACAGATATTAACAATTACAGCATACATTACATTTTAATACTGACAGGGTATATCACTCTATGAACGATAGTTTCCATAAACAGAAAAAAGATCCTTTTTTGTTGGTTCTTCCTTGCCCCTTTCCAGTTGTCAAATATGCTCCAAAAAGGAACAGCATGGGATGCTGCAAAATCAAGAGTAAATCTGGATAAAAAAATACATCCTTATTCTGAATTCTATTTGGGGAAGCCTCTGCTGAAGCAAAGAACCTTCTTTGAACAAAAGGAAAAAATGCAGTACAATTATTTAATTTTCAAATGGCTGTAACTTAAATATAAGTTTTAGAACAACTGAACAAAACATTATGCTTGTTGACAAGTTGGAGGACAGCAATTAATTACTGATTAATTTTAATTTGGTCTAGTTTCTTTTCAAAGCATTACAAAATATGCCAAAATACTCTCACCACTCTAAAATCATTCTGATCCAGTTAAACTTACAATAAGAGAACAATTTGCATTGTGAATTATTAACTGCATGCTATGTTAACCAAAATGAACTAAGAAGAAAATTAAAAACATTAACAAAGAAAAACTCTGCAGGTTCAGCTAGAGAACAACACGCTACATGATCAGTTGTAAATTATATCAAGTGAGTGCATAATTACAGTCATTTATTGCAAATAATAAATTTTATTATAACACAGAAATATTACATGCTTTGCAATTATTAGGAAAATGTATTATTCAAAGGAAATTAACTCGAAATCTCAGCGGTTATTATTATAAAGAGTGTTATTCGGCAGAACTTTTCTGTCATTGTTTTATGTCTGTTGCAGTATACTAAAAAGAATAAAATCTACCGGTAGTTCTCAATTTATGACCATAATTGGGAACAGAATTTCCACTGCTATGCAAGGCAATTGTTTAGTGGGTTGCAATTGATTTTTTGCCAACTGAAGTTATTAAGTGAATCTGGGTCCCCCAATGACTATGCTTATAGGAAGCCAGCTGGAAGGTCAGAAATGGTGATCACAGGAGCTCAGGATGCTGCAAATGTAAACATGCGGGTTGCCTAGCAGCTGAACGTTGATCGCATGATTGCGGGAATGTTATGACAGTCATGAATGCAAGGACTAGTCATGTCACTTTTTTCAGTAGTAGTGTAACTTTAAACAGTCATTAAACAAATGGCTGTAAGTCAAGGAAAAGACACACAGCTTTAGCAAAAAGTGCCTGAGCACGCAACCTAATGTAGCACAACCAACAGAAGTTATGAAAAGGATAATACTGCCATATGTCAAAAACCTATCAGAAATAACCAATGGACTATTACACTCACACATTCACACTCACATAGAGTAACATATACATGCTGATTGGAATTTAGTGGCCTAAATTCTAATTGCCTACTTCTGTGCATCCTTCCATAATAGTTATGCCAGGGCAAGACCCGAAATGTTTGGGGTTTGCAAGGTAATTGATAGGTATTTGCCTTGCAATACCTTGCAAGGTATTTGTCCTTGCAAGGTAATTGATTTTAAAGAGCTTTCAATCATAAACGAAGCCTGATAGTTCTATACAAAATATTTTTAATTTGAAATATTTTGAACTTGAAATTCCTGATTTCAAGCTTGAATTAAACTGAAGATTTTATTTTAACTTAACTGAAGAGTTAAGTTAATACTGTTATGATCCTGATACTATTATGTCCTTACTGTAAATATTTTTAGTTTAAAATGGTTCCATTTTGAGATTCACAGAATAGTATAAAGAGTATGTGGAGTAAAGCTGAAACTACCAATAAATTATATATTTTAGCTTGAAAATATGTTTAAAGCTCAAAACATATCTCAAAATGTTCTACCCAGCTTTACAGCTATTCACTAAACTTTCAAAAAGATTTTTGGAGGATTTCATCCTGCAGCATAGTGGAAAAGTATAAGAGTCCTACAAAACACTTTTCTATACATAATAAAAATTAATTAGTAAAAGTAACCCACTTAAATATAATGCACTTCACAAAGAACATTCTAATTTACAATTAATATTGATCACAAATAATTTTTTTTAGATGTCAAAAGTCCCATTTACCAGTGTTCATCATTTACGTGGTTATATAGGTTACTGATGAAAAATGGCAACTGGTATCTCCTTGGGAACTGATGGCCATGCCTCTGTCCATATAGGCCCCAGTGGATTATTCAGATAATACTCTGCCAGTACTTTAAAATAAAATTTAAAAAAACACATTCATTCATAAAGAATTTTGTACAATTAAATAGAATCCAAAGGAACAAATTTATTGGCAAACTTACTTACCATAATGCATATAACAGTTTCCCTTCATAGGATCCAACTGAATTGCCTTTAAGAAATATCTTTCTGCCTCTCTCTTGCGACCCTTAAGAAAGAAAAAGCAAAAACAGATTTTTGACACCAGTTTACAACTACTTATAAGCAAAGACCTACAACTGAGAAACTGAAACATTAATTTTATAGAATTAATGAATTAGCATAGTCCTACTAGAACATAAATCTCACTCTGTTTTCTGTTCCTACAAATAATGCTGATTATTTTTAGGTGGGTGTGATATGGAAAAACAAAAATGGATTTAATTTGTTTTAGGACCGAGAACATTTCGGTATACTTGAAATATAATATATTTCAATACGTGAAATACTTGAAATACAATTTGTAACTAGAGCAAGACCAAATAGAACTAGATGAAGAACTATATTTCATACCATATCAGTGTACAACAGAAATAGGATTGATATGGTTTTCCTCCCACGAGCATTACATATCCCGAGATTAAAGAAAGAAAGATGAGAAATCTGCATGTTCTTTCTCATCAGGAACTGTTTGACTCTTACACAATTGGTGTGTGAGCATTTCCTGGCAATGTGTAGAGCAAAGCAACATTTCCATATAGCTTAGCCTTAGCTCAAATCATTTTTATTTACTGTTGGATCAGAAGACTGAGGTTCTAGTAGAATGTTCCCCTCACTGTGCTCCCAATTGTGTACATGGAGCAAACAGAATTCTAATATGAAGTACATAATCACATCTATAGAATTTTCTATTGATAGGATTTCTCAGCAATAAATGCACACAGTGAAAACTAGAAGCTAACTATGGATATTGTATAAGTGTGCTTGGAGATAGTAGTAATCATCTATCAATACACATGCTTAAAACAAGATCCTATTCATATGGACAGAAGATAATGATTTCAACCAAACAGAGAGGACCAGTCTCCCGCAAAGCAGTCTATAAGCAAACTTCTGCATGGCATAGTTTTCTGCCAATTGATGCCTTCTCACTGATGATATGTCTAGTTTTAATATTTTATTGAGTACAACCAATATTTATATATTTTAATTGGAAGTGAAATATAACAAACATCCATACGACACTTAAAGGAATGAAAACAACAATCAACAAGATTGAAAAAAACTAGGTCTCTTGGCAAAACTACAATACTAATTTGGATTAGAGGATAAACAGGGCACATTAAAAATCAGAGTAGAACATTCAAGTTATCATCCTCTTCTGGCAAGTTTCATGTCACAAAAAACATTCATCTGCAGGTCATCAAAACTGTAGTCTGAGATTGGAACACATTGCTAATCCTGACTGAATTACCATTTACATCTCTTATGTCATGGTCTGAAACAGAGGAACACTATTAGTTTTAGACAGTTAATTATCATGTCTCATTGTACATTCAGTTTTTCTTCTTATTTCAAGAGAGGAGGGAATTCACTGGACTTCTTTGCCCATTATGCTTCAGCCTTCAGAATTATCTCCATGAATGAATAGCAATCCCAAATATTTTTCCATTCAGCCAGAACAGTGGTAGTCTACCTGGTCCCTACCGCCCACTAGTGGGCATTCCAGCTTTCATGGTGGGCAGTAGGGGTTTTGTCCGCTATATAAGTCACCATTACTGTGGAACCAGTGGGCTGTTAGAGAAAATTTTACAACTAACAGAGATACAAAAGTGGGCGGTTGGTATAAAAAAGTTGACTACCCCTGAGCTAGAATGTTATAATTGGCTTCTCAAAATACTCTACTTAAAACTGTTTTCAATCTCTTGTTAAGGTTTTATTCCCAGTGAAAGAAAGCTTTCCTTTTTCTGCTTCTTGTCATAGTGCTTAAGATTATATTTCTAATTTCATTTTGGGTTATTATTGTGATAAAACTGAAGATGCAATGAGTGCTTTTCCCCCCGACATGCATCATTCTATGCTTTGAAAGTAAGTAAGGGAAAATATATGTTATTTACTTGAACATTTTTGATCTGTATCATTAGCCCAAATAGCTCTGTGTAACATTTATAGCCCAAGGAGAATGACAGTCCCTGATCTTAAGATGGCATTTTAAGGAACACAGTATTCAAAGAAAAAAAAGGAATGAAGAGAAGACAGAAGAAAGGCTTGGATACTAATTGTTACATTTAAGAGTAAGTAAGTACAAGAAAGTCAAAAGTAGTCTCTTCTACTCTCTATCTGTAAAGGAATAAGGAATGGCTTTGAAGAACAGGAGGAAGGGTGCTAGTAGTGCAATGATCAGACAAGCGAGGCTCCAGCCAAGAGCAAGAAATTAATTTGAAAGAACATCTCAGACAAGCGCTTCCCTAACTTACATGAAAGTGAAGCAAAGAGAAAGCACATTCAAACTTACAAGATTCTATTTTTAATTTGATTTATTTATTTATATCCCATCTTTATTATTTTTACAAATAACTCAAGACAGCAAACATCTTCCCACAACAGCAATCCTTGTTGTGGGAATATGTTCACTGCCTTCAGTTATTTGTAACTTAAATAATGTGGTGAGGTGATTTGGGCTGAGGGAGAGTAACCCAGCTGGCTTTCATGGCTCAGGTGGGAATTCACTATAGCTGTAATAATGGAAGTGGCCCTGATCTATATGGCGTTGGTTTCTTAACCTGGACCACCTTTTAAGGTTGATGCGACTTGTAAGGAGGAGACCAAGCAAAGATCTGCTGCCTAGGAAATGGTCAGATAAGAGGGAAAGTGGATAGAGCAAAAACTCAGGAGGGACTCTTCCTAAGTTATTGGGCTCTAGAGGTGAGAGTGGGAGAACTGTACTTTCCAAACTTGCAAGATTCTATGTATGCAGTTTTACAATTAAGTAGAAAGATTATCTGGATGTATTTCCTTCTGACCTACATGGTAAGGAAGACCCTATCTCACTTTCAAGGTAGTTGAAAATAATTTGGCAGTGTTTCTAAACTTGTTTTAATGATACTGCTGAAGACTGTTTCGTCACTACGGTTGATCTACAATACAGTGCCTTATGAAGTGCCTGGTATGTTGAGATATGTTAACATGATATTGTAGCTCTATGAGCTGTACTGCCTGCTAATGAGCTTCTGAATACAATTCAGGTTGCTGGTTATCTCTTATAAAGCCGGTCATAGCATAGGACCTTGTCATTTGAGAGAGTGCCAATTTTAAAAAAATGTTTTTGCATGTCTGGTAAGATTGATCAAAATAAGTGTGGTCTAAATTCCCTTGATTAAACAATGTCAACTATAGAGACTTAGGAAGCATAAATTCTCTGTCATAGTACCTGCCTTCTGCAAATAGTAATCCATAAGGCTTACATTTATTGAAATTCTGAAAATCCCTGAAGATTTGGCTATTTTTGCAAGTCTTAGTGTAAGAAGGATCCCAAGTTCCTTTAGATTTTTCTTTTATTTTTGAGTTATTGTACATTATCCCACAGATTATCTTAGTACATTATCTTCTGAATGCGCATGATCAGTTTCTCTGGGGTTTTCTATTTGTTTTGTTTTTATTTTAAATATGATTTGCCCAGGTAGTTTGAGCCTATAAATTGTATACATACATGCATACAAGCAAAAGGTATCCACCATTCTCCTTAGCTATACTTGGTTTTTTTGCCTAAATAATTCCCTTGAAATGTAATACTGATGGAGGTGTTCAAGAAGACTGCAGATTGCTAGAAAAATTACAACAAAACACAAAAAAACACAAATATGCAGATATTTTAAAAATATTTTTATAATTAACATAAACAAATAAATTTAATATTCCAAATTTGAGAATTTCACTAAATACCCTTTTCTTCTGAGAAAAAAGTGTATATGTGTGTATGTATGTGTGCGTGCATATGCATGTATACACAGCATACATACATACATACTTCACAGCATGCATACAGGTGTATATGTATATGTGTGTATATGTGTGTGTGTGTATGTATGTATATATGTGTGTGTGTGTGTGTGTGTGTATGTTTACACACACATACACACACACACCAGATTTATTTAGAATGTTTGAAATATTTTAAACTTTTAATAAGGAATCTGGAATAGCTATTCCTTTACTCGACTCCATAACCTTATAAAACAGTCATTTCATCAGCTTGAATGCTATTTGATATTTAAAAATATCATATTTTAAATATTTTAACGGTAATTTATTATATGATTACTATTATATGATTTAAAAATAATAAAACAACAATGTAAGTATGTTACAGGCATGCTTTTCAATATCATTTTTGTACTACAGGAAATATAGATTTCATGGATTCAGAATTATTTTGTTCCCTTTTAAACAAGTTTCAAACAGACTTAAATATAGTTATATTAATACCACTGCACATTTTTGATGATTGTTTGACCACTGTTATTTTTATGCTTTTCAAGTTCTAATATTATTTCTGAATACTAAGAGATAGAAAATATTTTCACTAGTTATTACACATTAACAGAAATAGATGTTAACACTTACAGGATAGTCAGAAGTAGTTACTGCATAGAGTTACACAGTGTGGGATTTTATGGCTTCATAAATATGCATAATTCATTACCATGTATTTATTCAACATTAGTACAAGAGTCCCCTTTTGATTTTAAATTAATATATCTAGTTTAGGTATCTGCCTTATTAATTATCTTTCATTTATGAGAAAGCTAACAATGACAACATCTATTCACAAAATGCATTTAATGTAACATGAGAAGGTTCCTGTGATTAAATACAAATTAGCTCACACATTTATTTTCCTCTTGAATACATTCTGCAATTCTATCTTAATAATAGTAATGAAGGTACCATCCATCATATTATCTATCTTCTTATTTTTACTACTCACTTTTTTACTCCACTCAAGCTCAGATTGTTATCTGAGCAGAAGTAAGGAAATAGATTGGGGTGTTCAACTCATGGCAACACGGTGGAGTCACATGACGTATAGGATTTCCCCGTTTGCTAAACCAGGAGGAGGTGGGGCCAGCACATGACACGTGCCGCAAGTTTGACACCCCTGAAATAAATACTTCTTTTTGTTTACTTCCAAGCAAGCATTGGGTAGTGTTCATATGATTCTAGTAGAAAAAGATGATAGATTCCAATAGAAGAGGAATATAAAGTTTAACTCTATATCCCCTGTTATGGTCTTGATTAAAACCATATGTTCCTTATCTGAATGTTGCATTAATGGGTGGGAGAAATTGATATTTCAAATACAAGCAATTGGGAATACAGGAGGAAGGGCCAGGATCTATTTGTACTGTTTCCTGATTGGATCCCTACAAGTGTATATGTGTATGCATTTTAATCTAAGGTATTAATTGGCATGGTTAAGATAGTAAAATCAGTTTTGAATAATCTTATAAAAATCCACATATGCTTCCAGGTAATTACTTGTACCTTTTTAAAAATCTAACTCAGTTTACAACATTTTTCACTTTAAAAAAAAAATTATTTCAGACAAGCAAGACACTTATATAGACAAGGTTAAGCTTAGGTGTGATGGTTGCATTTAAAAATGTGTTCTGCCAAAATAGCCTTGAGGCAAGCAGGCAGGCAGGCATGTGGGGGGAGAGGGGGGGGGGGGGGGGGGGGGAGGGAGGGGGAGGGAGAGAGAGGGAGAGAGAGAGAGAGAGAGAGAGACACTTATTGCTCCAAATACTATATCTACTAAATTAAGAAAATTCTTATTCTGGATATTGTTTTGTTCGTGGTTTCCTCTGAAAATATATATGCTTAAACAGCTGTTTATGTGTATCTGAGCCATTTAAATAAATGAATTACTACTCATATTTAACAGGAAACAAACGTCAGATTGGTATCTTATACCTGGGTAACTTTGGTTCTTTGAAACATGTCTGAACTATATAATCTTCAAATATTCATCAGGAAAAAAAAATGATGGGAATATTTTTTTCTGATCCCATGTCAACATTTCTCCTTTGGCAGAAATACATAGTTTATAATGAGGATGTAATTAGCTGGATCTAATCCTGTGGAAAATTGTAATTAGTGTCAGATAACAAAGAGGAGTGGAAAGGGAGAAGAATGAGGGGGAAGATGCTGCTTCCTTATAGAAAAAGGCTATTGAACCAATGAGTTCAAAAGGAATGTTTTTAAATAAACAAAAAGCAACATGGATATAATTATTGCAATGGATTCTTTATGACCAAAATATACCTTTTTAAGTAATGGAAAAGTCACAAGAGCCCAGGAGGCATCTAAATGTCCTTATCATTGAGACTAAAATCTTTTGTCAAAAATTGGTGTTAGCACTAGTTATAGGCACCCAAAACCACTTCCAAAAATAGATTTGTTTTTCAAGACTCAAGCAGGGAAGAGTTTTTCCTTCCAATCATGCTCTAATCCCATAATTATAACTTCCCTGGAAGCTTCAATTTGGGTTTTTTTAAGGATAATGAGGTCAAATGCAAAGAAGCATTAAGTGTCAGGTATAGTTATCCCCAAACATACAATTCGAGCACAGGTATTTATAACAGTCTTCTTCAATTACACCCTGACAATATATGAAGTCATGACTTAAAATGGTGTAAAAAGAAAAAAAAAAAATCACCATCATAGGAAACTTGTCACTCCTCTGGCATCTAACAGGGTAATAATGTGTCAGTCTCTTCAGAAGACCAAGTCTTGCGGCATCTTCTTGATGCATTTATTATTTACATTTGTGAATTGTATAAATCGTTCTACAATTTTTTTCAATCCGCAACAGATATACCATAACAAATTTGTCATCCCCCCGTAAGTTTTAGCTGTAAGCAATTCATTCATATTAGATTCATATTAGGAATTCAGGACTGATAATTATTCTAGCATATACACTGAAATTGCTGGATACAATTCTGTAGATGAACAGCTCAGAATTGTCTACAGCAATGGTTCTCAACCTTTTCTTTACCATGGACCTCCTTTAAATACCTTTTGTGACCACAGACTATGGCTATGGATCCCCAAGACTCAAGATTTAAATCATACCATTTTTAAGGCCTCACAGTCCATAGACCACAGGTAGAAAACCACTGGTCTACAATATCTTCTAATTATTCTCCTGGCTAAGAAAATTTATTCACGTACAGCACCTTTTTATGCTTTCAAATCAATATTCCTTTCTTTTTTTGAAATTTTCTTGAAAACATTTTTTTAGGTCAAATTGCCCTTGCCTTTTTTTTTTTTGCAGCTGAGAGAGAATCCTGTCCCAAAGTCACCCAGCTGGTTTCTGCCTAAGGCAAGACTAGAATTCATGATTTCCCATTTTCTAGTCCTGTATTTTTAACCACTATACCACTATATTGGCTCTCATTAATACAGCTTAACCATTAATTTTTCATTCACTTACCCTTGCAGCAAAAATACATTTTTACAAATAAATTTATAATATCTGGCTTACAAAGTATTTTTTGCAGCTGACAACATACAGTGTAAATTATAGTTTCACCTACCATTCTGCTACAGTATAGATTTAATCAAATTTAGTATTTTAAAACACATTATTCTATCTTCCTTTTCTACATATTAGCCTAAAATATATACTGTAGATTTTAATCAAACTTAAATCTTTATAAATCCAAGGAAATGACAGATGCAGTATAGAACCAGATAAAAAAAGAAAATAAGCAACACTACCAAAACAACCCTACTGTGTAAGACAAGCTTATGGTTCTACATAAGCAGACGGGGACTTGTCCCATAAGCTTCAGATAAATGATGAAAGTAGAATTATTTGCAATTATAAGAAACAGTGAACAAAAAAAATATTTTGAAGTGCAACAAATCGATAAAAAACATTTTTCAAAAGAATTAGGCAAAAATTTTAAATCGCAATATAATATATATCATACTGAAAATGAAACACAGGTCTTTTATATTTAAAGGAATTAAAAGGAGTAGAACATTTTGTTCAGAGTATTAGGGCAAACCCCCTCCCCCCCCCAAAAAAAATCCATTGAAATTACTATTTAATTATCAAAGAACAAAACAAGCTAATTCACATATAAAGAAAAACTAGAAAGACAGCAAATTACCTAGATAATACCCACATAACCTCAACATACGTTTTGTCTACCATTCCAGTTGGAAAAGCCATTCCTAATTTAGTGTATTATAGATGCATCATCACCATCCTGAATTAATTCACTGAAGGATGAAAGTCTCTTTACTGACTACATTAGTTCAGTGCAACTTGGTAGATTTTTTTAAAATTATTCTTTAATAACAAAAAATACAAAAATCTCATTTCCATTAACAGTTATTGTGTCATTGTACATACATGTTTCTTATTTTGTGACTATACATTATTTGTATCCTTATCCTTCACCCATTCGTACCACCTCTCCCATGTCACATAGTATTCTCGATCCTCTTTGCCTTTCAGTTCCATAGTGAATTTATCTAGTTCAGCACAGTCCATTATTTTTTTAATCAATACTTCATCTGAAATTTTATCACTCTTCCAATTTTGTACTAACGTGATTCTTGCTGCAGTTAAGATGTGTACAATAAGGTATCTTTTATCTTTACTCAAATTCCCTTTGATCATTCCTAATAAAAATGTTTTGGGTTCCAAATTCAATTTATATTTTGTAATCTCAAAAAGCCATCACTGTATTTTCTTCCAGTATTTTTTGACTTATATACATTGCTACTACATATGGAAAAAACTTGGTAGATTTTGGGGGCTTCCATGTCTAAGGCTGAGAAAGACTGTCCCAAATCACCCAGTTTGCTTCCATGGCTATGGGTGGCTTACAATCTGAGTATACCTGCACTTACTGCAGCAACCTAACCACAGCAATACACTGGCTCTCATCCTAAAGAGGTAAAGAGTGAGAATTCCCTAATATGGCCTAAATCTTCTGGTGGTCTAATGCATATGGAAGGACAGAAATTTGAAGAAAGATATAGGAAAATACTAACAAATAATATGCATTTTAAATATGTCAATATTGTTTATTTTATATATCTCCCTAGTAGATGGATTGTAAACAACAATTGAATGGTTTCCAAAGGTGATCTCAAGATAGAGATCCTAGCTTGAATAGAACAGGAAAAAAGAGATTTAGTGTAATATTTTTAGTGTAATATTTTATGCAAAGAAATAGTGAGATGAGTAGGTATGTGACAAATATGTGACAGATAGGATTGTTTTTCTCTTGCTAAAAAATTGCTATTTTCCAGGTAGTCTTCTTACCGTTAAAGCAAGAAGCTTCCCATATGTGAGATGAGCTGGAATGTGATCAGTTTTAGAGTGCAGTGATTCCACATACCAATGTTCTGCTTCAGAGAATCTGCTAAGTCTCATATAGGCCTCTCCTACAAAGCAGAATAGGAAACCATAAAATATATGAATAGAACATACAAACTGATAAAAGCAATTTATGTATTTTACATATTAATACATAAATACATATATGTGTGTTTATAAAATAAAATACAAATTAATTTATATTTATAATTTATATGGCATATGTAATATTACATAGTAGTATATTATTATTTTATTATTATGTAGTGGAATGTTACCAACAGAATATGTATGATATTACTATAATATATAAACATCTCACATAAATATCTCTTCAGAACCTTGAGTCAACTTGCAGTAAAACAAATATAGATTAAGAATTTTTAAGATTAAGATTTTATCATTGACTTCTTTAAATATGAATTTTATGTCTGGAGAAAATTTCCAATAGATGTTTGTGGATGCTTATTTTTGAAACAAAAGACTAATAACAACAATAAGACTGGATTTTCCAAGAAGCTTAATATGGATGGAAATTGCATTCGTGATAACATGAGTCAAGACAGTCTTATAATTTCTCAGAGACTGAATCAGCCTGGCTTGCTCTAACTGTCAGGAGCAAAACCACCACAAAACAGCTGTGTTAAGTTAAATGAACATTCACATGTTTAAAATTTCACACTTCATCCTATAAAAATGCCTACAATATCCAGAAGGATTAATATGAAAGAATTCCTACTGTTTTCAAATATGATTAATAGTTGAAATGTTTCCAATTAGTAACGGATAAAACCTTATACTTTAAAAGATTTATTTATTTATTGTACTTAATTCAGATATACTGTCATTATTCTATTACTTTGTGCTTAATTACTTTTCTCATAAGTAAAGACAAAAACGAAGTCGAAACCAGATGATCTCTGTGTGAAGAACATTTCTTGCATAAGCTTCCTTGAATAAAGTTTTCCAGGAAAATCAAGACTTGGGAAAATCTTCATGAATCAAGGAAACAAAATAGATGGTATCTTCCTAATCAGCAATTGCTGTACTAAAAAAGAAGTTAGTTTGGACAATTCTTTATGGTATTTCAGTCTACTCAGTTCTATCATGCTTTGATTCAAGAAAAACTTACAAAGTTTAATTTTTATTAACAATATAATACAGAGGAATATTATGTTGATTGATAACTAATTTTGGCATTTTCTATAACCATGTTGGTGAATCTATGCCATGCGTGCCGGAAGTGGTACACAGAGCCATTTCCCTTGGCACGTGAGAGGTCACCTGGAAGAGCTCCAGTGTGCATGCGGGTGCTTTTGTCCGAAAGAGCCATTTCCCTTGGCACGTGAGAGGTCACCTGGAAGAGCTCCACTGTGCATGCGGGTGCCTTTGTCCGAAAGCTTATTGTCGAGTATCTGGGATGCATGTGCAGGAGGCAGAGGGATGTGTGTGGCAGACATGCACACATGTGCAGGGATGTGCTGCGCATGAGGGGGAATCACGTGCACATGCACATATGTGCGAGGGGGAATCACATGTGCATTTGCAGAGACATGTGGCGCATAAGGGGGAAACACATGTGCAGATGTGCAGCGCATGAGAGTGGGTCACGCACACATGTGCAGGGTGCATGGGGAGGCCAGCACACATTGCCTTCTGGGTGCTGGCACATGAGCACGTGCAATTATTGACACGGGAGCTGAAAAAGGTTAGCCACCACTGTTATATAAGAAAGAAGATTCCAATTCTCTAAAAAAACCAAAAGCGAGATGACTCACTCGTAGCCAGAATTTTTTTTTTCCCTTTTGTACTATAGGATTTTTATTCATCTGTTCAATAGTTTCAACTTCTGTTAGTGAGAAATTATTTCAATTATTGTATATATTAATGAAAAAGAATGACAGCATATCACATTATTTTTGAGGAGTTGTGATTAAGAAGATGAGTTGGAAATCTGAACTGTTATAAAGTGAACTCTGTATTTTAAAAGTAACCAAGGATGTCATGAAATAGATTTCATTCAGTGTTGTCAAACTTCTAAATTATTAAGATTAAATTTAATTGATTAAATTTAAGCCGTACAATTATTTTAGCTAGTACATCTAGGTATAATTTGATGACTACTTTACTATACTTTACATCAGATCATACTTTACATACATCAGACCAATATAGGTTTAGGGATAGGGTTTTTTGTAACAATTATTTTATTTGGTATGCTCTAATATCTAACCATGGTACACAACTTTTTTAATCACTAAATTTACAGGACTCAGATTTCAGACAGATACTGTGGTATTATGCATGGGCTTTAAGGAAGTGGAGAAAAGTTGCCCATCAGATGATAATGAAGAAATTATGATGATGGGTCTTAACATTCAGTTGATGGAAACTGATATAGATCTCTACATCGATACCTATCAAAGCTTACATCTTTGAAAAAAATGGCATCAAGGCAACCATTTTTAATTTAAACTCACAGAACAATTTCACCAGGTATTGGACAAGAAATATTGTCTTTAAGTTATAGGTAGGTGAATTCAATTTAAATGTAAAAAAGAAAAAAACCCTTAACAATAAGAGCAGTATGAACGTGAAACCAGTTGCTAATAGGCATGGTCTTTCCTTTATTGGATATATTTAAGGAGAAACTAAAGTATCCAGGAAGGGATATGCTGGCTCAGTGGCTAAGACGCTGAGCTTGTCGATCAGAAAAGTTGGCAGTTTGGCACTTCGAATCCCTAGTACCGCATAACGGAGTGAGCTCCCATTACTTGTCCTAGCTTCTGCCAACCTAGCAGTTTGAAACCATGCAAAAATGCAAGCAGAAAAATAGGGACCACTTTGGTGGGAAAGTAACATTGTTCTGTGCGCCATTCACATTTAGTTGTACCAGCCACATGACCATGGAGACGTCTGCAGACAGCGCTGTCTCTTCACCTTTGTAACAGAAATGAGCACAACCCCCTAAAGCCGGAAACCTCTAGCACATATGTGCAAGGGGAACTTTTACCTTTAATAGGATTTTTGGGAGCTTCTTCTTTTTTTTTGTCCTTTGCTAATGTAAAAACCTATTCCACAGGCATAATTGGTTAGTGTTGGAATCCTTGTTGGAATTACAGTGTAGGTACATAAATTCTCTACAGGAGTAATTGTCATCCATTGATTAATAACCCTAATAATTTTGTGGGGAACGAAGTGTGAGACAGCCAAAATATGTGGACATAATCAATTGATACATGAAACTTACTGACAAGCAAAAAGTTTTTGGTTAGCCAAAACAAGAATAAAGTTTTATTTTTACATTAAGCAGGAAGTTGGGCTTGGTGCCTAAATGGCTGTCCAATAAAATTTGCATATGTTTATATGTCACAAAATCTTCATTAATGTGTGATTCTTATAGCCATTATGATAATTCAAAGAGAAAGCTTTGTTTAAAAGAAACTATTAACCCATTTAAAATTTAAATGGAGATTTTCAACATGCTGGATTATTTGTACAATTATTTGGATAAAATGAACTGGGAGGGAGGGGGAGGTTAGGGGATAGGCTGAGGGAGGGAAGGAGAGAGAGAGAGTGGGAGAGAGGAAGGGAGAGAGGGAGGGAGAGAAAGAGATGCCACAACTGAGTCTGGGTTACTGCAATTCTCTTTGGCCATGTGAGTTTGGAATTATTGTAGTCATAGCACCAAGGCGTAAAAGACATGTTTTAGCCTATGTGAATTAGTAAGTCATCTTAATCAGCTATACATTACTTTTTAAAAGCCATTCTTAGTACCCATATTGTGGCTATGAAACAATTGTTTGAAAATATTTGGCAAACCTTATCTGTTTTTAGAATCTGGATTATATTTGGATCATAATGTATTATTTTAAATTTGTTTTTCCTTGTTCACAGCACTTTATGAATATACAGGGAAAAGCTACACAGACTTTTTTATTCATTAATTGTTCTCATTTGTACATTTGAAGCTGTCTGTGGTGATATGGGGTAAGCTAGAAATGTAAAGCTTGAAGATTTAATCAGAGCCCAAAACATAATAAACGAAATTCTTTGGTAAATGCCCAATATTGGCAGAAATACAAAATTATGTGCAAGAAAATTAACACAAATATTTTTAGATGTTTGCTTAGACTCACCCATCATATTATATAAACTCTGTGGTGCAAACTGTCTTGGCATTTTCTGTATTGCCTCTTTGTAAACTATAAGGGCATCCTATGACAAAATGTTGAGAAACATGTCATTACAACATCAAATTCAGAAGCATAAATGTAATATAAAATAATGAAAATGCCTTTGTTAATTGTAACAGGAAATAGGCATTTAATAGTTAATATTACATATTTAATAATGTATAATGATGAGTCTCATGACATCTTGATTTCTGTATAAGCATATGCATAAAATGTATTAGTCTCTAAGGTGGTACCAAACTGCAGTTTCTGCTGCAAAACATTAACGTGGAAAATTTCAATCTACATAAAACTTATACAATTGAGACGAATCTTCTCAAAGTAAAACAGAACAATTTTCAGTATTCAAACTTGCCCAGTTAAGGATGGGAAAAAAAAAGAAAATTTCCTAAAACACATTCTGTAATAATCACAATGATACTTTCCCACCTGTCAATAATAATATTATTACTACTTTGCATAAAGTTACACTGGTCATATTCTAGGTTTAAGATTTAAAAGCCTTCTAGATTTAAAAGAAAACACATATATGTCAGGTCAAACTACTGTTGTTTTTTTATCATTACCTATTCTTAAAATGAAGCTATATATTACTTGAAGCTGTCAAATTGTACACTTTGTTGTATGTTTCTACTGTATGAATGATGGACTGAGCAATTTGATTTATACAGCTGCCCATCTCACACAGATGACTCTGGTGGCTTCACAATGTTGGTATTATACGCTAAATACATAAGAACTTTTTTTTGTTTCACTAGAGGAAAAAAATACATTAAACCACATCAGGAAATGTCATTATTTTCATGTCCATACAGTATATCATTTTCAAAAGGATAACTGTTAATGAATAAATTACTATTACACCATAAACTATAATATCTATGTTTTCCTAGTAAACTAGTTCATAAAGTATAGCTGCTAACATCTCACTAGTACTCGACTCTATCAATCATCATACTGAGTAATAACCTAGAAAAAGACAATAATTGTTAGATTCTAAATGTGTTAAGAAAAGCTTGTCAGAAGTCATGCTTCCTTTACTGTCTAAAGGCCCTGTCACACTGCCCAACGGATGCAAAACGGACACAACGAGCAAAATGTTCCATCCGTTGTTATCCGCTCTCAAAAGGGGCAAAAATTTGCATAACTGGAGCGGATAACACGGATGCGGGGAGGACGCAGGGCGGATGGAAAGCGGATGCGGAACGGAAGCCTAGTGGATGGAAGCGGATGGGAGTGGATGGCACATCCGCTAGGCTTCCGGGGGACCTCAGCAAAGCGGATGCGGAACAGATGAAGCGGATGCAGAGCGGATGCACAGCGGATGAAGCGGATGCAGAGCGGAAGCCTAGCGGATGCATAGCGGAAGCCTAGCGGATGCCGAGCGTTAATTGCGCATGCGGGGGGGGGGATGCATTGCGCAAGCCTCCCGGATATAAAGGGAAGCAGCTCGCACGTGGCCAGCATTTGGAGGAAAGACCTGCTGCAGGATACATCGAGTCCTTGCCTGCCCTGCCTGCATGCCTGCCTGCAAGCCTTGCTGCCAGCCTTCCTGCCAGCCTGCCTCCAAGCCTCCTGGCCAGCCTCCCTGCCAGCCTTGCTGTCTGCCTGCTTTCCAGTCTCCCTGCCAGCCAGTCTGCCTGCCAGCCTTGGTGCCTGCCTGCTTGCCGGCCTTGGTGCCTGCCTTCCTGCCTGCCTTCCTGCCAGGCTTTGTGCCAGGCTTCCTGCCAGCCTTGGTGCCTGCCAGCCTCCCTGCCAGCCAGCAACCCCACAACCATGGGGAAGAAGCAAGTCTCAGCAACCTGCCGCCATCCCTGGCAAGAGGGACAGGGCCACCCTCCCGCCCCCTGTCCCTGACTCTGCTTCTGCTGGGGCTTCTGCTGCTCGGGCTCGCTCTTCTGGTGCTGGAGCTTCTGCTGAAGCTGCTCCTGGCAGTGGTGCTTCTGCTGCCTACTCTGCTGAAGGTGCTCCTGGCGGTGGTGCTTCTGCTGGTGCTTACTCTGCTGAAGCTGCTCCTGGTCCTGCTCGTCCTCCTGGACTTGCTCGTGCTCCTGGACTTGCTCGTACTGCTCGTACTGCTCATGCTCCTGGTCTTGCTCGTCCTGTTTGTCCTGCTTGTGCTCCTGGTCCTGCTCGTGCTCCTGGTCCTGTTGGTGCTGGTGCTGGTGCTGCTGGGGCTCCTGGTGATTACTCTGCTGCTGCTGCTGATCCTGGTCCTGCTGATTCTGCTGCTAATGCTGCTGCTGCTGCTGATGATGATGATGATCCTGCTGCTGCTGCTGATGATGATGATGCTGATTATGATCCTGCTGGTGATGATGATGATGATGATCCTGCTGGTGCTGCTGCTGCTGGTGGTGTGGAGGAGCAGCCCCTAGCACCTGGGAGCCCCTCTGATGAGGGCCCATCTGGTCCTGCCAAAGGGAGGAAGAGGCGTATGCGGGGATGGGAGAGGAGGCAATGCTTCATTGAGGAGGAACATGAGGATGAGGTGCGGGAGTGGCTGAGAGAGAATGACTATCTGTGGCGGAAGGGACACCGGCTGTACAGGGACGCCAAGCGGAAGCAGGCTGCTAAGAGAGAGAGGGCAGAGAGTATGGGTTACACTTCGGAGGTGCTCCTCGGCTGGTGGAAACATATGCACACCTGGTACGGGAAGCTGCACCTGAAGAAATCTGGCCAGGCCACAGTAAAGCTGACGGACAGAGAGACCTACGTCATGGCCAGGTGCAGCTTCCTGGAGGATGAGATCCGCCACCGAGAAGCACCAGGAGCCCCTCTGTCTACCCTCTCTCTCCGGCAGCCTGCTGAGACCCAGTCCTCTTCCAGCCGAGAGTCAGTCCCTGTCTCCAGGCAGGTTTCTGTGGAGCGTGCCACGGCAGAGAACCCGCGGACAGCTGTTGTCACCGTAGTGGAGCGCATGGAGGACTCCCTGGTGCGGTGGCAGAGAGGAGACATCAAGTCCACCACAGTCGTAGCCGCATCCACCCCCCCAGTTACACCTCCACAGAAAGGCAGAGAGCCAGACAGCAGGAGGGGCAGAGCCACACTGTCCTGCTGGAGATCAGGGACACCATCCGGACCAGTATAGATCTCCTCTCTCAGCTGGTCAGCACCGACTCCTCATCCTCCAACCGCAAGCCCTTCCTCATCTATGTCAACCAGACCCTCAAGAACATGGAGGAACTCAGTAGCAGGTGGTGAAGGAATGGATCACAGAGCTGCTTCACAACCCTCCAGACCCAGAGGAACCTGCTCCCACCCAGTCCAGGTCTGCTCCTCCATCCCAGGTGATGTCCCTCCCATACCAAGGCTTCCCACAGGCCCTCACCTACCAGGGCTATGGCTACCAGGAGGTCCAGCAGCACAGGCAGCAGCCCTTCCCAGCCCAGGCACAGAGTCATCGGGTGACACCGTTGCCACCGGTTCCACTGATGCCACCGATGCCAGCCACGACAATGATGCCACCGACGACAGCGATGCCACCCACACCACGGATGCCACCCACGCCAGTCCTCACCCAGCTACAGACCAGATAGCCCCACTACACTGCTCCTTCCTCCACCCCACAGCCAAGCCCGGCCTCAGTACATCTGTCATCAGTACTGGGGCTGACACCCCATGGCATGGAGGAAGGACCTCTCAGCATCGCGGGTCTGAGCCAGCTGTCTGAGAGCTTTCTCAACACACCGTCACCTGTTGTCCTCTCAAGGCCAGGCACCCCAGTGGTGCTTCAGACCAGCACTCCAGCACCACCCACCTCCACAGCACCTGGAGCCTTCACCCCTGAGACTGGGCACACCTCCGAGTGACCAATAAGAGTGCCAGAGACTGGCTGGCTGGCTACCTGTAGAGTTTATTTGGAGATTTGACTTGGGTCATTTTTGTTTTACAGCTTGTTGTTCAATAAAGTTTATCTTTGATTCACACACTTGCTTCATTTCTTTTTTTTAAGAAAGTCTTGGTGGAAACTTTTAGAAATGGTTTAAGCCTTTGCATGCTTGTGGGATGGATTAAGATAGCAGTGGGATGGGCAGGGATACCTTTGGTATGGGTAATAGCTGTGGGATGGGCAGGGATACCTGTGGGATGGGTAATAGCTGTGGGATGGGCAGGGATACCTTTGGGATGGGTAATAGCTGTGGGATGGGTAAGGATAGCAGTGGGATAGATAAGCCTCCAGTGCAAGCATAGTGGGACTGTGTGGTCCACCCTCCCTGGTGCCACACCTATGGCCCTTTATTATCAATAATAATGTAATAATCATCCACACATGTCAACACAAACACAACTCTTTCTTAAACGCCCTGTTCATTGTAGGCCCACCCAACATACATGGCCCAATCTCATCAGTGTGATGAGACAGGCTGAAGGAAGCACTCATTAATCATCTATCATCCTGTCTTGCCACTCCACTGCTCCAGCTGGGGAGTTGCACTAGTGTCTCAGGAGGTTGCGCTGCTTCTTCTCTTCACGTGAGGCTCTGTTGGGGCCTTGGACATCCTCAGTGTCTCTCAGGTTTCGCCCTTGCCTCCATTCCCCAGGCTCCATTTCCCCATTGCCTTGTTGGAGGTCCACGAGCCTATTCTGCAAGACTGGTTAGCGGGTGCGCATGAGATTGTGCAGGATGCTGCAAGCTTCCACGATGTTCTTCACGGTCTCTGGGTGATGCTGCATGGTGGTGAGAAGTACCTGGAACCTATTGTCCAGGATGCCAAAGGTGTTCTCCACCACCCGCCTTGCCCTGGACAGCCTGTAGTTGAAGATCCTCTCTTCACGGGTGAGGTGTCTTGAAGTGTAGGGCTTCATGAGGTAGGTTGTGAGGGAGAAGGCGTCATCCCCCACAATGAAGTAGGGCACATCTTGCGTGTCATTGGGCAGGGCGTCTGGATCTGGAAAGCCCATGATGAGGTTGCCTTCCAGCCCCTCCTTGAGGTAACTGGTGTTGTATAGCTGGACATCTGAATATCAGCCGCTGCCTGAAGCATCGATGTACATGAACTTGTAGTCAGCATCGACCATGGCAAACAGGACGATGCTGAAGAAGCCCTTGTAGTTGAAATAAGTGAAGCCCGACTTGGGTGGTGCTTTGCAGGCCACGTGCTTCCCATCGATGGCTCCAACGGTGTGTGGGAAGTTCCACCTCTGGTACCACTGCTCTGCAACTTTCTTCCATCCTTCATCAGTGGAGGGGCACTGGAGGAGCTCCTGCAGGTATTCTTCGATGATGGCATGCACCACTTCTCTGACCACAATGCTGATGGTGTTGTGTGGCACCCTCCAGCTGTACTGCATGCTCCTGTAGGTGGTCCCTGAGGCTAGGTGGCACAGAGTGAGTGCCACCTTGAGCCCAGGGTCCAGGCTGGGCCGGAAGTTGGTGTTTGCCTTGGTCAACCTGGGTGTCAGTCGCTGCACAACTTCGTCAAACATGGCTGGAGGCATCCTCATGAAGTTCTGGAATGCACGAGTGTCTTCGTTCCTGAGCTCCACCATCAGCTTGTTGTACAGCCCATACTCTGCTCTTCTCCCGATCCATCTTCATACCCAGACGCTTCTTGGGCACCTCCTTTTCTTCCCGTAGTAGAGTTCACAGAGCCTGTAGATGGCTTTGCACTGTTGCAGAAGGATGGTGGCTGCCAAAAGGACTGTGTTACGATCCACGGTTGACATGACTGGATGCTGTGGAAGAGCAAGAGTCAGATGAAGGCTGCAGAGGTCTGCACAGCTGGGCTGCTGGTCTGAAAGTGAGATGCAAATGAGTTGCTCCCCCTTTTTATAGGCAGTATAGGTGTCCCTTTGCATCCTCTAGGCATCCTCTAGGCATCCTCTAGGCATCCGTAATATCCGAGATAGGTCCCCTCTGCGAACGTTTTTTCCATTTTAAACGCTTTGTTTCTATACTGCATCCGCTGGGCATCCGTTCTGCATCCGTTCTGCGTCTGTTCCGCTTCCTCCCTGCGTCCGAGGGGATGCGAGTTGCGCTGATGTGCAGCGGATGCCTAGCGGATATAGCGGATGCGTAACGGATGCAGAACGGATGCGTTGCGGATGCGTAGCAGATGCAGAATGGACGAATTGGATACATTTTCCGCGCAAAAGTTTTGGGCAGCCCAAAACTTTCTGAGCAGATGAAACGTCAATATACGGATGCTGGACGGATAGAGAGGAAGCAAAACGGAGGCAGTGAGTACATCGCGTTAACCAACGGATGGCAAGCTTTTTTGTCCGTTTTATATCCTCTTTGCATCCGTTGGTGCAGTGTGACAGGGTTTTAAAATATAAGATGTAGATACTATGTTTGACACTATGATGCAATCTTTAATACCAATAGTTCTAGTTACCTTGGTATCTGGAGCGCTACATGAACAGTATTGGCATTGACAAAATCACCATGAATAAATTGCAAAAGGCAGCTTTAATTGGAGCAATTTACATCCTGAGATGATACCTTTAACACTATCTAACAATAACACCTGCCTACTGCAGATCCTTGGGAAGGAATTGATAAGTGGATTTTTAATTCAGTCTAAACATCTTTTTTTTATATATACATGCTATTGTGAACAATAGTCCACAAGGCGTGACACTAAGTATCAAGATCATGCATACAATGCTGTGCACTATACATGACAACCTCATGGCCTAATCAAGGGTTCACAGCAGCTTAAGAGAAGAATAATGACAAAAAGAAAAAAGTGGGCCTAATAAATAAAAAACTATACAATCTGCAGAAGGTGGTTGTGGATGCGACTCTTGAATGACTGAGACCCTCTGTCACTAATCATGCCTACAATGTCTTCTGGTAAGCTGTTCCAGACTCTGACTGCAGTGTGTATAAAACTCCTGCCAGTTGAGTGTGTTCTGGACTTGGGTTTCACAAGAGCATGTCTCGGAGTTGACACACTAGAGCGAGTTGTTCTTCTCATTGTATAAGGTGGGGGAACCAGCTTTTTCAGGTCTTGAGGGCAGAGGCTCGTCTGCATTTTGTACAGGGCAGCTGCAGCTGCAACTTGACGTCTATGGTGAAGCGAAGGAATATTGAAGTTGGAGCGTGCCTCGTCCTCATTTATTCCAATTATGCGTAGGGCCTTCTTCTGTATATGATCAAGTAGTTGAAGTACTGTAGGAGATGCATTCAGAGAGGCGTATTCCATGATACTTCTTATCTGGGCCTTGTACACTGTGGCTCTCCCAGGGGCATCCAGTTTAGATGCTACCCTCCTAAGAGCACCAAGTCTCTGTCCAGCTCTGGACGAAATGTTCCTGATGTGCTTATTCCAGGTGAGCTTCTTGTCAACCGTGATGCCCAGTATCTCCAGTTCGTCTACCTCGGTGATTTTTGTGTTTCCAAAGTGCAAGTCTACCCTCAATGGTTGTCTCTTTCTTGATATTGTTAGAGTCTTGCACTTGGCTGGCTCAAAAGACACCCTCCATTTATCAGCCCATTGCTTCATGTTTTCCAGGTCTCTGTTTAGGCTTGCATTAACTGGCTCCGCTTCTGACTATATGAAGAAACCATGATAATAATTTATTCAATTTATATACTACCCAACTCCCAGACAGCCAATAGCTAATTCTAATATAGAAGTGGAGGCTTCCAAAAAACAACACAATTATATTAAGGTTATAGATGGCTGCTATGTTGTTGTAAAATCTTACCTCATATTGTCCTTGTTCATGGTAAAGTTTCCCTAGGTTATAAAGGCAGCTGGTAACAGAACTCTTATGAGCATGAGGATCTTTTAGGTTTTCATCAGGAATCTCTGAACACTTCAAAAATGTCTTCTTGGCATCCTCAGCCTTGCCTTGATTCATTAAGATGATGCCAGTATTTAAATAAGCAGCTGAAAAAAAGAAAAGGAAATGTAGCTTTTGTACATTTATACACACTCTTATTATATCTGGTTATTTAAAACCAGAAAAGATAGATAATTATAGGTTGACAGTTTCTTCACATCTAGATTGGTCCAGATTCATTTTTTAAGCTTGCTCTGATTGAATTATCTTTCATTCAAGTCAGAGATTATCCACACTAATTCTACAGCAATTCAAGACTTTCTTTATAAGATATTGTTGTCTTTAATAACTGCCATAGGAAACAGATTGCTAATTAAAGAAAAAATGAGTTCCATCACAACAAAACATTAAAACTGGAATTTCATTAGAATTAATTGAATTGTCAGCCAAAGTGATTTCCTCTTTAATGGTTCTTCAGAACAGTTTTGTCATAAATCATAAAAAGAGGTAAAATACCCCAATTCATTAGATTTGAGAGTTGGAAATTTCACTAGAAACAATGACTGCTGAACAAGGTAATCTTATGGAAATTAAAGCCTTTTGGATCTAGGAAGATGGCAGAGTAACTAAAATTGCTTTATTGCTTGAATGTAACATCTTCAGCTTTCTCTAGAGAAGGAAATGTTAGACATTCTCAATAATTTACATTTAAATTTGAACAAGTACCAATTAAAGTTGGTTAAGTACTATATTGATATTTCAGAAGTCACAGGCTTTAATTTTTCAAAGAGAATTTTGAGAGATTCCTCATTTGCTCACAGGACTTTCACACATTAGAAGATTCCACATGCAAGCATATATACAAGGGATTAACATGATCTGTAGCATGAATGTTCTATTTCTCTACACCGGGGCTGTCAAACTCACGGCCCATTGGCTGAATACATCATATACTGGCCACATCCATACCCGGTTTAGCAAAGGGGAAAAAAGTCATGATACATCATGTGGCAATGCTGTGACAAAATAAGTTTGACACCTCTCCTCTACACCTATAATCTAATATCCTGATTTAGCTACTGATCTTCTTACTAAAAGGTTGGTAATCACATAAAGTAAATAACAGAAGCCTCTCACCAAACTTACTTGAAGTGGCCCAGAACCCCGAATTGCTTCTTAAATATGTGACCTCTCTATCAAACAGCTCACTTTCCTTACTGCCATAAATTTGAGCATATTTCAGCTTCTTTCATCTCAAATCCAAATTAAACATGTTACTCTGGAAACATATGTTTGCCTTACAATAAAATAAATAGTACCAAGATTTACATTCAAGTTCAACTATTTTACTATAGTACAGCATCTTTACATTACTGTAAGGATGGCCCAGGTGTTATTAAATATATTGGAACCATGCAGAAACATCTGCTCACATTTAACAGAATTAAAATTTATAGAGTTTCTTTGTAATAGTTTTATTTATAATACAATACAAATGAGAAGGAACAGTGTATTTAAATATAACAAGCATGCAACTTTACTTACAAGCTAAAGTAGGTCTGCTTCCAATTGCCAATTTATAATAATGCAGTGCTTCTGAAAACCTGTTGTTCTCCTGTAATAATAATCCCCTGCATTTAGCAAAGAAAAGGAGAAGACAAGAAGATAGTTGCTAAGAATAAAATTATGAAAAATGAAATATAAAGAATCATATTTACAAAGTACTTGAGAAAGAAAGAAAGATTTCTAAGATTTTTCCATTATATTTTTAAAATATAATGAAAGGATCATTTTGAAAGAAAGAAAAATGAAAAAGAATCATTTTTGTCCTCCTAAAGTAGTCAAGTTATGCTGTTGTAGAGTTTTACTTCCTTGAAAAGGGTTGAGAAAGTGTTTGTCAAGTGAAAATAAGGAATTATACAAATTTCACTATATTTTATTAAAACGTCTGTCTTGTCACTTAGAAAAGAGAAACTGACACAATATGCATATGATATAAAATGGAATAGACCAGAGTTATTATCACCCTTTATGAGCTTGGTAAAAGAAGCGAACATTCTTATAAACAACTAATTTTCTAAAATTATTATTCAGCTAGAGCTTTGAAATCTCTTTAAAGGAGATCTCTTTATAATTTGAAATTTGAAAATCTATTTGCATTCCAAGAGGAGTAATTAAAATACATCCAATAAAGCAGATTACAATATATATTTATTTTAAAAAGAAAAGTGTAGGATCAGGCTGAAGCAATCAATAATAGGAAGAGGTTATCAAATGGCTTCCATAAATCGTAGCTATAGTATTGTTCAAATATTGCAATGTTCTTCAAAGAAGACTGGTCATCCCATAGTCAGAGAAGGAGCCAGGCTTTCTAACAGTAAGTGGTATAAAATTTGTTCACCATTGTGTATAAAGTATATACAATGTATAAACCAGAGATAATTCTCAACTTAAAACCATTCATTTAGTGCTCATTCAAAGTTACATAGGTGCTAAAAAAGTTGCTTATGACAAATTCTTGCAAATACGACATCTGCAGCATCTCTTCAGTCAAAATTCAGGAGCTTGACAACTGGCATGTATTTATATCAATTACAGTATCCCTGGGTCACAGGATTGCCATTTGCAACTCCTAAGCCAGCTTCCCACAAGCAAAATCAAGAACAGAAGTTGGATTTACTAAATGATGCAATTCACTTAATAATTGTAGCGATTGTGATAAAAAGGTCATAGAAGGAGGCATGACTTGTTTAGCAATGAAAGTTTAGCACTTCATTTAGCAATGGAAGTTCTAGTTCCAATTGTAGTTATAAATTGAGGACTACCTGTAATGCATTTTATTATTCAGATGTGATTTTCATGAGGGAGAACAACTGAATGGGTAAAATATCAATCCCAGCCAGGCTGAAAAATATACTGTGTGGGGCATGTGAAATGTTAAAAAAAAACCCACTAGGAATAAACCCAAAAGGCTGGGAGATTGCACTGATTGGTTCTATCAGATTGGAAGTTGTGGTTCCAAATATTATACTTTATTTTGGCTGGCCCTCTTCTCTATATGCTGATGTTGTGTCTATTATGTCTGTAACTCAAATGGGTATGTACCACATCATTCTATTGCTCCAGGGAACTCCTTGAAAATAATTATATTTAGAACTCTTTCATCATTCTATTGCACTAGAGAACTCCTTGAAAATAATTATTCTAAAACAATGTTTTAGTACTTTCAAGAAAGTGCTTTAAGTTTGCAGCAATCTGATAGATCAACAGACAAATTATTAAGCAACTTAAACTTTCAAATATCTATGTGTTTATTTTCAATCTTCCAGTTACTGGACCGATCAAATGAGTGAACTTAATGTAAGAGTGCAAAGAGTATCCCTTGCAATTATCAAATATGCAAGTCAACATGGCAACAACCACATCTCAGCAGCAATTAAGTTATTTAAAGCCAGAGTTTTGGATCTGATGCCATATAGTAGCCAGCTGGGTATCTACAAGGACACCTCTCGAATCAATCAAATCAATCCAATAAAAATGTCTAAAATCTATTATGTTTGCCCTCCATTTGAGTCTTAATGTTCAAACAGATTTAACAGATTAACAGATAATCAGAGTTGGAAGGGACCTTGTAGGTCATCTAGTCCAACCCCACACCCAAGCAGGAGACCCTACACCATTTCTGACAGATGGCAGTCCAATCTCTTCTTGAAAGTCTCAACTGATGGCGCTCCCACAACTTCTGAGGGCAAGGTGTTCCACTGGTTGATTGTTCTCACTGTCAGAAAGTTTCTCCTTATTTGCAGGTTATATCTCTCCTTGTTCAGTTTCCATCCATTAGTCCTTGTCTGGCCTACAGAAGCTTTAGAAATAGCTTGACCCCTTCCTCCCTGTGGCAGCCCCTCAAATATTGGAAGACTGCTATCATGTCTCCCCTGGTCCTTTTCTTTACTAGACTAGCCATGCAACCGTTCTTCATCTATTTTAGTCTCCAGTCCCCTAATCATCCTGGTTGCTCTTCTCTGTATTTTTTCTAGAGTCTCAAAAGCTTTTTTATAATGTGGTGACCAAAACTGGATGCAGTACTCTACATGTGGTCTTACTAAGACTTCATAGAGTGGTATTAGTACCTCCCTTGATCTTGATTGTATCCCTCTGTTAATACAATTTAGGATTGCATTAGCTTTTTTGGCTGCTGCTGAACACTGCTGGCTCATAGTTAGGTGGTTGTCCACTAAGATTCCAAGATCCCTCTCACAGTTATTGCTATTAAGCCTGGTTTCACCCAGTTTATATGTGTCCTTTTTTTTTTCCCGAAGTGTAGGACTTTACTTTTCTCTACATTGAATTTCATTTTGTTAGATATGGCCCAATGTTCTCGTCTGTCAAGATCCATCTGGATCTTGAGCCTATCTTCTTGGGTGTTAGGTATTTCTGCCAGCTTAGTATCATCTGCAAATTTGGTAAATTCCTCTTCTATTCCCTCATCTAAGTTGTTAATGAAGATATTGCAGAGTACTGGGCCTAAGATGGAACCTTGTGACACCCCACTGCTTACTTCCCTCCATATAGACTTAGACCCATTAAGGACTACTCGTTGAGTACTGTTTGTCACCCAGTTGCGAGTCCGTCTAGTGGTGGTGCTATCCCACTTTTTTCTAGCTTACTCAGAAGTAGGTTATGGTCTAGCTTACTAAGTAGGTTGTGGTCTAGCTTACTAAGAAGTAAGTTTGTCAGATTGATAAATTGAAGATCAATGATCATCTGATCATTGTGCATACAGTAGAACCTCAGGTCACGAACGCTTCTGTTCATGACCAAATCTGGTGATGACCAAAAATTTGGGAAAATTGTTGATACTGGTTGTGAACAGATATTTGGTTGCCGATCAGTACAGCCATGGTGATTTTCCTTCCCGTGGCGATTTCTCCTTCCATGCATGTGGAGAGGCGCATGGGCAGTCAGTCTTGCTTCTGTTTGGATGTGGATTGTATCCAATCCAAACTGGATTGTGACCGAAGTCCTGTAATGGATTACGGTTGTGACCCAAGGTCCCACTGCTGTATGTATAATAATTTGTACACCAATTGACAAAGCAGTACCTATATGCAGACGTATATTACACAAACTTTCTTAAATACTTAAGTCTCTTCAAGGTATAGTCTTAAATTCTTATCTCATTCTAAAATGCACAAATTTCAGCGGGCAAAAATGTAGATTAAACTCTGCTCTAGAAATATCCCAAATATTCAGGTATGAATGAGACCCATTTTATTCCTTGGGGCAGATGCATGGTCCATCAGCAGTGTGATGCATTTTACTTTGCTTTCTCCTCCAGAAAAATCTACCCAAGACTGTGATACTTCCACTAAACCTAGATCCAAATCTCATTAATTTAACAAAACTAGGTTGGCTGAACCTTGGGTAGAGTTATACAAAGTGCTTTTACCATATGTGACTTAGACTTCTACTGTATGTGATAAGCTGCTGTTTATATCAGCTACTGTCCTAATTGAATGTTGTGTAGCCCAGTAAATCTTTACTCTGCTGATTGTTCTTGTACTTTGCAGTGATGATAATCTGAGCTATCAATCAGATTTCTTAGCTCAACTGACAATGTGCTAGTGCCAAAAGCTATAAGAAATGTATGGCAGAGGTAATCCAATTTTAGCACTACAATTAAGCTCTGGGGTCTCTAGAGATCCAGCTGATTTTTGGCAGGAGCTTGAGGTTTTCAACAACAGGTTGTGGACTTTCTACTAATATGATTGATGTGGGGCAAATAGATTCTGGCAATAATGCAGGGTGTTCCACTGAAATGTTCAATTTGCCAGCTGTGACAGGTAGCTTGTATGATTCATAATAGGGCCAAGTCCATTGATGAAATTCTACAAAAAATCTGAATTCTATTGTGTAAAGGCTGTTGCACTACTACTGGAAAAGATTGGCATGTTCTCTAAGACTGTGACAGGTCAGGAATGGGTTGCTCTTGTCCTAGCTGCTTCTACTGAGTTTGTCTAAAAGGCTGATTAGCCTAGCTCTGCCCACTCTGGGTGGCTCCTCCCAGTTTTCAACTCAGTCCTCAGCCAGGACGGACACAATTCACTGCCTCTCCTGCCTTTATATTCAAAAGGCAGCCTCTATTGCAAAATTTTCTTCAATCTCTAAAAAATCAGGAAAAAAAGCCTTGAACTTCAAAAAATGCGGCTCCAACTCTCACCTGTTTATCGGAGCCGCACAACAGCTGACAGATGCTCCAGCACTCCGGAGCAGCTGGTGAGAGCCACAAAGCCATTTTCGGGCCTCCACGGCGAAGAGGAAGCTGCAGGGACCAAGCGGCCATTTTGGAGTGTGGACAGCAGCAGCCCACACAATCTGGAACCGTGGGGCTATTTCCAAGCCTCCATGGTGAAGAGGAGAGCCACGATTTGAGCGGCCAGCCCAGCAGCTGCCCTTACAATCCAGGGAGCAGTCAAAGGCTGGGAAACCTCCATTGGAGTTCCTCAGTGAAGCAGGAAGCTTCATGGCCAGAGGTGGCCATTTTGGTTCTCCTTGTGCCAGCGATGGCTAATTTGAAGATCTTCCAGGCCCGAAGCAGCCATTTTGAAGAAGGTAGGCCTGCTTCTCTACTACTCCAGTGTCTGGCCAGCACTAGGCCATCAGCCTCTTGTTGCTAGGCCTGAAGACAATTAAGAGTAGGCACTATTTAATCTATTTCATTCCAGTGGGGGAACCTGTCCCTGTCTCCAAAGTAGACCAGGCCCCCCAGGCTTCAGGCCAGGCCTACTCTATATTCAATAGCCCTATTAGGCCCTAATGGGTATTAGTCCCAGTAGGAGGTGTTAAAACCTCCTACTGAAGTTGCATAGGGCTGAAGAAGAGTGATTCATGGAGGTTGGGGATAAAAAAAAGAAGATATCCCCTGGCTTTTACAACTGAAGAATCCTTCGTGTGTTGTCCTCTTTGCACAGGACTGTTAGTCCAGAAGGCCTTCTGCAGTCAAGATGTGGATGCCCCTGAAAGCAGCAGGGACTCCAGAGAAGCAAGATCCCACAGGGCAGCTCCGTCTGCTTCAAGCAGCAAACAGGGAAAGCAGCCAGATAAGGCCTCTAAGGTGGAAAAGGAAGGCTTCCAGGCACCACAAGATCATAGAGAAGCATATTGCCAAAGTGCAAAAGGCCTCTAGGACAAGATCTCCAGAAAAAGAAACTTTTCCTGCTTCGCATCAGTGAGGTTGACATTCAGGATCAGGAACCTGGACCTTCCTCCAGGACCATAGCCCAACTTGGTCATCTGATGCAGCTGGAAGGTGTTGACTTGTGGAAAATTGGAGTCCTTAGCACATCATTCTACAGTCCATAGATTCCTCAGAAGGGAATTCAATGTTTGCCCTCCTGTAGTACACAAATATGCTATGTGAGATTTGTATAAGGTGTTGCAGTTCCTGACTAAGGTTCCATTTGAGCCTTTAAGATTGGCTAGCCTGCATCTACTTACTCTGAAGGTGGCCTTCTTGGTGGCAATCACTTTAGCCAGAAGAGTATTGGAGTTGGTCGCTCTCTCAGTTTGCCCAAATCTCTGTATCTTTCATTCTCACTGGATTGTTTTGAGGTTGGATCCAGCATTTATCCCCAAGGTAAACTCCTTGTTCCACAGGTCCCAAGAACTGGTTCTTCCAGATTTCTGCCCCAAGCCAGTTCATGATTTAGAAAAAGCTTGGCACATCTTAGATGTGTGTAGGGCACTGAAGGTCTATATCAAAAGGACATCTGGCTTCTGCAGAATGGAATCCCATTTTTGTTCCTTCTAACCTGTTACACTGGGGGAAAGTGTCTCCATCCACAGTCAGCAGGTGGATTAAATCTTGTATATCCAGAGTGTACTTGAGTCATTCCCTACCGGTACCCAGAGGTATTACGGCTCTTTCCACTCGCAGTGCGGCAACAACTGTGGCCTGGGCAACGCAGGCATCAATTGAAGAGGTCTGCAAGGCAGCCACATGGACATCCCTATCTCCTTTCATTTGCCACTACCATCTGGATGCCTTTGCTTCAGTGGATGCTTCGTTTGGCAGAAGGGTTCTGTAGAGAGCTGTCACAGAACATGGGGACCAGAACCAGTCTTAAACCCTCCTGAGGAAAATCCAGCTTTGGTATGTCCCACTCCTGATTTGTCGTAGCCTTACAAGGGAAAATTGGAGTTGTTTTACCCGAACACCATTTCTCCTTATAGGTGAGACAGGTCAGCCCCACCCTTATGGAACTGGTCTGTACTGTGGGCTGATGGGAGGGGGAACCCAATAACGGTCTCTTATTTGTCTTTTTCAGAGGCAGTCATGTCTGTCGTGATAGTTTTGCTGAAAGCTGGGACGAGCCACCCAGAATGGGTGGAGCTAGGTTAATCAGCCTTTCAGACAGACTCAGTCCAAGCAGCTAGGACAAGAGCAACCCACTCCTGTCCTGTCTCAGCTACAAGGAGAAATGGTGTTCAGGTAAAACAACACGTATTTTATATTGTTAAAAGACTATTATTTGTTAATTCTGGCAGACAGAATTAATATGCTATTAAGGCATGAAAATATAAAACTTGAAGTTTACTTTTTTATCCATAATAATTGCACATGGTTGATATAAAGTAGTGGTAGTTTATTTCAGATTCAAATTTATTTCAGATTCAGATTCAAAATCATATTAGGATACTGAAGTAAAGCACAAATTATTTTTCATTTGTTCTATAATATGTATTTATAATTATTCTTTGATAACATATTTTCTTTAAAAATTTGCTTCCCATTGAAAGGCTGTATTGCTAAGAATGTTAGATAAATTGCTTTCCCATGTTGAAAAAGCTAAGATTTGCTTTTGAAATATTCAGTATAATGCACTGTATTATATCATGTTTATTTTACAAGTTTTTAATCTACTCCTTTTATTACCAGACCTCAGAATGAACATTTTGCTTTTATTAGCAATTTTAATATTGGCAGCCAGTGTAGCAATTCAGTTTTATTTTTCCCTTCTTTTCCACTATGCAAGTATTTTTAGAGCTCTTTCACTGGCTATTTAAAATCTGTATAGATGCAAAATAAAAAGCAGATGCAAGAATGACTATTGAATTCTAGTAAGTGATTAAATATTTATTTAATATTGTTTCATAAACTTTTATTAGAACAATGTAATGCCCATAACCTACATGTTTTCAATCAGCAAAACAGGGAGGGGATGGAAGAGTAATATCTTTAGAAAGTAAAAATCCCTATTTATCTTCCATATCCTATTTTTTTTCCGATGCATCCAAAGCAAAAACAGTAGATAACTCCTGTTTTATTTATATACTTCAAAAGGAAAATGTTTAAAAGAATGTGTATGTGTATGTCTCTGTGTGTTTGTGTGTGTGTATTTCCTTCCTTCCTTCCTTCCTTCCTTCCTTCCTTCCTTCCTTCCTTC
>BLBF01000022.1:31700246-31728238 GCA_015471245.1 Laticauda colubrina | reverse complement strand
CCTTCCTTCCTTCCTTCCTTCCTTCCTTCCTTCCTTCCTTCCTTCCTCCCTTTCTCCCTCCCTCCCTTCCTTCCATGGGTACAAATACATAGGTATGTGTATGTGTTCTCAAGGATATAAACATATATTTACATGCTCAGTCTAAGCACCCCTATATGCACAACAGATATTCATTGTAGCTAACTTTGATGCTGCTACTAATTAATTTGCAAGAAGATACTGTCAATCTCTTTAATTATCTTCTCTCATGGACATGAATGCAACTATAGTACCTGAAATTGCTGTTGGGATAGCTGCAAATATGAAATCTCCTACAGAAGTCATGCTTGGATGATTATATCTTGTCTTATTAGCACAACCCTTTTGCATCTGGAGAAAGACAATTTTTATGACCTACAATGTAGACAATTTAATTAAATATAGTTTCTGATTTCATTTGAACCATAAACTTATGTTTGCTATATGACTACTATATAACACTGAATTACAACTTCCTTGTTGTGAATCTGACTATCACAGTTTTCAGGTTGTGTGAAATTTAAAACAAAGATTATTTAAGGATGAATACAGCAGTCTCTTTGTATAGACATAAAGTTCACACAACAGCTAAAAATCTCTGGACATAATAAATAATATATAAAATACTATTCTTTTGGTGGGTGTGCATGTAGAGTTTTACATAAGCATTTTAATAAAGCAACGACCAAGTCTAATAATAATGACTACAAAGTCTAAGCATCTTCAGAGACTTCATGCAACATCAGGTCTTCAGTCCATTAAGTAATTGAAATTGTAAATTTATCTTTCCAGTATGGAATAATAAGTCTCTTTGCAGTAAGAATGAAACAGAGAATTTCTCCTGTTCAGCTGTGGAATCACAAGTAGCTGATGTATAAATCAAAAGAAGTTGGCTAAAAATATTAAAATTATCCCAATTAATATAAGTATGACTTCCTGGACAATCATATGACATTGTAAAAATATGCAATTCTCACTTTCTGAATCACCAACAGCATTATAAATTATTCATTTCTTTTCTAAACAAATGTGATGGATTATAAATAGTATTTTTATAGAATAAGCTATAGTATAAGTTCTATTGAAATTTTTGATGCAGACATAAAAGCATTCTCTTGTTCTTTAAAAAAAATGGGACTCTCCAGTCCTGTATTCCATTCACAATTGAGGTTTTTTTGGCAATAACCATCATAAAAACTAATTGGTAATTCTAAAATCTGGTATTTAGGTGTACTCAATCTGAAATTGTTGCTGTTCCAAATTGAAATGTCAGTAGATATTCCTATTATTGCTACAGGGTGGCAAAAGAAAATTATATTTCTTCTTTAACATAGGAAATGATAAAAAAATATCAATATTACTTAATCATTGATCTAATGTAGAAACATAAGATTAAACCTAAGATTCCATATAAAAGTTTGTTTAAAAAAACAAATTTAAAATATGGATTGCCTAACAATATTGATTTATGATAGGGAAAAAAGAATCAAAATGCAATTTTGGAGAAATAGTATGGCACAGCATTCAAATCAACATACTGCAATAGTGACAGAAGTTGCATTACAAACAATCCAATTTAAGCCCATGTCACACTGCACCAACGGATGCAAAGAGGATGTAAAATGGACAAAAACGCTTGCCATCCATTGGTTAACGCGATGTACTCACTGCCTCCGTTTTGCTTCCTCTCAATCCATCCAGCATCTGTTTATTGACGTTTCATCTGCTCAGAAAGTTTTGAGCTGCCCAAAACTTTTGAGCAGAAAATGTATCCAATGCATCCGTTCTGCATCCTCTAGGCATACGGGGGACATCCGTTCTGCATCCTCTAGGCATATGGGGGACATCCATTTTGCATCCATTACGCATCTGCTATATCCGCTAGGCATCCGCTGTGCATCCGCACAACTCAAATCCGTTCCAGTGGTAAACGGACACAGGGAGGAAGCAGGATGGACGCGCAGCATTAGTAGCACGGATGGAGAAAGGATGAAAGCAGATGCAGCTCATCCGATCTGCATCCGCTCTGCATCCTCTACGCATCCGCTCTGCATCTGCTCTGCATCCTCTACGCATCCGCTCTGCATCCTCTATACACCCGCTCTGCGTCCTCCCCACGTCCGTTCCTTTCCGTGTTATCCGCTCTGCTTATGCAAATTTTTGCCCTTTTGAGAGCGGATAATAATGGATGGAACATTTTGCTCGTCCGTTGTGTCCTTTTTACATCTGTTGGGCAGTGTGATATGGCCTTAATTAAATCCTTATGCATGCATATTCCAAAAAATGCTTGGGAAGGATAATTTATACTGGATGAAGCCATTCAAAATTGGCACAAGACAGCATATATGTAGTGATATAATTCAAAAACAAAAAAACCTAATTATTATTAACTTCAACTGCATTTTGAATGTCCATCTCCACCTAGAAAAATAAAGATGAATATATATTGCCTAAAGTACATAATTGGCAAATCTGAGATTGAAATGGGTGAAGATTTATATCTTTTTAACTTGATCTTTTGAACTGCTTCCAGATCCTTGAATTTAAGCCAACATTATTGTGGAAGACAAGATAAAATATAAATCAATTTTAGTAAGATTTCCAACGTGTACTCCTCTACTGATCCCTTATCAATATCCCATGTTTTAATATTTAACAGTAGTTCTCCTTCTGAAGCTTAACAATGATTCAAGAATCAACCTCTTCCCTGTTACTGCTCCTCTAAATGAAGAAAGAACAGGAATGAGACTATTTACAAATGACATTTAAAATGAAATTTTAAATTACATCATTCAGTACCTAAATATTCAATCGGAAGGTAAAAGGAAATAGCAATAGCACTTAGATTTACATACCGCTCCACTGTGTTTTACAGTCCTCTTTAAGCAGTTTACAAAGCCAGCAAATTTCCCTCAACAATCTTGGTCCTATTTTTAGTGATCATGGAGGGATGAAAGGCTGAGTCAACCTGGAGCCGCATCAGGATCAAACTCCAGGCTGTGGACAGTTTGCCTACAATACTGCATTCTGACTATTGTGTCACCGTACTTGTTCAAAATCCATTTAGCCTATATGTCTGCAATATCATGTAAGCATGATTACCAATGAAAATACAGGACAGAAGGAACCAGGGCTTGAACAAATAGGAAGGAAGAAAAATGGTATTTTCCTCTATCTTTCTTAAGCCATTTAACTGTAGCTAGATGAACTGGATTTTATTTACAACAGTCCCTGCTTTTTGACATACATACATTCTTTTTCATCCGTTCTATGCAAATGCCTTGATTGTTGGAATAAACAAAAAGTTGGGATCTATATCCAATAGCAAGTAAATATTAAATAAAATATTAAAATGCAGAAGCATCTGAAAAAACATACACCAATTATCACAGTTTGAAAATAATACTGTACATCACTGATAATGCTCAACAGAAATGTTCTACAACCTTTCTGACTTTGCAGAACATCTGGGGGGAGGGGATGGTTCCACATGAGTGGTGGGCAAGTGCACACAGCTCCATTTGCGCAAGTGGAAGACACAAGTGCCCACCCTTTGCACAAATGGAACATTCTTCCCCGCTCCATGTGCCCACTTGCCAAGGTTATATCTTTACATCTTTCTCCGTCTTTGCTGTTTCAGTTGAGACTCTGTTGACTCTTTCAGCAAAAATGAAACAATTGTTCAAAGCATGCCATTGAATATTTAATCTCTTTCTCTCTACAATAGCTTTTTCTGGGTGGACAAAATGAGGTGGGCAAGTAAACATTCTGGCTGCTCCTCATCAATTGCCAACAAAGAGTAACCAAGAATAAATATGATTGTGGAAGAAGAAATATTTCTCAACTCAGATTTAAAAGCCCCTGTCACACAGCACCAACGGATGGAAAGAGGATGTAAAATGGAGAGAAACACTTGCCATCCGTTGGTTAATGCGATGCATCCGTTCTGTACTCACTGCGTCCGTTTTTCATACTCTCTATCCGTCCAGCATCCGTCTACTGACATTTCATCCGCTCAAAAAACTTTGAGCTGCAGAAAACTTTTTGAGCGGAAAAAGTATCCAACACATCCGTTCTACATCCGTTACGTATATGGGGAACATCCGTTATACATCCGTCATCATCTGTTACGCGACCGCTATATCCGCTAGGCATCCGCTGCGTATCCGCGCAACTCGCATCTGCTCCAGTGGAAAACGGACACAGGGAGGAAGCAAAACAGACTCAGAATGGACACGCAGTGTTAGTAGCATGGACGTAGAAAGGATGAAAGTGGATGCAGCTCGCATAGAAAGCATTAAAACAGAAAAAACGTTCGTATAGGGGACGTATCTCGGATATTTAGGATGTCTGCAGAATGCCTAGAGGATGCAAAAGGACACCGAGCGGAAAATCTATATTTCCTATAAAAAGGGGGAGAAATCACCTGGATCTCACTTTCAGTCCAGCAGCCCTGCTGTGCAGACCTCTTCAGCCTTCATCTGGCTCTTGCTCTTCCACAGCATCCAGTCATCTCCACCATGGATCATCGCACACTCCTTTTGGTAGCCACCATCATTCTACAACAGTGCAAAGCCCTCTACAGGCTCTTTCACCTGTTCTACGGGAAGAAAAGGAGGTGTCCAAGAAGTGTCTGGGTCCGAAGATAGATCGCGAGAAGAGCCGAATATGGACTGTATAACAAGCTGATGGTGGAGCTGAGGAACGATGACTCTCGTGCATTCCAGAACTTCATGAGGATGCCGCCAGCCATGTTTGATGAAGTTGTGGAGCGGCTGAGACCCAGGTTGACCAAGGCAAACACCAACTTCCGGCCCAGCCTGGACCCTGGGCTCAAGGTGGCACTCACTCTTTGCCACCTGGCCTCAGGGACCATGTACAGGAGTATGCAGTATGGCTGGAGGGTGCCACACAACACCATCAGCATTATGGTCAGAAAAGTGGTGCAGGCCATCATCGAAGAATATCTGGAGAAGCTCCTCCAGTGCCCCTCCACTGAAGAAGGCTGGAAGAAAGTTGCAGAACAGTGCTATCAGAAGTGGAACTTCCCACACACCGTTGGAGCCATAGATGGGAAGCACGTGGCCTGC
The DNA here is from genome assembly GCA_015471245.1 of Laticauda colubrina. Taxonomy (NCBI): domain Eukaryota; kingdom Metazoa; phylum Chordata; class Lepidosauria; order Squamata; family Elapidae; genus Laticauda; species Laticauda colubrina. The sequence goes on along the minus strand of BLBF01000022.1, from coordinate 31,723,130 downwards.
AAAGCTCCAGCCAACTCAGGGTCCAATTATTTCAACTACAAGGGCTTCTTCAGCATCATCCTATTTGCCATGGTCGATGCTGACTACATGTTAATGTACATCGAAGCTTCAGGCAACGGGTCAGCTTCAGATGCCCAGGTATACAACGCCAGTTACCTCAAGGAGGGGCTGGAATGCAACCTCATCATGGATTTTCCAGATCCAGACCCCCTGCCCAATGACACACAAGATGTGCCCGATTTCATCATGGGGGATGACGCCTTCTTCCTCAGAACCTACATCATGAAGCCCTACACTTCCAGATGCCTCACCGGTGAAGAGAGGATTTTCAACTACAGGCTGTCCAGGGCAAGGCGGGTGGTGGAGAACGCCTTTGGCATCCTGGCCAACAGGTTCCAGGTACTTCTCACCATCATGCAGCATCGCCCAGAGACCGTGAGGAACATCGTGGAAGCTTGCTGCATCCTGCACAATCTCATGAGCACTGGCTACCCAGTGTTGCAGAACAGGCTCGTGGACCGCCAACAAGGCAATGGGGACATGGAGCCTGGTGAATGGAGGCAAGGGCAAAACCTGATAGATACTGAGGATGTGCAAGGCCCCAACAGAGCTTCACATGAAGTGAAGAAGCAGCGCAACCTCTTGAAACACTGGTGCAACTCCCCAGCTGGAGCAGTGGAGAGGCAAGACAGGATGACAGATGATTAATGGATGCTTCCTTGAGCCTGTCTCATCACACTGATTGTGCCATGTATGTTGAGTGGCCCTACAATGAACAGGGCATTTAATAAAGAGTTGTGTTTATGTTGAAATGTGTTGATGAATGATTAAATTGTTATTGATAATAAAGGGCCATAGGTGTGGCACCTGGGAGGGTGGACCATACAGTCCCACTATGCTTGCACTGGAGGCTTATCTATCCCACTGCTATCATAACCCATCCCACAGCTATTACCCATCACACAGGTATCCCTGCCCATCCCACTGCTATCCTTACCCATCCCACAAGCATGCAAAGGCTTAAACCATTTCTAAAAGTTTCCACCAAGACTTTAATGACTAAAAGAACTGAACCAAGTGTGTGAAGCAAAGATAAACTTTATTAATAACAAACTGTAAAAGCAAAATGACCCAAGTAAAGTGTCCCAAGCAAAAATAAAGTCAACAGGTAGCAACCCAGTCTCTGGCACTCTTCTCAGTCACTCGGAGGCATGCCCATAGTCTCAGGGGTGAAGGGTTCAGGTGCTGTGGAGGTGGCTGCTGCTGGAGTGCTAGTCTGAGGTGCCATTGGGGTGCCTGGCCCTGAGAGGATAACAGGTGATGGTGTGTGGAGGAAGCTCTCAGAGAGCTGGCTCAGTCCCGTGATGTTGAGAGCCCCTTCCTCCATGACATGGGGTGTCAGTCCCAAGACCGATGACAGATGTTCTGAGGCCGGGCTTGGCTGTGGGGTGGAGGAAGGAGGAGTGTAGTGGGGCTGTCTGGTCTGCAGTTGAGCGAGATGAGGCGTGGGTGGCATCTGTGGCATTGGTGGTATCGTTTTTGTTCGATGAATCTGTGCCTGGACTGGGAAGGGCTGCCTGTGCTGCTGGAACTCCTGGTAGCCGTAGCCTTGGGAGGTGAGGGTCTGTGGAAAGCCTTGGAAGGGCTGTGACATCACCTGGGGTGGAGGAGCAGACCTGGACTGGGTGGGAGCAGGTTCAGCTGTCTGGAGGGTTGTGCAGAAGACCTGTGATTCTCTCCTTTATCACCTGGCACTGTGATTCGGACATGTCCATGAGGGTCTGGTTGACGTAGGTGAGGAAGAGCTTTCGGTTTGAGGATGGTATGTCGGTGTGTACCAGCTGAGAGAGGAGATGTACACTGCCTTTGATGGTGTCCCTGATCTCCAAGAGGACAGTGTGGTTCTGCCCCTCCGGTCTGGCTCTCTGCCTGCTTTCTGTGGAGGTGGAGCTGGGTGTGGGTGTGGGTTGGTCTCTGGTGGCAGTGCCCACTCCTTGCTCCCACTGCGTCAGGGTGTCCACCACGTGCTCCGCCACGGGGAGTGCAGCTGTCGGGGGGGGGGGGTCTCCGTCGTGGGACGCTCTACAGATACTTGCCTGGACACAGAAGCTGACTCTTGGCCAGAAGAGGACTGGCTCTCTGTGGGCTACCTGAGAGAGAGGGTAGATTGAGGGGCTGCTTCTCGGTGGCGGATCTCACCCTCCAAGAAGCTGCACTTGGCCATCACGTAGGTCTCCCGGTTGGTGAGCTTGACCGCGGCCTGGCTAGACTTCTTGAGGTGCAGCTTCCCGTACCAGGTGTGCATGTGCTTCCACCACCCAAGGAGGACCTCTGAAGTGTAGCCGAGGCTCTCTGCCTTCTCTCTCCAAGCCGCCTGCTTCCTCTTGGTGTCTCGATAGAGCCTGTGTCCCTTCCACCATAGGCACTCGTTCTCCCTCAGCTATTCGAGCACCTCATCCTCATGTTCCTCTTCGATTGAGTATTGCCTCCTCTCCCTATCTCGCGATTGCCTCTTCCTCCCTCTGGCAGGGCCTTCTGGGCCCTCATTAGAGGGGCTTCGAGGTTCTAGGGGCTGCTCTACCACACCACCAGCAGCAGTAGCAGCAACAACAGCAGCAGCAGCAAAAGCAGCACCAGCAGGACCACCAGCAGCAGCAGCACCAGCAGCATCAGGAGCACCAGCAGCACCAGCAGGACCAGGAGCAGCACCAGCAGAGTAAGCACCAGCAGAAGCACCAGGAGCAGCGCCAGCAGAGTAAGTACCAGCAGAAGCACCAGAACCAGGAGCAGCATCATAAGAGTAAGCACCAGCAGAAACACCAGCACCAGGAGCAGCACCAGCAGGGTAAGCACCAGCAGAAGCCCCAGCACCAGGAGCAGCACCAGCAGAAGCCCCAGCACCAGCAGAGTCAGCCCGAGCAGCAGAAGCCCCAGCAGAAGCAGAGTCAGGTCCAGGGGGTGGGATGGTGGCCCTGTCCTTCTTACCAGAGCTGGCAGAGGATGGCACAGGCTTCCTCTTCTTCCCCATGGTTGTTGGCTTGAGATGTGTATGGCAGCAGGTCTTTCCTCTGAATGGTGACCTGCTTGCAAGCTGCATCCGTTTATATCTGCGGGGCTAATGTAATGCATCCTCCCTGCATGTGCAGTGAATGCTTTGCATCCGCTAGGCATCCGTTAGGCGTCTGTGATGCATCCGCTGTATCCGCTCTGCATCCGCTCTGCATCCACTCTGCATCCGCTCTTTCTGCTGCGTGTCCACTTCGCTGTGCTCCCCCGGAAGCCCTGCGGATGTGTCATCCGCTTCCATCCACTTCCATTCGCTAGGCTTCCGTGGAGCATCCGCTTTACATCCTGGCTACATCCTCTCCCCGTCCGTTCTTTTCCGTTGTTGTCCGCTCTGTTTATGCAAATTTGGGGCACTTTTGAGAACGGATAACAATGGATGGAAAATTTTCTCGTCCGCTATGTCCTTTTTACATACTTTTTGCATCCGTTGGCCTATGTTACAGGCCCTTAAGTTGTGCTTGCGATCATTTTTGTGTGTGCCAAAAAGAATTTCTTCATTTTGTATACAGAAAATCAGCATTAACTGTAACTTTCAAGCAAGCTTCTAAGTACACCACAATACAGCTATCTAAATAGACTGCCACAGTGTGGAAATTGGTTTCCAAATCCTTGTTATGAAGAAAAGCTGCCATTAATTTACCAATTGAAGTTGATAAAATAGCAATCTGAACTGCTGTAGTGCCTTGGGGCCTGCTGGTAAGTTCTAGATAGCTGGATCTGTGGCAAGGTGCTGGGTTGAATCTAAAGGGCTGTTCATAAATACAGCACTCCACTAGATCTTCTGGGAAATTAGCTGCTATTTCACTGCAAAGCAGAGTCAAAATATCTGATGATCTGCTAGATGTGGAGAACCGAAGGAAATTTACCTATGTTGGAGTTTGAAATAAGATTAATGAAAGGTAACCAAAGGCAAGAGGAGAGATGAAATATAGAGGGGAAAAATAGCTAAGTATAATTTGCATTTCCTGAATCTTCATAAATGATTTAATTCACAGACACATTTAAAAGGAAGCCATATATACTTACAAATTATAAAGCATATCAGCCATGTTGCTGCGGTAATACAAGGCATTTCTATAGGCGCTTTCAGCTTCAGAAATCTTACTCTGGCTTTTCAAAACATTTCCAAGGTTACCCCATGCTGCCAAGAGAAGAACAAAGCATTGAGAAGGAATTGCAGTTCAATTATACACAATTTAATATCTGAATAAGGAGTTCTTATGACAAGACCTAACAATCTTTTCTCTGATTCAATTTCAAGACCTCAGCCCTCCCCATGTTCATTAAATATGCTATCTCATATACTACTAATAACAATACACATTTTGAACCACAGCCACTGCTTTAATTTCCAAATCCATATACTCTCAATATATTTTCAGCATCACAAATTTCTTGCAATTTTTACACTGAAATATAGAAGCATTTTTTTTCATACATGAACTATTGGGTGCTGAGTATGCAAGAACAACAAATGCTGTGTTATGTATATTATTAGGTCCAATTTCATGCCTTTTTTATTTGTATAGGTAATGGTTATAACAGGTACACTGTTACTTGGATTGGTTACATGAATGGTTACAGGTTATAATTATTTCTCAGCTTACAACCACAATGGAGCCTGAAATTTCTGTTGCTAAATAAGACAGTTGTTAAAGTGAATTATGGATCATATTTTCTTGCCACTGGCAAGTGAATCATTGCAGTTGTTAAGTTAGTAACTCAGTTGTTAAGTGAATTTGGCTTCGCCCATTGACTTTGATTGTCAGAAGCCAGTAGGAAAGGTTGCAAATTGTGATCATATGAACTCAGGCGGTGCAACTGTCATAAATACATGACAGTTGCCAAGCCCTTGAATTGTAATCATGTGACCAAGGGGATGCTGCAACAGTCTAAGTGTGAAAAAGAATCGTAAGTCTTTTTTTTTCAGTGCCATTGTAACTTCCAATGGTCAGTAAACAAATGTTGAAAGTCAAGGCCTATCTGTACTTGACAGTCTCTTCCAGAAGGAGAAGCTAATTTCTACAGGCAGTGAAATTGCTAACAAAATATGCAATTAAAGCCCATGTCCCACTGCACCAACGGATGCAAAGAGGATGTAAAACGGACAAAAAAGCTTGCCATACGTTGGAAAACGCGATGCATCTGTTGTGTACTCACTGCATACGTGTTTCATACGCTCTATCCGTCGAGCATCTGTCTACTGCGATTTCATCCATGCAAGAAGTTTTGAGCTGCACAAAACTTTTTGAGTAGATGAACTTTCCGCCGTGTACGATGTACATCCGCAACGCATAAGGGCAACAAACGTTCTATGTCCGTTGTCATCCGTTAAACGTCCGCTGTAACCTCTCGGTATCCTCTGGACATCCTTGCAACTCACATCCGCTGCAGCTGAAAATGGAAAGAGGGAGGAAGCAAAAGGAAAACGGAACGTCCACACAGTGTTAGTAGCACGGAAATAGAAAGGATGTAAGCAGATGCATCTCGTATATAAAGCATTAAAATGGACAAAATGGTTGTATATGGGATGTATCTCAGATATTTAGGATGTCTGGAGTATGCCGAGAGTATGTGGAAGGACACCTAGCAGAAAACCGATATTTCCTATAAAAAGGGGGAGGAAATCACCTGGATCTCAGTATCAGTCCAGCAGCCGTGGTGTACAGACCTCTTCACCCTTGGTCTTGCTCTTCCACATCATCCATTGATCTCCACCATGGATCATAACACAGACCTTATGGTAGCTGCGATCATTCAACACCAGAACCAAGTCCTGTTCAGACTGTTTCACCTTTTCTACACAAGGAGAAGAAGGAGACGTCCAAGAGCTGTGTGGCTCCAAAGATGGATTGGGAGAAGAGTGGAGTTTGGACTATATGACAAGCTGATGGTGGAGCTGAGGAATGAAGACCCTCGTGCATTCCAGCACTTCATGAGGATGCCACCAGCCATGTTTGAGGAAATTGTAGAATGTCTAAGACCCAGGTTGACCAAGCCAAGCACCAAGTTTCATCCCAACCTGGACCCTGGACTGAAGGTGACACTGAGTCTGCGCCATCTGGCCTCTGGGATCACATACAGAAACATGCAGTATGCCTGGAGGGTGCCACACAAAAGCATCAGCAAAGTGGTCAGAGAAGTGGTGCAGACCATCATCGAAGAATACATGGAGGAGCTCCTCCAGTGTCCCACCACTGAAGAAGGCTGGAGGAAAGTTGCAGAACAGTGGTATCAGAGATGGAACTTTCCCCACCGTTGGAGCCATAGATGGGAAGCACGTGGCCTGCAAAGCTCCAGCCAACTCAGGGTCCTCTTATTACAACTACAAGGGCTTCTTCAGTATCATACTCTTTGCCATGGTTGATGCTGACTACAAGTTCATGTACATCGATGCTTCAGGCAACGGGTCAGCTTCAGATAGCCAGGTATACAACGCCAGTGACCTCAAGGATGGGCTGGAACACAACCTCATCATGGGTTTTCCAGATCCAGACCCCCAACCCAATGACACACAAGATATGCCCTCCTTCATCATGGGTGATGACGCCTTCTCCCTCAGAACCTACCTCATGAAGCCCTACACTTCAAGATACCTCACCCGTGAAGAGAGGATCTTCAACTACAGGCTGTACAGGGCAAGACGGGTGGTGGAGGACGCCAAAGGCGCTCAGACGCTCTACAATTTCATCAAACATGGCTGGTGGCATCCTCATGAAGTGCTGGAATGAACGAGGGTCTTCATTCCTCAGCTCCACCATCAGCTTGTCATACAGTCCAATCTCCACTCTTCTCCCGATCCATCGTCGGACCCACACAGCTCTTGAACGTCTCCTTCTTCTCCTTGCATAGAAAAAGTGAAACAATCTGAACAGGGCTTGGTTCTGGTGTTGAATGATTGCAGCTACCATATGGACTGTGTTATGATCCATGGTGGAGATCAATGGATGATGTGGAAGAGCAAGACCAAGGGTGAAGAGGTCTGTACACCACGGCTGCTGGACTGATACTGAGATCCAGGTGATTTCCTTCCCCTTTTTATAGGAAATATCGGTTTTCCACTAGATGTCCTTCCACATACTCTAGGCATACTCCAGACATCGTAAATATCCGAGATACATCCCATATACAAACATTTGTCCGTTTTAATGCTTTATATACGAGATGCATCTGCTTACATCCTTTCTATTTCCGTGCTACTAACACTGTGTGGACGTTCCGTGTACCTTTTGCTTCCTCCCTCTTTCCATTTTCAGCTGCAGCAGATGTGAGTTGCAAGGATGTCCAGAGGATGCCGAGAGGATACAGCGGACGTTTAACGGATGACAACGGACATAGAACGTTTGTTGCCCGTATGTGTCGCGGATGTACATCGTATGCGGCGGAAAGTTCATCCACTCAAAAAATTTTGTGCAGCTCAAAACTTCTTGCACAGATGAAATCGCAGTGGATGGATGCTCGATGGATAGAGTGTATGAAACACGTATGCAGTGAGTACACAACGGATGCATCGCGTTTTCCAATGGATGGCAAGCTTTTTTGTCCATTTTACATCCTCTTTGCATCCGTTGGTGCAGTGGGACATGGGCTTAAGACTAAACAATAAACCTTCTATTCGAATAGACATTTATCATGGTCCATAATAGATATGACATGGATATCAACAGAATTGTAAGCTAATATTCAAGAAATAAATATTGAAACAAATACTTGGGTAGATCACAATCCAATGACAGTTAAATGGAAAGAACAAAGGAGGAGATCTAGATGGATGTTAAATAGTACTATATTAAAGGAAAAAGACTCACACAGTGGATGAGAAAGAACTGGCTTTCTTCTTTAGAGAAAACAAAAAACAAGATACATCAATGCAGAACGTATGGGATACAATGAAGGCAAATGCCAGAGGCTTGATAACAGATCATGCAAGGAAAAGAAATACTATGAAAAGATTAGCCTCGAAGACATTGGAAGATGAGTATAAAAAGAGCTCAAGAAAATGACATAGAAAAAGGACATTAAGTTAAAAATGGATATAATTAAACATAAAATGGGTCTAACAGAAAAAGAAGAACTAGCACAGAAAATTAGAGGTGCTAAACAGAACTACTTTGAAGATGCAAATAAACCAGGTGGATGGTGAGCATATAAATTGAGAAAGGAGAAAGAATCAAGAAAAATATTGCAATTAATAGATGACCAAGGCCAAGTTTGCTATGGGAATAAAGAGAAGAATGAAATCATTCAAGACTATTATGGGAAACTAGACACACAAGAGAATATTGATGAGGAAAGAGTTAAACAGTACTTACAGAGTGCTAATCTACCCCAGATATCTAAAGAGATTGAAACAATGTTAGAAAGCAATATAACGATGGAGTTAACTGAAGCACACAAGAAGCAAAACAATGGAAAGGCACCAGGCCCAGATGGACTTCCAGCAGAATTTTCTAAAACACAACAAGAATTGTTGAACATTCCATTGCTAGAAGTTAAAGAAGAAAATACCCAAGTCATGGTCAGAAGCTTATATTACACTTGTTCCAAAAGAGGAGGGCGATCCATTACAAATCAAGAATGATAGACCTATTTCCTTACTAAACGCAGATTATAAAATTTTTGCCTCAATATTGGCAGAAAGACTTAAAAAATACTTAAACAATTTTATCCATCCTGATCAAAATGGATTTCTGCCAAAGAGACAAATTAAAGACAATATGAGAGTAATATTGGACACTTTGGAATACTACGAGGCACACCTTGAAAAACAAATGGCTTTGATATTTCTAGATGCACAGAAGGCATTTGATAATGTGAATTGGCAATTCCTGTTACTACAGCTGGAACAGATGGGCTTTGGTAAAAAATTTATTCAAGCAATAAAAACTATATATCATAAGCAAATGGCAAAGGTAATGATAGAGGGAGAACTGACAGATTCTATTGATATCAGAAAAGGAACAAGACAAGGGTGCCCACTATCACCTCTGTTGTTTGTGTTAATTTTGCAAGTGCTAAACAGAAATATTACAGAAGAAAAGGATATAAAATAGATGAAAATTAAAAAGGAAGAATTTAAGTTGCAAGCATTTGCAGATGATCTGGTTTTCATTTTAGAAGGCCCACTAGAAACAGCATCAAAATTGATAGAAAAGATAAAGGCATATGGAAAGGTGGCTGGTTTGAAAATAAATAAATATAAGACAAAGATAAGTATATCTTATAAATAAATATAAGATCTTGACAAAGAATATGCTATCAAGACAAAAGGAAGAACTGGCGGATCTATTGAAAATTCAGGTCATGAATAAGATCAAGTACTTGGGGATACATTTGACAGCAAGATGCAGTACACTAAAAGAGAATAATTATATCAAACTTAAGCAGCAGATAGTGCTAGATTTGGCAAAATGGGAAAATTTACAACTGTCATTAATAGGGAAAATATCAACAATCAAGATAAATATATTACCCAGAATTTTATATTTGTTCCAAACAATTTCAATTAGGCTTGGAAAAGATTACCTTGAAGATTTAAATAAAATTATGTTGAAATATATATGGCAAGGTAAGAAAGCAAGAATAAAGTTAAAACTTTTGCAAGATGCCAGAATAAGAGGAGAATTTGGTTTGCCTAATTGGGAGTTGTATTACCAAGCTACAAATTAGATGTGGGTTAAGGAATGGATAACATTAAGAAATACTAGATTGTTGGTATTAGAAGGACATGATCTGTTGTTGGGGTGGCATACCTTTTATGGTACAAGGGAACTAAAACAGAGAGGTATTTTAGAAGACATTATATACTGGAGTCTCTGTGGTAAAACTGGGAGAAGACTAAAAGACAATGTTATTTGAAAATTCCAGTCTGGCTATCAACTATTGAAGCATTTTCTTATCCTATAATATATAAAAAGGAACAAAAGTTAGAAATGGTGAAGTAGTAAATGAAAAGGGTGAACTTAAATCTATGCAAAAATTAGAGGAACAAGGTATAAAGATGAATTGGTTTTCATATGCGCAAATACAATCAAAGTATGATAAAGATTTTAAAACAGAAGGTTTTTATGATAAATTGACTGATTTAGATAGGTTTTTGACAGGTGCTGATGAAAAGGCGATTAAAAAATTGTATGGATATTTATTAGAAATTAAACTAGAAGAAGAACAAGTTAAAGAAACAATGATTGCTCGGGGGAAGAATTTTGGATTTGGGATTGATCAGGAGAAATGGCAAAAATTGTGGTCTCAAAATTATAAAATGACAATGTCAATAGCATATAAAGAAAATTTGTATAAGATGATTTACAGGTGGCATTTCCCCCCAATAAGAATAGCAAGAATGTTCAAGAATAAATCTGAAAAATGTTGGAAATGTCATCAGACACCTGGTTCATATTACTATATGTGGTGGACTTGTGTGGATGCTAAAAAATACTGGACTAAAATCCACACGTGGTTGGAAAAAATGACAAAAAAACATATAGACTTGAAACCAGAGATATTTGATTGGCAATTTTACCTGAAATATATAGTCAAGAATTGAAATACCTGATTGTAAGTGTATTAACAGCAGCTAGGATTGTATTTGCCAAAAACTGGAAAAATGAGAAGATACCATTACAGGGGGAAATCATTTAGAAAATATTGGAATGTGCTGAAATGAGTAGATTGACATTTGAAATCAGAGAAAAGATGATAAACAATTTTATAAAATTTGGAATCTATTCTATCAATGGTTAGACAATAAAACATGGTAATGAATTATGTAGATTCTGAGAAAATAAAAAAATATATAAAAATATATTCTTTTCTTATTATAGGTACAAAATGATTTTAGGATGGATTTAAGATGATAATATGAACTGTCATAAAACAAATTAAGTAAAATATGAATTATTTCATAAAACATGAATAAATAAAAGTATAGTCAAATGATTAATGATATTCATGTATTTAATATTTGACTGAAAATACGATAATATACACAATGTAATTGTAACTGAAGTCTATGAAATGGAAGCACAAAACAATTTGTAAACCAACTGTCAGCCTTCAAGATCTACTATCACTTTGCATCTTTCAGCTGTCATAAGAAACGGGGGGGGAGGGGAGGGCGGGATGAGTCTGGGAAGTGAGCTGGAGGTGTTACATTTTTCTGTTGTGTAAATGAAGGGAGGGAAGCATACATCAGAGTTAGGTTTCTATTTCTTGCTTAGCTTTTTTTTCTCTGCGCAACTACAACCCGTTATCAAAGTATGCCAAGGTCAACGGACAGAGGCCTCATCATCACCTGAAGATGCCCACATGATCATATTCATATTTTCTAATTGGAAGTTTCATCTGAACTATTGGGGGTGGGAACACTTCCATCACTTTGTATATGTGATTTACACACCTAATTTCTCAGATTCAGAATTCTCTGGTTGCTACCACTTCACTTTCAGTAAAAGATAACTTTTCTCTAAATTAAAGAGTCAAAATATTTCTTTCTTGGATTTTGAATGGAGCACCGCCTGCCTTTATTCTGAATCTGAGAAATTAGGTGCGTAAATCACATATACAAAGTGTATATGTGATATACCAAGATACTGTATGTATATATGTGGAGGATGGCTTGATGTTTTTATGTTTTTATGTTATGTTTGTCTATGTTTGTCTTAAAAACCAATAAAAATTTAAAAAAAAATAAAAGAAATCCCTCTCCCCATTTTTTTCTTTCATATATTTTTAGCTGAAACAAGACAGAGGTGTTCAATATTATATGCTAGTTATATGCAATGTATACACAATCAGATCCTAAAAGCTATTGTTTATGCTTAATTTCTTCAATGAAATATAACTTTCATATGAATCAAAAAACATGTCAGGTGTCCTCCCAAGCAAACTGGACTGATCTAATCAAGGAGACATACAGGAATCCAAGAATTTTTAATAAATATTGTAAAAAAATTAATGAGACATTACAAAATAATTCTACTTTTTCTCTATCAAATGCAAGTCTTATTTACAGTTAAATAAAAAATCACATTTTATGTCTCTTTTGGCAATGCCCTTGTTTTCCATCTATTTTTTGATAAGTCTAATATTAGATCTAATTAAATTGTTCTGATTCAATTTGATACCACAAGAGATAGAAAAATATTACCAATATCTATGACAAAAAAGATAAGTAGCAAGTATTCATAGAGAAAACTTACTCAAGAGTCAGATTTTTTCTGCTCTGTACTTATTAAGTGAATGATCTCCCAAGACTCCTACACTAAGGGGTATATAATGCTAAAATTAAGTTTCAGGAGCAGCATTACTTAATTTGAATAGCATCCAAATATCTTACAACTAGTTCAATATGGTCAAAAGAAACATTTGATCAGTTGTGGTGCTGAGAAGTTCCCAAATGCTACAGCAAATGAATCTGAAAGGCAGAAGAATTTCAAAAACTGTTCTTGATACATCTTTGCTATTCAAGAGGAGTAGGAGGATAAACCATCAACTGGGCACAAGGAAGGCTTTGGGCTTGTCTGGCCCATCACACTGATCCATGCCATGGGTGGATTTGCCGCTGCATTTACAAGGTTAGTGTACACAGTTTAGTCAGCCAAGCATTTGCTATCAGTTTTGTGGCTCTAATAAAGTTCATAACATTGTTCTGCAGCTCTAATTTTGTATCTGCAAGAAATTCATCTTTCATCCAAATAAGGAGATACAAAGACCAAAGTCTCTTTCTGCACTCAAAGGTACCTCAGATACCTAAGTCATAAAGCAACAGTGCCAAACATTAAAGATATGGCAGTAAATATAAATACGTAAGTACATCTATTTAATATTAGATACAGTTGAGATAATTCCCTGTTAGGAGAATGAGCGCACACAGGGAGACGTAGTGAGTGTAGTGAAGAATAACACACAACTAGCACACGGATACACTGTATAGTAAAATGTAGGCTTTTACTTCCAGTAAAACAGTTAAGCAAAGTTCAACAAAACAGTCCAAGTCATTCACAGTTAAAGCAGTTAGTTTTCAGTCCAGGGATAATCCAACAACAAAGTCCAGTATCAAAAACAGTTCAGTAACAGACTCACATCAACATCAGCAACAGTCAATACTGGAACAGCAACACTGTTCAGAAAAGGACAACAGAACAGGAACAAGCCAGGTTTCTGGCTCCATCTTATGGCCGTTTGAGGAACCACACCCAATTACAATTTTAGCATTCCCTTAAAGAGACAGTATTAAAATGTCTATCCTGGTTTATATATTTCCAACCCAAAATGTTAGATGACTTACATTCCTAACAGATACCAAGAACAATTTAAAACGATCAAATTACATATTTTGATCTGAAGATCACACATCAAAACTTTCACACACTCGATATAAAATATATAATAACTATATTTGAATTACATTCAGCATAGTTTCTCAAGTATAGTTTATACTTCTTTAAATAGAAATAACTTAAAAAATCAAACTAGACATCAATTAATCTACTTTACAAGAATTATGAGTACTCAAGAAGTCATAATTTGGCTGATGTGGGCATCAATAACAATGTGTATATCAGCAATAGTTTAATCTCATTAGAAAGACAGGAAGGGACATAATTTAGAGCTCACAAGAATATGACAAAATATATTCCCATGAAGGCCACTGAAAAAGACCAAACTCCACAATTTCTTCATTAATGAACAGGTCAGCATTTTTACTTCTTCTCTGTGAAGCAGTTTATAGAAAACATATTTCTTAGAATATAGTATTACAATTTATAATCACATGACTGCACCATATGAAATCCAAGATCTTTTAAAATGAGAATTATTGAAGAGCATTGTATAATACGAATAAAATTAATAATAATTTGCATTTAGTTATTCTTGCAACCATTTCCTTATTGTTTATAGAACAGAAATAAAATTCTTAGAAGAGAATATGGAATATTAAGCCAATAAAAATGTAATCAGTTAGAAAATAAATATAATGGATGCAACTTCCAATTAAGTTACAATCTTAAGTAATTGTTAATTTTATTTGAATTATTTAGTTGATTTAATTTAGTCTTCTAAAGGGTCTTTTAAGTTGAGAACTTAATATTTAGAAGTCAGAATTCTGAGGAGAATAAAGGTAAGCTTCATGGACATAAACATTAATTACTTTCTGTGTCTCTCCACATTCATACAGCATGTTGTTAAGTGCCATCAAATCCCACTTGAGCACGTATTAGGCACTCCCACCTTCAACCTATTCAATGTCTTCCAAGTAACATAGGAAGATCAGATCCCTCAGCCATGTTCTCTTCTGAGATTATTCCTTATTCCATAAATTCTCTCTTTCATCTTCTAATTGCTCTTGCATGCCTTCAAGAATATTTGTTGTTGGTGTGGGTTTGAGGCATTCTGTTACTATCCATATTGCATACTGCTTCAGTGACAGCAATGTCAACTGGTTTTGCGTATGATAATTCTATCAAATTAAGACTGGTCCCATGTGGATATTTCTGTTTTTTAAAATTTCTTTAATATTCTTTTTAATTTCTCAAAATATATCATTATTTAAAATGGGTTCATCAAAGTAAAATAGATAAGAAATACATTTTAGTTTTATTATTATTAGTCATAGCCATTGCCCACACTGCTACCCAATTTCCTGGTTACTGACTGCTAGTAAATTATGCCATATCATTATTCTTCTGCCTTCGTAACCTATTAATTGAATAAGATTACTTGATCCTTTGCGACTAAATTACAAGCCAACCATAAAATATTAAATATTATCTATGTTTAGCTCATAACAACGATATAGTACAACTGAATTTAAATATGATTTGTTTTTTTAAATTTATGACATAGTACAGCTGATATAAATCAACTTATCAAAACAAATGCTCTCAAAATTAATAAATGGTTTCCACATGTTCAGTTCCTAAATTTAATAACACATGTGCACACATATATAAATACATATCAGAAAATATCACAAATATTCATTTTAACTTAATTCTGACAACCAATAATTCTTCCAGTGTCCATAAAATGCTTTCATGAATGACAGCATGCCTATGGTTTGATCAACCTGTCGGTGGTCAGTTTCTTCAAAGAATTATGACCAATTGGAATTTCTGTATACAAGTCAATTGCTTCATAAGTCTGAAAACCATTTTACTTACAAGACTGTCATTTTACTAGGCTTTCAGCAAGCTGGCAATAAATACTTGACACTATCAGTCTTTCAGCGACACTGAACTTCCTTAAGTAGCCATATTTACTATTTTCCCAAATTCAAAAATAACTAACAATACACAAACCTTACAGAGTTGCTTTATGGCAAAACAGGCGGCTAATAAATTTAATAAAGTAAATAATCATAAATAATACATGTCACTCTTTTGAAAGCAAAATAATATATCAAATGGGAAAAAATAAGCATGAAACTGATATAGAGTTAGGCATCTGAATCCTCGCTGTCATTTGCCCTCAGCTGGTGATCAAAGTCTTTGTCCATAACCCTTTAAGACTTGCTGTTTCAGTATGTTCTTCTCTGTATATCTGTGGTGATTTTCAGTGACAATAAGCAAACCTGTGAGTCATGCTTTTGAATAGTTCATTAATATCAGTTCACTAAACTCATAAATAAACATCCTACTATTAAATTAGGTGCTGCAGTACAGGTTAAAACAGCCTTATCATTATTTTACATGTTATTATTATTTTTTTGTCAGCTATTTGTGTACCCAAGCATAGTCATCTTGATTAAAACTTGTTCTTCAGATTATTTGATTCTTTTTTTTTAATCTATTAATGGAGAGCTCTTCTGAGTGAACACTGTTTATCTGTTTGATAAGAATAGATAACCGGGACAATATGTGTGGTAGAATTGGCAAAGTTAAAGAGCAACTTGTTAAAAGGTATGTATTTATTTTTTGGGATAGGTTAACAGTTAATACTTTTTTATGGTGAACAGGTATTGGGTTGATTTGATTGATAGATAATAGATTTGTATATTTGAGACATATGTTAAAAGAATGTGATGTAAATTAGTAATTTAGCAAATATAAATGAAAAATGTATAGTCATCTGTAGACCAACAATACAAGGGAGGGAACCTATTAGATTTGTATGAGATACAGGTATCGGCATTCAACTAGGGTGGAGGCCATATGTTTATTGTTAATTTTATATTTGTTATATATGCCTTTTTTCCTTTTCCCTTTTCTGTGTCTTGCTTGCAATAGTTGTTTTGTTATTTACTTTATTCTGTATTTACAAAATTTATTAAAATATGGGTGGGGGGGGAGTTGGACATATCCAAACTAGGTGAAAGTTATCTAGCGACTTCCAGATATTTTGGCTGACATTTTCCACAATCCTCTGCTTTTGGCTTCAGTGAATGGAAAGCAGACATTCAGATATTTGGTTACCCTTCAACTAGCAATATTTTAAAGGAAAAAAGAATGTAGGTATCAAAATATATATCACTGAATGAAGTTGTTAAAATACAAATACAATAGTAACAATCGGTAGTAGGATTCAAAACATTAAATGGAAAGAAGACAATGTCATTCAATTCTGTCTTCATTCCTGAACCTTGGAAGCATTCATTCATGCATGCATGCATTCATTCAAGAAAATCTTCTGTAATTCAAGGACAGAACTTATTTCCTAGGCCTTTCCTCCTCAGATTCCGAACTGATCGCATGAAATGGAATGGTTGAACAAACTGAATGGAATGAGCTGTGCCATGGCATATTTTAGGAAAATAGGAAAATATACAAATTGGATAAAGATGATTCATGTAAATGGGCACTCTTCTCTTCCTACATTTCCCTTTTTGCATCTATACACAATTTTACAAAATCTTAGAAACCTTAACAAATGTAATAAATCATTTTGCTGTAACACTGTAGCAAACAATCTTTAATCTCATAAATGTTCTTGTCATGCCCCTGGTGGAGACTGACTCTGAGCAGTCAGAGAAGGACCCAGGCCCATCCCTTATCCATCCTAGGGCACGCAGGGAGGAGAGGATCAGGGCAAAATGTGGTCTACTTGGGAGGAGAGGGTCATGATCCTCTTCATGGGTTGCAGGTGTGAGATCTACATAAGAGTTTGGACCTGTGTGCTAACAGATGCTGGAGACAAATTACTGTTTTATTTCTAAAGAAGTTTTATTTTGGTTGGCGTTCTTCCAATGGACAGTACCTGGTTATCTTCCTGAAATTGGCAATTATCTATCCTGGTCTGTCAAGGAACTTTATTCAGTGTGGTTTGTTTTTGGTTTTTGCTTCATTATCGGCTCTTTGAATGTGAACTGTGTTTCTTGCCTTTGAAATGTAATAGTTTACTCCTCCACTGTGAACAATTAAGCAGTGCAGCTAAGTTGAAGGCATTCAAAGATTTTTATTTACATTTTGGTTTTTGTTATATTTCTGAGATACTCTGGGTCATCACAGTTCTCTTAAAAAATAAATAGTGCATTAATTGCATCCAATCTACAGTATAAGATCTTTTGATGGAGGAAGAAGGATTTTATGCATCTTACAAGTTATTTCTTATTGTACATTATTTTAAACAGAAGCAGTAACTTGAACACCCATTTTTCTGTTTGTTTTTGTTTGCATTAAACTTAAATTTATTAAATTCAATTAAATTCATTAAACTTCTGAAAATTTAGCAATGTGCCAATTAAATTTATCAGAATTTACTCTTAGTTCTCCAGTCTCAAAGGCTCTTGTCTCATACTAATGAAACTATATTTTATATTTTCCTTATGGTTTAATTATTAGGCCCTTTTTCCCCAAATATTTTAACAATACAAAACATATAGACATTTCTTCATGGAAACTGCGGAATATGTGAATGTTGTTTCACCTATATTAAGACAAATAGGAGTAACATCTTACCACTGGGAATAATGATGCTATTCCAAAAAGAAAGGGAGAAAATTCAGTTCATAAACAGAAAATGATTCATAAATTTAAAAACCTAACCAGTAAATAATTCAAACTACCCATTTTTTTCAAAGATGTTTCTGTAAGAAGTGTTCTTACATGAGATATTGTAATACCAAGATTCAGAAACATAAAACATATTAGCAAAACATTTCTGTAGTTTTCAACTTGTTTTCAGCCTACATTCAATGAATCCTCTGAATAAGCAAGTAATATGAAATTGTATTTCAGTATAGTACATTGTTTATTTCTGTACTTTATTTATGATTGTAAATATAGGATCTATGCATTTTCCAAAAAAACCTTTTATAGCTAAATTAAAAAATACACAATAAACTGATCCATTTGTTGCAAACAATCCCAATGGAAAATGTTACCTTTAGCTGGATTTACTTTAATCCCTGATTTATACAGCATCTCTTCATTCTGCCAGTCCCCATTCCTGATAAATGTCTTCAGCCCATAAAAAAAAATTAATGCAGCACTAGCCAAAAAAATCAAGTTCTTCAGAAAGCGCTTTTGAACTTTGACATAAAGGGCTCTTGTGCCCACAGTGATCAAGAGGCAGAAGCCCATACTGGGTATATACAACACACGCTCTGCTATCACAAAGCCTACATAAAAAAATAAGTTTGTTGCAGGAATAAAAGGAACAATTAATAAAGATAGTGACAGAACCACAATATTTTCTGTTGAGGGGATGTGTGGTTTTTGTGATAAGCCTTTGTTAATGCCATTCTCTTCTTTAGATGCAAAACTGGATCTCAACTCTTTATATTCCAGTTCAGATAGGTAGTTGTGACCATTGCCATTAAGTCTGCCATTTGTTGTATTTTTCCCATTGCCTTCTCTTTCTATGCTGGAATTTCTCAAACTGGTATAAGTAAGGAGGAAGAATCCAGCATAAAAGGCCACTGTGTGGAGGTTCCTCCAATCACTGATTGTTTTGAGAAGAGGCACAGCATCCATGGACCAATCAAAGCTAAGAGTGTCTGGGCACAACAACAGCCAAAGGTTTTTGGTTGGCAAATAAAAAAAGGTCAGAGCTCGTGTTAAAAAATTATCTGAGTCAGCTGCTGGGTTGTCAGAGTTGGAAAAGCTGGGAGGTTTGTTCCCCATCCAATAGAAGCGAAGACCCAGTAATAAAGCTCCCCAGAAGATCAATAAACCAATGCTCAAAAGAAGAGGCCAATTCTTCCTCTGCAAAAGAGAAAAAGAGAAAAAAGAATTATACTTGCTAATTCTTTGCTAAAACTGTGAGGCTTTTTTAAAAAAATAATTAATCCTAACCTAAGGAAACTTTATAGTTTTGGAAATGACATATTCTTGGTTCAGACCTCTGAACTAATATTTTATATTTAAATTTCATTTCTGCATGCTTTTATTCTATTTATAGGATTTTTTTCTGTTGCTAAAATTTCATTGTAAAACCAGATAACATTTTAATGTCTCCCAAGCTTCCTCATTTATTGATATATTGCAACAGGTCATTATCTCATTGTGAATTAAATGATTTATTAAATTACTTATTATAAAATAGATCTCATTTGTTCCAGCCTGTTTTGCAATGTTGGGATAGACTTTATCTGGAGGAAATGAACTTTGAAATATTGTTTCTGGGCTTACTATTTACTATTTTTATGCAAAAATAATTTAAATTGGTGTTTTCAGTAATATAATTGCAGCTTGCAACATGTTGACAATTAGTTTCTTTAGCATACATTGAAGAGAGACATTACTTTCACCTTAATTAGTGCTTTTTTAAACTTTTAAGTTAAGTCTGGAGCATCATTAAAATATCAATTTTAGCTACACTAAACTATTGAGAACAATGCAAAATTCAAGAACAAGATCACATTAGTGACTAAAAGTACATTTTAATGCATACCTTTAATTTATTTTTGGCAACCTATAATTTGTTTGGATTACTCTATAACAGTTGTGGTAGATACAATTAGTGTGCCTTGTTATTGTTAAAATTTGACTCGGAGCACATGCTGGATTTTTCAATTGAAACATTTTGTGATACCCACCAAGGTACTGGCCATAATATAATAATAGTGTGTGAGCCAGAAAAAATATCCAACAGTGGTTCACAATATAAAAACATTTAAATTGCATGATTCCTAGTCTCTTAATTAACAAACTTTGACAAATTATTTTAATAAATGGCTGCAGGAAATATTTGGTACAATATATATTAAGGTAGAAGTCTACCACTATATTTCTCAACTGTCACGCTGCTAGAGTACTCAGGACAATTTACAACCTAATGCAGCAAAAAACTATTCAGTAAACAAAATAACAGAAGTTTAATTAAAATGTTTATTCTCATTGACATTACATTTATTAAGTAATCTGCATTCTAAATACAAAAGTTCTCCTGGCTTTTCTACTTTCACATTTTTTTCTACAAATTATATAAAGGCCATGTCACACTGCCCAACGGATGCAAAAAGGACACAACGGACGAGCAAAATGTTCCATCCATTGTTATCCTCTTTCAAAAGGGGCAAAAATTTGCATAAGCAGAGCGGATAACACGGAAAGGAAAGGACGTGGGGAGGACACAGAGCGGATGTATAGAGGATGCAGAGCAGATGTATAGAGGATGCGTAGAGGATGCATAGAGGATGCGTAGAGGATGCAGAGTGGATGCAGAGCGGATGCGTAGAGGATGCAGAGCGGATGCGTAGAGGATGCAGAGCGGATGAGCTGCATCCGCTTTCATCATTTCTCCATCCGTGCTACTAACGCTGCACGTCCGTTCTGCTTCCTCCCTGCGTCCGTTTACCGCTGGAACGGATTTGAGTTGTGCGGATGCACAGTGGATGCCTAGCGGATATAGCAGATGCGTAATGTATGCAGAACGGATGTCCCCCATATGCCTAGAGGATGCAGAACGGATGCATTGGATACATTTTCCGCTCAAAAGTTTTGAGCAGCTCAAAACTTTCTGAGTGGATGAAACGTCAATAAACGGATGCTGGACGGATAGAGAGGAAGCAAAACGGAGGCAGTGAGTACATCGCGTTAACCAACGGATGGCAAGCTTTTTTGTCCGTTTTACATCCTCTTTGCATCCGTTGGTGCAATGTGACATGGGCTTAAATGCCATGTAAGATTTGACACATTTTATGCCACAATGTAAAAACTCTGTTTTCTAGATTTCTCCTTTTATTTGGGGGGGAGGGTCCAGATGATAGGATGTAAAGACCAGATGGAGTAAGTGGCAAGTTGGGATGTTGCACAATCTGTGTCCTAGGTCTCTGAATAGACACCAAAATCTTCTACTGAATTGTATTTTTTAATATGCTATTAAATTAGAATAAATTAGAATACCTCATTGACTACTCATTAATTTAATATTATTATAATTTAGGTTTTAATTATTTACAATGATTCTATCCAATCTACCTTTTGCATTAGAGACCCCAGCACACCATTTACAGACCAAATTTGAGATTTTAGCCAAAGAAATTTAGATTTTACGGACTAAACTTTTTTAGTAAAATGATCAAACAAAGATTAACCAAGATACAAATCCCATTTATGCAATGGTATTTTATGATCAAGCTGTAATCACAGAATTACAGCAAAGCTAATAGAACCTACCCCATAAAGGGGAATCAAACAATGTAAGTATGTAAGTCACAGACCATCTTCTGTGAACTGTCCTTAAATATCACATTTCGATTCTTATTATATTACAGAGCACCTGATTATGACATCCAACATATAAACAAGCTAAATTCACTACTAACTTGGGCAACATCCTGCCCACACACTTTTATCTTTCTTGGTGACTTCAATCTACCTCACATTAATTGGACCCGAAACAAATGTAAAACTAAACCCATACATGCAACCTTCTACAATGCTGTAACAAACCTGGGACTGGAACAACTAGTAACCAACAATACTAGACTTAACAACTGCCTCAATCTCATCTTCTGCAATAGTTTGAATTCAATTTACAGAATACAAATTAAAGAACCCTTTTCCAACAGTGACCACAATATGATTGACTTTTGTCTCAATGTACGTCCACACAAAAATCAACACAATGATGTGATCCCCAATTATAACTTCAAAAAAAGCAACTATGATATTATAGACCAGTGGTTCCCAAAGTGGGTGGTACCACCCCCTGGAGGGCAGTGGGATGTCTTAAGGGGCACTAAGAGGCAAGGGGGCTGGCAGGGGGTGCTAAGAGGTGGCAGGGGGGCGTTCGAGGCCCTGCAGGGTCACCCCATTGACTGTTGAGCTGCTCCGGAGCCAGTGCCTCAAAGGCGGCAGCTCCAATGCACCGCATTGTAATGGGCTCCAGGAGGAGGAGGAGGGGGGGGGATGGAGTAAAGTGCACTAAATTTGAGTGTGCTGCACAGGTGCTGCAAGAGCAGCAAACAGCCATGGAGCTGGCTGTGGTGGGGCCGGAGGGTGCGCATGAGAGGAGAAGGAGGGGAGAGGGAGGAAGGAAGCCTCCGCCATAGCTTGCGCTCATTCCTCAGCCAATCTGGATTTCCAAAAACTTGCCAACAAGAAAGAAAAGAAGCTTCTTACACTCTCAAAAAGTCCTGCGTACTCTACTGGAGCTCTTCACTATCCTTTTTTCTTCCTTTCTTTTGGAAATCCAGGCTAGCTGAGGAACGAGTGGAAGCCGCGGTGGAGGCTTCCCTCCTCCTCTTGTTCTTCAGCCAGCCCAGATTTTCAAAAGGAAGAAAGAAAAGGGGACAGCAAAGATCCCCAAGGAAACCTCGTAGGACTTTCTGAGAGAGTGAGAAGAGACACAGACAGGGAGCGTGCGTGAGAGAGAGATACAGAATGAGAGAGAGAGAGAGAGAGAGAGAGAGAGAGAGAGAGAGAGAGAGAG
>BLBF01000022.1:31623908-31700236 GCA_015471245.1 Laticauda colubrina | reverse complement strand
GAGAGAGAGAGAGAGAGAGAGAGAGAGAGAGAGAGAGAGAGAGAGAGAGAGAGATACAAAGGGAGGGAGAGAGATTTGGCTCAATTCAGCTTTGTCTGCTCCCCCCTCTCTGTCTTTGCCCAGTTTTGCAAGGATTCAGCAGCAATCTAAGGCAGCAACCTTGTAATATTGTGAGGTTAACAGCCTGACTGTCACTCCTTTTGGAATGCAAGGTTTATTTTTGTATCTTTCCAGAGACAGAAAGAACGTGGCCAAATTTCCTTAATTATTCCGTGGGTGTGGGAGTTGGGAAGGGGGGTGGGGAGTGGAGGAGAAGGAGGGAGGAAGAGGCATAGAGAGAGGGAAAGAGAGAGAGTTAGAGGAGGGAGAGAGGAAAGGAAGAGAGAAAGAAAGATGAGAAGGAGGAAAGGATGGAGAGGGAGATAGAGGGAGAAAGAGAGATGGGAGAGGGAGGGAGAGGAGAGAGAGAGAGAGAGAGAGAGAGAAATCTGTTCCTCATAAAAAACACAGAAAACCACAAAACCTGGGGTGGGGTCATGTGACTCAATGGGAGTGTCATTGAGTTGCCATGCCCACCCATGTCTTGGGGCTCCCAGTGTTTTGTTTTCTGTGGTAAACAGGTCCAAATGGCACTTTGAGTTTTTAAGGTTGCAGGAACCCTCACCTGGAGGAAGGCAGAGGAAGGGGGGCTTTGACATGTCCAATATCCAGGATCCTGCTCAACCAAGCCTGCCCCTCTTTGTAGTTGCCGTGCCTGACAGCAAGTTCACAGGGTCCCCCTCCTGTCAGGGATCAGCCTCCCAAACTGCCCCCCCTCTTGGGGCACTCACATCATAGAGGGTGGTGCTGTTCTCTCTTTCCTGGAGCAGGGCAGGGTTGAGAAAGCCCAGGGCAGGCAGCTTTGCTTTACTTTTGCAATGTGCTGCCACTGCATTCGACGCACCGGCTCCACAGGCTCACCCCACTGAGACCCTTACACCTCTCTGGTGCAACAGTCAATGGAGTGAGGCTGCAGTGCCAGAGCCTTGAATGCCCCCTTGCCACCTCTTAGCACCCCCAAGGGGGCTGGCAGAGGGGGTGCTAAAAGGAGGCAGGGGGGCTTTCGAGGCACCAGCACTGCAGGCTCACCCCATTGACTGTTGCACCACTCTGGAGCTGGCGCCTCGAATGTGGTGACAGTGGCTTTGCTTCACTTTCCCAAAGTGCTGCCGCTGTCACGTTCTGCCTGCCTGCCTGCCTGCCTGCCTGCCTGCCTGTCTGTCTGTCTGTCCGTCCATCCATCCATCCAAAAGGTCTGTCTGCCTGCCTTCCTGCCCACCTACCTATCTGCCTGACTGTCTTTCTGCCCACCTACCAATCTACCAATATCTACCTACCTACCTACCTACTTATCTACCTACCTATCTACCTACCTATCCATACAACCATCCAAAAGGTCTGTCTGTCTTCCTGTCTGCCTGCCTACCTACCTTCCTACCTATCTATCTACCAATATGTCTACCTACCTTCCTCTCTCTCTCTCTCTCTCTCTCTCTCCATCCATCCATGTTCAAAGTGCCGGCCCTGTAGGCACATTGGGAAAGTATAGCAAAGCCAGTGTGAGAGGGTGGGAGGGAGGGGGAGAGAGAGAGAGAGAGAGACCTGATGCATCAGATTGAAACAAGGCCTAGTTTAGTCTGAGGCCCTTTTCCACATTGAAACATCTTTGCCAGTAAATTGAAACATCTTTGGCTTCTATTAAAGGTTTTGTGGACAAAACATGGTCAAGACTATCAGGAAGCTCTCACATTTTGTTGAGGCTTTAAACAGGATCCATTGGACCAGATCTCCACCCTAAAAAATTACTTTTCCCCAATGTTTTAAAGTGCAAATTCTGAAGATGGAAAAACCAAAATGTACTGGTAAATTACAAGGAGAACACACACACACACACACACACACACACACACACACACACTCCCTTCTAACCCTGCTGGAGCAGGTGATTGGACTAGAATAGATATCTCATTAACTTTCTCCTCCCTCCTTCCTTATTTCTTTTTCTTTCTGTCTCTTCCTTCCATCCCCACTTCTTCATTTGTCCCTTTTTTTCTTTCCCTTTTTTCTTTCTTTTCTTTTCTTCCCTTTCTTTTCTCTCTCTCTCTCTCTCTTTCCCTTTCTCAGGCCCATTGACTTGATGCACTGCTTCACTCGGACTTGCTTGGGCAAGTCCCTCTGGTGCCGCAGGCTCAACGGGGTGGACCTGCGGGGCTGGCACCTAAAACGTGGCAGTTTGAAAATTCAAGCAAAGCCAGAGGTCGGTAATTTTTGCTGCAAAGAATCACAAAAGCTTCTGGGTTGTGCACAAGAAGTGATACACATGTCAATGCAATTCAGCAAAATAAAATAAAGAAATAAAAATAAAACAAACCAACAAGAATCGGCAAAGTATCTCTGATTAGATCTTATTCACTACTAGAATCTGATCAGAGATGCTTTGCCGATTCTAGTCCAATGACCTGCTCCAGCAGGGTTAGAAGGGAGTGTGTGTGTATGTTATGTGCATGGCTGTCAAAACTCCAAAAACAGGTCAAGTAGCTCTGGGGTGGCCAGTCACTTGCTGAACAACCAGTGAGGACCACTTGTATTTAGTTTGCCAGTCACCTGGCCATGCTCACCCAGTCACATGATCACCAAACCACACCTATCCAGTCATGTGACCAGCAAGCCATGCCCAGCCAGCAAGCCACACCAGCCAGTTACATAACCAGCAAACCATGCCTACCCAGTCATATGACCAGCAAGCCATGCCCTCAAATTAGGCCACACCCACAGAAATTTAAATCCCACCCCTGGGTAGGGGGCACCAAGGAGGAGTTTGTAGCACAAAAAGGGCGGGGGACTGAAAAAGTTTGGGAACCACTGTTAGAGACAACGATCTCTCATCACTTGATTGGCAATTTCTATTCACTGGATGCAATACCATTGAAGACCATTACAACATATTTTTACTTGAAGTCAAAAGAGTCATCAAACTATATGTACTAATAACAACTCCAAAAACCAGAAAAAAATAGATTACCCATCACAATAAGGAAGCTTCAATCCAAAAGGAGATCACTTTGGCAGAAAAACAAATCTGGCCACGTTGCCAACTTCAAAAGCTAAAACAAAAATTTATGCCACCAGATAAAGACTGAATGCACCAATTATCACATTAAACAAGAGGAAAACCTTCTACGCACCAATTCCACCCACACTTTCTACAATTTTGTAAACAACAAACTAAAAGACTCAAGGTCCATCCCAACCCTGAAAGGACCTAA
This sequence comes from Laticauda colubrina, assembly GCA_015471245.1. Classification (NCBI taxonomy): domain Eukaryota; kingdom Metazoa; phylum Chordata; class Lepidosauria; order Squamata; family Elapidae; genus Laticauda; species Laticauda colubrina. The sequence goes on along the minus strand of BLBF01000022.1, from coordinate 31,696,931 downwards.
TGGTAAAGATTGCAATAACACCATTAAAGCCAACCTCTTTAACACATTCTTTGACTCAGTATTTGTAAACAGCAATGGATCATGCCTAGTATTTCCTAATTGAACCACAGACAACCATAATGATCTAATACATATCATTTTACAGAAGACAATGTTGAAAAAGCATTACATAATCTAAAACCATCTCTATCTATTGGACCAGATGGAATATGTGCCTACTTCTTAAAAAAGCTATCCACTGCCATAGCCGAACCTCTCAACATAATCTTTGAAAAATCTTCCAGGACCAGCTCCTTGCCAAAACTATAGTCACAAGCCACGATCATCCCCATCTTCAGAAAGGGAAACCCCAGCCTAGTTGAAAATTACAGACCAATCTCTTTATGCTGTGTCACCTGTAAAGTCATGGAATCAATTATTAACCAATCCATTATCCTCCACTTCGAGACAAACAACCTACTCTCTAATAAACAATTTGGTTTCAGAAAACTATTGTGTAATCTGCAACTCTTATACTGAAAAAACATATGGACTACGCAACTCAATCAGGGCAAAGCAATAGAAACAATCTACATAGACTTCTGTAAAGCCTTTGATTCAGTGGTACACGACAAACTACTCCTAAAACTAAAATCTTATGGTATCTCTGGACACCTGCATAACTGGATAGAAGCATTCATGTCAAACAGACAACAAATGGTCAAAATTGGGACCGTCCTATCAAATTCTGTATCTGTCAACAGTGGTGTCCCCCAAGGCAGTGTTTTAGGACCAACTCTCTTCATACTCTATACAAATGACCTGTGATCATATTAAGAACAACTGTGTCCTCTTCACTGATGATGTAAAGCAGTGGTTTCCAAAGTGGGCGGTACCGCCCCTGGAGGGCACTGGGATGCCTTAGGGGGGCGCTAAGAGCCAAGGGGGCTGGCAGGGGGTGCTAAGAGGTGGCATGGGGGCATTCGAGGCCCTGCAGGGTCACCCCATTGACTGTTGCACTGTTCTAGAGCCAGCATCTCAAAGGCGGCAGCTCCAATGCACCACATTGTAATGGGCTCCAGGAGGAGGAGGAGGAGGAGGGGATGGAGTAAAATGCACAAAATTTGAGTGTGCTGCACAGGTGCTGCAAGAGCAGCGAACAGCCATGGAGCTGGCTGTGGTGGGGCCTGGAGGGTACGCACAAGAGGAGAAGGAGGGGAAAGGGTGGAAGAAAGCCTCTGCCATGGCTTGCGCTCATTTCTCAGCCAACCCGGATTTCCAAAAACTTGCAAAGAAGAGAGAAAAGAAGCTTCTCACGCCCTCGGAATGTCCTGCATGCTCTACTTGGGGCTCTTCGCTATCCTTTTTTCTTCCTTCCTTTTGGAAATCCGGGCTAGCTGAGGAACAAGCAGAAGTCGTGGTGGAGGTTTCCCTCCTCCCCCTCCTCCTCCTCTCATTCTTCAGCTCGCCCAAATTTCCAAAAGGAAGAAAGAAAAGGGGACAGCGAAGAGCCCCAAGGAGAGCATGCAGGGTGATTCTGAGAGAGTGAGAAGAGACACAGACAGGGACCGAGTGAGAGCAAGATATACAGAGAGAGAGATAGAGAGAGAGAGAGAGAGAGATTTGTAAAGCTATTCAACACCACAGACAATACTGCTACCCTTCAAAAAACCTTGACTATGTATGAGAATGGTCAAACAAATGGCAATTTAAAATCTCAACAAATAAATGCTCTGTCTTACATATTAGCAAAAAAAAAATCAGAAAATAAAATAGTCAAGATCTTGTTGATGATCCAAACTCTGTCAAGGATCTTGGAGTACTTATCTCTAATGATCTAAGTGCTACAGCCCACTGTGACAACATAGCCAAAAAGGCATTAAGAGTGGTTAACCTAATCTTACATAGCTTTTTCTCTGGTAATATTACAAAACTAACTAGAGCATACAAAACATTTGCAAGACCAATACTCGAATACAGCTCATCAGTCTGGAACCCATATTATGTATCTTTTATTAACACAGTTGAGAAAGTCTAGAAATGTTTCACAAGGAGAGTTCTCCACTCCTCTCCTCGTTGCAGAATACCTTATGCCACCAGACTCAAAATTTTAGACCTAGAAAACCTAGAACTACACCGCCTTCGGTCCAATCTAAGTATAGTATATAAAATCATACATTGCAATGTCCTACCTGTCAATGAATACTTCAGCTTCAACCATAACAATACAACAGCAAACAATAGATACAAACTCAAGGTTAATCGCACCAAACTTGATTGTAGGAAATACGACTTCAGCAACAGAGTGGTCAATGTCTGGAATACTCTATCTGACTCTGTGATTTCTTCCCCAAACTCCAAAAACTTTAATCTTAGACTTTCTACTATTGACTTCACCCCTTTCCTAAGAGGTCTGTAGGGGGTGTGCATAAGCGCACCAACGTGCCTACCGTCACTGTCCTATTGTTTCTTTTATTTTTCTTATATGTATCCATGTATTCATAACTATGTTTTTACTTATACCAATCATCTTGTAAGCAATTGACAAACCAAATAAAAAAATAAAATAAAATAAATAAAAAAGTGGTAGCAAACAAATCAGTCCAAAGATGACTCAACAAAATACAATCAAATCAATTTTTTATTTGCTTACACCTAATAAACAGAATCTTGCCAAACTAAAACTAAAACTTGCTATAATGGTTTGCTGGACACCAGCTCAGATGATGATTTTAGAGTGGAGTGTAGCGAAGAATTGGGAGGATGCAGAAGATTCCGTGCCAGGAATGGGTGGGCAAGAGGAGGCAATGCAAGGAACATTGGAGGGACTGGCAGAGGAGTTACTGGACAAGTGCTTGGCTGAACAGGAGAGAGGCACAGCTGCTGCCTGGAAATCTTGATCCCCATCCAGAGGCACAAACTGAAGAAGGGATGCTACTGTAGTGGGTCAGCAGAGACAAAAAGGAACTGTTTCTCCCTTTGGATCTCAGAGCATGTACAGCCAAATGAAGGGAGGAGAAACAGAAGTCGGTGAGGCTGCTCATGAGGAACCTTGCCTTTCCCAATGAGCTGCACCAGCTAGCACAACACGTGTACTAATGAAGCATTGAAGATAACTATTCACTTCCCTGCTGTGTATGTGCACTGACTTCTTGTTTTCTTGATTCTGAATCTGCAACTTATTTTCTGATCTCGTGATTGGACCCTGGATTTTGCATTTTATTTTGGACTTGGATCTTGATTTTGGTAGCAGTGCTTAGACTTTAGACTCATACCTCAACTTTGGACTTTGTATGTGGATTTGCAGACTTGTGGTTTGCCCTTGGGTGTTGTGTTGCTTATGACTTTGTGCGTTAGCAGACTCAGACTCAGTGGGACTTTGTATCAGTGAGACCTGGGGAACAATATCAGGAGCTTGCAGTGGTTCAATAAAGTAGTCAAACTTGATGTGTACCGTGTGGGCTAGGACAAGACATCTTCTAACCTCTTAACAGATTTTAGATTTGGGACTACTCTGCACATCTTCCCCACTCTCCCATCAGCTAATTTCTGGGCAGTGCTGTGTTGCCTGAGCTCTTCTTCTCCAGATTAGCAATATTTTTTTCATATATCTGAAGATAGTAAGAAAGAGGGAAGGGATCAGAAGCCCTCCATAAGATTCTAATGGACTTTAAAATTTGGGTATGTTCATTTTATTTTAAGAGAATGGCCACACTGTTCTGCAAAAAATAAAAATGAAAACTATTAGGAGTAGATTAACAAAAGCAGTCTATCAGTTTTCTTCATGCATGCCACAACTTTGAAAATATATTTCATTTGGGCATCTGTAGGGACATATATATGCATGAATGTAAGCTTATACATGATAGTGAAAGGATAATTCCTATTTGTTTAGGTTGTTTCAAAGCATTGAGCCCTGAATCTAATCTTGGGATTCTGGAATGACATCTTATTCTGGAATCTCCCATTCATCTGCCATGCAGTCACTATAGGGCAGCACAGGACTTCGCAGTTTCCCATGGAAACAAAAAGTCAATGCTTCAAAATATACTGTGCTTAAGTTTTTGCAGCACTGAAGTTCTTTCTCAAAATAAACTTAGATCTATTTTTGTCTGTGTAATTTTCCAGCCAGAGATGCTGAAATTAGCAACCAGAAAAAAGGATATATGTACGATTTTTTTCTAATGCATATTTCATTTGAATGCTAAAACAGAGTTTGATACAAAAAAGGATCTGATGATACCCTCACAGTACTTTAAGGGATTTATCAAAGTTATGCCTTCATTCTTAGCGTAACTGTAATTCCTGTTGTATAATAGATTGAGATAGCTACCAATAGTTTTACAAGCTGCATTCTAAAACTTTAATTAATGATTTGGTTAATTATGTTATTACTCTTATTAATAAAACAATCTACCTTATTCTGTAGTTTTGAGCAATGAAACCAGACATTTTATTTTTTAAAGTGTGTAACTTATATATTATTCAGTTTGCACCCATTTTTTATTCTACAGAGTATCAAGTCAACTAATAACAGTTATAAGAAAATAAAAAATAAAAATAAACAATTTAAATACAAAATCAATACATAAAATTCTGCAAGAGTAACTAATTGGGTCTTAACTGTTTTTAGAGTATCATATTATAGGAAAGTAGCCAACGAGCTAAATCAAGGTCAGGATTAAATAATGTGTAAATCCACAAAATTATATTCTATTAAAAAAAATGACTATCATTTGAAGTCAATGCTTCAAAAAGGCTACGATTTGCCGACTAAAAACTTTGACATTATTTCCATTACAAAGTATTACCGTCTCAATAACAGCAATAGCATTTAGACTTATATACCACTTCATAGTGCTTTACAGACCTCCCTAAGTGGTTTACAGAGACAGCCTATTGCCCCCAACAATCTGGGTCCTCATTTTACTGAGCTTGGAAGGATGGAAGGCTGAGTTAACCTTGAGCCTGGTGAGAGATTCAAACTAACAAATTGCAGGCAGCCGGCAGTCAGCAGAAGCAGCCTGCAGTATTGCATTCTAACCACTGCATCACCACGGCTCATAATTATGATCTACTCACTAACTGTACCAAGCATTGTTTGTTAATCACAAATATAATGATGGATCAAGAAGCTGTAAATGTCAGTTATATCTCTAATGTTGATGTTTGAACTGGCCTAATCCTAACCTTTATACCTTTAACCTTTAACACTTTATACCTGGAGGACTTCAATTCTCAGAATTCAGCTTTGCTGGCTGGAGAATTCTGGGAGTTGAAGTCCTCCAAGCTTAAAGTGGCCAAGGTTGGAGACCCCTGTTTTAGACTATTTAAATATATTTATGGCGACTAAAAGTGTTTCTAACGTTATCAATATGAGAGCAGTAGAAGGCCATTTTTGTTGGGAAAACTAAAGTTTAGTTTTGCAAAACTCTACTACTTATCATTAGTATGCCTGATATAGAAATTATTGCATTGTGCACTATGTTTGTATTTTACACATTGAGTTTAATTTGATTATCCATTGGAGCATGCAGACAGTATGTATATATATGTATGCAGATGCATACATGTGTGTGTGTGTATATATACATGTATCTTTGAATTTATTTAGGAAGTTTAATAATTCATATGTATGGTGATTGAGCACTAATCTTATGAATTATTATACCTATGTAGGTATTTTTTGCTATATTAGCATGTTTCAGAAGTTTGTAACATCTGTTGGAAATTATAAGCATGAGAACATAAAACAAAATGAACTTGAAGTTACAGTTGGTAACTTACAGAAGTTACAGTTGCTTAAATTTTTTTTTATAATATCCAGAAGTGTACTGCATATGTGTTATGTTTATAGTTTATAAAACCAGAATAGGAACTGAAGTATTCTTTTAGTATTTTTTTTAAAATATGTTTTGCTGAAACTTTTAACACCAGTAATAAGAACTAGTAGACTCAAGAAGAACAGGGAGAAATAAAAGAAAAAGCTACAAGTACAGCAAGAAAAAAAGTAGAAAAAGTAGAAAGATATAAAAGAAAGAAAAAAAAGAAACGGCTTCTCTTATTCTTCACAGCAGTTTTAAGTACAATTATATTTTAACCTCTGTCTGAAGTTACATCAAGATGCTTTTCTTTCTGGACTTCCGGTTTGCAAGGCTTCGGCGGTGGCAGGAATCTGCGATTGTGCGCGGTTTATGCTGCGCTTGCCACTGGAGTGCCCTCGAATCAGCTGGATTTGGGGGCTATAGTTACACCGTAGAGGGAACTGAAGACAGGGGAGATCCAGCAGGTGTCTGGGGGAATCGCAACCCCCCTCCTCAGCTGACTTAACTCCCTTTTCTGAAAGTGGTGGAGTGGTGGTCAGCAATGGCCGCCACAAAGAAGCTTTCATCTGGATAAGAATGTGCAGGAGGAAGCTGAGAAAGTGAAAGTTTTTGGCTAATCAGGATAATAAGTAACATTTAAATACCCTGGAATTTAAGCTTCATTAAAGATACGTTGTTCCTGACGAAGATGGGAAAAAGCGACGAATGACAGTTAAAAGGGATTTTTTTTTTCTCACTCTCCTTCTTAAGGTGATAGCAAATGAATGGAGAAATTGGAAAAACCCATTTTGGCATTAGCAGGTAATCTTGAAAACTAAAACCAAGGGGACAATAAAGATTTCTGAGCATCAGGGGGGGAAAAAAAGAGAGAACTTTTTTTTGCTATAAGTGGGAAGGGAGGGGAAAAGAATAAATATTAAGATTTTGTTGGAGGAGGCTGCTTGGAATTTATAAGAACAGAGCTAAACTATAACAAGACTTCTAAAAGATATATTTTAATTGGAGCTTTGTAACTGAATTATAACTCCAGGAGGAGAAAGTATAAAAAGAAGAAAGTGATAAATGAAACAGTCTGTGTATATTTGGATTGCTTGGTGATTTTGGGACTTTTGGAAATCATTATTTGAAAGACTAAAAACATTTGGGTTGTATAAAAAAAACTTTTTAAAATGGCACTACTTGTTGATGAACTGAAACTTGAATTTAAAAAGCTAAAAGAAGAGGAAGGGCTCTTCTGGAATTGTTTTCCATTTTTTAGAAATGGCGATTTCTACCTACCAGAAACTACAAGAACAAGAAGACTGGGATGAAGAAGAAGCCATCTTTAATGAACAAACAACTTTAGCTGGAGAAAAAAAGGGAAAGAGAGGAAAGAGAATGGAGAATTTAAGATTTAAAAAAACAACCAAAAAAGGGAAAAATAAGGTGAAAAATTGATACAATGTCAGAAAGCAACAGAAAAGAGGAATACAGAAGAAGGTGGAGATTAAGAAGGTGGAGATCAAGAGACAAGGGGGTAAAAAGGCAGGATTGGAGAAGAAAGGAAAGGAAGAAGGACAGAGAAGTTACAAAGGTTTAAAATAAGATGTAGAGAAACAAGATTTATTTAGAGATAGTGGGTAAAAATATGATTAAAAAAGAGATTCTGCAAAAGTACACAAGATTGAATTGTATTTATATTTGAAATTATGTTAGAAAACTGGATTTAATAATAGAGCTTAATTTGCTATGGATTATTGTTTTAATTATATCATAAACTTATTATTCTTTCTTATTTTATAATATAGTATGTAGCTTCAGAATGTACTAAGCAGAATCAGAATGAAAAGTAAATTTAGGGGAAAGATTTAAAGGCGTCATACTTCAATCAGTGATTTATAGGAGAAATCTTGTGTTAATGAGAAAAGATAATAGAAAATTGAAACAGAACAGACAAAAGATATATGCATAATGATTTAAATTGAGATGAAATAAATAAAATAGAATTAAGAGAGTGAAAAGAGGGGAGAAGCTATATAGAAAATGTTGAATGGTAAATAAGATATGAAATGGGATAAAAAGTGAGCATGAATTCGAATTTATGTCTGTATAAAAAGATGTAACCCGGGAAGCCACTTTCCAAAAAGAAGTTCTGTTTTTATGTTTTGTGTTTTGTTTGTGTATGTTTGTTTATTGAAAATCAATAATTTTTTTTCAAAAAAAAAAGATGTTCTTCTTTCTATAATGTATCTTGTCTAATCATCAAAACCTTGAATTACAAGCTCATTTTTTTAATGGAAAAAATTCACAAAGATACTTTGCCTCTGGGCAAAAGTATTCATTAATAATGCTCTGTTTTTCCTTGCTTTTAATTTTATCCTGAGTGGAAGATGGAATGGAACTTCTCATAAGAAAAATAACAGCTTTAAAGTTGGTGCAGAAAATAGGATGATAAAGCTTTGAAGAGATTTGACTCAATAAATTTTCAAGCATTCCTTTTTAAATTACTAAATCTACCCCGATGCAGTCTAGAAATTCAAAGAACTTTTTCCGTGTGACTGAAATGGATAGCTTATACAATTTACAGATACAGATCATCAGAGTTTGAAGGGACCTTGTAGGTCATCTGGTCCAACCCCCCACCCAAGGGGGAGACCCTACACCATTTCTGACAAATGGCAGTCCAATCTCTTCTTGAAAGTCTCAACTGATGGCGCTCCCACAACTTCCGAGGGCAAGCTGTTCCATTGGTTGATTGTTCTCACTGTCAGAAAGTTTCTTCTTGTTTCCAGGTTAAATCTCTCCTTGTTCAGTTTCCATCCATTATTCCTTGTCTGGCCAACAGAAGCTTTAGAAAATAGTTTGACCCCTTCCTCCCTGTGGCAGCCCCTCAAATATTGGAAGACCACTAACATGTCTCCCCTGGTCCTTCTCTTTATTAAACTAATCAAGCCCAGTTCCCACAACCGTTCTTCATCTGTTTTAGTCTCCAGTCCCCTAATCATCCTGGTTGCTCTTCTCTGTACTTTTTCTAGAGTCTCAACATCTTTTTTATAATGTGGTGACCAAAACTGGTTGCAGTACTGTAGGTGTGGTCTTACTAAGGCTTTATAGAGTGGTATTACTACTTCCCTTGATCTTGACTGTATCCCTCTGTTAATACAACTTAGGACTGCATTAGCATTTTTGGCAGCTGCTGCACACTGCTGGCTCATATTTAGCTGGTTGTCCACTAAGACTCCAAGATCTCTCTTACAGTTACTGCTATTGAGCCTGGTTTCACCCAGTCTATATGGGTACTTTTGGTTTTTCTTGCCTAAGTGTCAAACTTTACTTTTCTCTACATTTAATTTCATTTTGTTAGATATGGCCCAGTGTTCTAGTCTGTCAAGATCCATCTGGATCTTGAACCTATCTTCTTGGGTGTTAGCTATTCCTGCCAGCTTAGTATCATCTGCAAATTTGGTAAGTTCCCCTTCCATTCCCTCATCTAAATTGTTAAGGAAGATATTGAAGAGTACTGGGCCTAAGATGAAACCTTGTGGCACCCCACTGCTTACTTCCCTCCATGTAGACTTAGACCCTTATTAAGGAATACTCACTGAGTACAGTTTGCCAGACAGTTGCAAACCCATCTAGTAGTGGTGCTATCTATTCCACTTTTTTCTAGCTTACTAAGAAGTCGGTTGCAGTCTACTTTATCGAATGTCTTGCTGAAATCTAAATATATTATGTCTGCAGTATTTTGCTGGTCTACTAATTTAGTCACTATGTTGAAGAATGAAATAAGATTGGTTTGGCATGATCTGTTTTTAACAAACCCATGCTGACTGCTAGTTTTTACTTGTTTACTTTACTTGTTTTTAGATGTTGGCAAATCTGTTTTGTTATTATCTTTGCCAGTATTTTCCCAGGTACTGATGTTAGGCTGATTGGTCTATAGTTTCCTGGGTCCGTTTTTTTTTTCCTTTTTTGAAGATGGGAACCACATCAGCTCTTTTCCAGTCCTCTGGTAGTTCCTCGGTGCTCCAGGATTTTTGAAAGATATGGTGCAGTGGTTCTGAGATGACTCTGCCAGCTCCTTTAAAACTCTGGGATGTAATCCATCAGGCCCTGGTGATTTGTTTTCATCAAGATCAGACAGGTGTTCTCTTACTATTTTTTTGCATATTTTAACTTTTATTTCTGGTCTGTCTTTTACAGTTATGTAAACAGTTATGTTTCACCATGGTCATATACAATTCGGTTTTCAAATCAAATCTTTAAGACAGTCCACATCCCAATGCATTCAAGTGGAGTTGTACAATTTATTTATGTATTTATTTTGCATTATAGGTGATAAATGTTGGAATATATACACATCAGATTGATAGCAATTAAGTACTAAAAGGTCAATAATTAACCTGATTGAATATGGAACCCTTTGGTTAGAAGAATGGAGGAAACCAAGATCATTGATGTTTCATGTGAAGACATGAAAAGGTTAATGAATAGGTTTGTTTTTTTAACTGGATGAAGTATAGTGTATTTTTTAAACTTTTGTAGTTAAAAAACTTCTATTTGGTCTATGATTCTATATTTTAATAAAGTTAAATGAAGAGACACAAACTATTTTTTTAATGCAAAGGTTTCCTAATTCATGTGTTAATACTTAAAATATGGATATAAATGTCCATTAAAAAGATCTAAAACAATATGGATCGATTACATCAGAACATATTGTGGGACCAATTGGCAAAAGAAAGCTCAGGACTGTATTGTTTTCAAAAGAGGCCTTTATCCTGCAGTGGATAGATGATGACTAAATGAAGATGATGATGACTCCAAATTAAAATTCAAGGTTCTTTTAAAATTCTTCATATTACTATTAGATCATGTCTCCCATTTTATATGATCAGGGGCAAACCACCTTATAAACCATAGCTAAAAATTTAGTACAAATGGAAAAGCAATCTCAATCTCATTCTATTTCACGGCACTGAAGTTTGATGTAATGGATTTTATTTTTTTGCTAAAGCAAAAAAATCAATTATCAGTCTCTAACTTTCTAACATGGCATTTTTCAACAAGTTTAAAATGGGTGAACTTCAGCTCTGGGAATTACCCAGTCCACTCATGCATACACTTAAAAGTTGCTGAGGTTAAGAAACACTGTTTTAACCAGAAGTTATTTTAAATCTATTTTTTTAGATCATGAAGCACCTAACTATTATATTGTGGAATCTTCATTGGCAGACAGACTCCCAACCTATTATGCTCTTAAGCAAAAAACAAGCCAATCTTGGGATAATCTTGCTTTTAACTTATTAAGTAATAAAGAGATTTAACACTTCTTTCAAGGGAATAAATAATAGCTAATTCAGTTTAGCTGTGAAAAACTTCAGTAAAAGACTTTTTTAAAAGGAGTGGGGGTGGGCATAACATGCTACATGCTGAACTAAGCTCAATTTTTTAACTTAAAAATGTAATTTTTATATAATTTCTCAAAAGAAAACAAGCTTTTAAAAGGAGGAGAATGGATGAAATAGAGGAACAAAAGTAATTGAATTCAGGGGAAAATTGGAATCAATCTTTATTGCATTCTCTTTAGCAGGCTTGGTCAAGTGTAAATTTATAAATGTGTTTCCAGCACCAATGAATTAAATTGCAACATTCTTTTTATTCGGTGTAGTTCTAGTGTAACAAACCAGCTATTATAAAATGCATTCCTGTCTCATTAATGAGCTAAGCTTGGGAACCCAGCATTTTAGAAACATAAAGAGACAATTTATAATGAGACTTGAACTCAATGGTGAAAGCTGAGGATGGCAGATTACTTGCAAAGTTATCACAATAGAAAACTCTTGAATGAGTGAAATACCTTCAAGCGCTCCCAAAGCAGCCATCTTATGAGACTATTTCATGTGCTTCTATGCCAACCTTGTTGGGGATTGGTCTCCTGCAGATTTTTATAACCCAAAAGAATTGCAGAATTCCTGAATATGATAATAGCTCAAAAGTGCCAATGATGTAATTGACTGACAATTTTCCAATTTCAGAAAAAGCCACAAATCTCTATTCTTCAAGAACATATAATGAACAAGATGAATATTTCAAATACACAATAAGATTTGGAATGAAAAGATGACCTGCAAATTATGAGAATAATGTGTACCTTAATGCAAAGGCATGATTTCAAATGAGATCTTAGATTATTTGAAAAAACATAATGGACAAATAAAGATCTTTTGCCTAATCTTTCCTCTTGGAAAGGTAGAACATTTTAAACTGAGAAGCATACTCCTTTTTAGTAGGAGCCAGCTTGGTCAAGTTGTTAAGCACCAGATTAGAAACTGGGAGACTGTGAGTTCTAGTTTCATTTTAGCAATGAAAACCAGGTGGTTGATCTTGTGCCAGTTACTCTCTTTCTTTTCAGCCCAGTTCACCTCACAGGGTGCTTGCTGTAGGGAAAATAGGAGAAGGAAGGTATGTTGGATATGTTCACTACCTTGAGTTATTTGAAAAATAATAATAAAAAAGCAGGGTAAAAATAAATAAAATAAAAAAATAAATACAATTTATGCAGAATTTTTCCACACTCATCTCCAAAAGTAAGACAGAAAACCATCAGAAATATAAAAGTGAAATTAAATAGTTTGTTTTTATTTCAGTGAATCCATGATATAGATTGAATTAAAAGACTCCTAGTCACGACAGAAGAGACTATTTGTAGCTCAGAGTTAAATTGTAGAGTCTTTGGTGCTCTCTGAGCTTGTTTTAACCCCCTAACGTTTCAGTTCCAAACTAATACTGATGATGTTATCTAGTTTGGTAATGAAACATCCACAAGAAAAGAACTTAGCTCAGACAACACCAAGGACCCCAGAGAGTTATTTATGATGAATAGCTTCAAAGCAAATGAAATAATGAAGCAATATCTATGTGTGTTTTCAACAGAATTAAAATAATCCTTTTGGGAAAACTATATTTTCAGTGTAAATCAGTATTCATAACTTGATTCCTACACAGGTTGAGAAAGGGAGTTGGTACTTACTGGACACACCTGTTCTCTTTGAGCTGTGAAGAGCATCCAGTAGTGGGAAGTGCTCCAGTCTCTGCTTGTCTAGGCTGGGCTTAATTTGTGGAACGCTCCTCCTCCTCCACAGGATTCCTCCCCAGCATTCCCCAGTTTTGGCGAAGACAAGAGAAATAAACACCCTCGTCCTCAATGCTCTAACAATTCATTGGACGAAACAGGACCCCACCAGATGGAAAAAAAAGGGTGGGGCTGGATGCTCTTCACAACTCAGAGAGAACGGGCATATTAGTAAGTACCAACGCCCTTTCTCCCATGAGCTGTTCAGAGCATCCAGTAGTGGGACATACCAAAGCTTGGCCTGTCCTATGGGAGGGACTCCGTCTGGCTTGGAATCCCCTCCTGGTCCCTGTGGACCATTGCAGAACTCTTCTGCCAAAGGAGGCCTCAGCGGATGCAAACACATCTATTTTATAATGCCTAATGAAGGACGATGGAGAGGCCCAGGTTGTGGGTCGACAAATTTCAGTTATTGGTGCCTGTGTGGTCCACGCTACCGATGTTGCGGCGCTCCTTGCCGAATGAGCTGTTATGCACCTGTAGTGATTGAGTCTGATACGTTTTTGCTATCATGGCCCATAGCCAACGGCCTATTATAGAAGATGAGACCTTGTATCCCTGAGTGTTGGGCTGAAATGACACAAATAAGGCTTCCATTTTTCTGAAAGTCTCTGTGCAGTTAATATATATTCTCAATGCATCAAGCTAATGCCATTGTAGTTCCAATCCGTGGGACAAAAATTAGGAAGTATCAGCTCTTGTGCCCTGTGAAAAGCCGAGTTAATTTTGGGTATAAACGACGAAGGACCACCCGGTCAGAATAGAAGACACAAAGATCTTGTCTGATAGACAAAGCTGCAATTTCCGAAATACTACGAGTGGAAGTGATCACTACAAGGAAAACTACTTTATACGTTAGAATTTGGACACTTGACGATTTCAAGGGTTTGAAAGGGTCCTTAGTGAGTGCAACAAGGACCTTGTTAAGGTATCCCAGGTAGGATAATGGTGTACCACTGATGGGCGTAAATTTGTGGCTCCTTGAAGGAAAGAGATAGTAGGCCTTCACAAGTGAGAACTGATATCAAGGCCTCCACCTGTCTTTTCAATGTATTAGGTGATAATCCCTTGTCAAGTCCCTCTTGCAAGAATTCTAGGATTTGAGCCACAGATGGAGAGATGGGATCAATTTGAGACTTGGTACACCATTTGCAGAAACTGGACTATGTGGCATTGTAAATGCGAGTTGTTGAGGGGCATCTGGCAGCTTGGATGGTGGTGATAACTCTGTTGGAAAACTTTTTGCTCTTCAGACGACTCCGCTCAACCTCCAGACAGTCAGGTGCAACCATTGAGGATCCGGATGTTGAAGGGGTCCCTGGTTTAGCAAAAGCCTATCTGGCGGTATTCTCCATGGTGTTGATACATATAGACTATGGAGGTCTGCAAACTACGGTCTGCAAACTGCTACTAGAAGTAGCAGTTCTCATCTAGCAGCTTCTGGATGACCTTGGGGATCAGTGGAAGTGATGGGAATAAGTCCTGGGGGCCAACGACAGCAGAGTGCATTGAAGTTCTCTGTTCCTTGCGAGGGGTACCTGGAAATGAATCTAGGGAGCTGAGCATTGAGGGGGGAAGTGAACAGGTCCACCACCGGCTATCCAAATGTCCTGACCGCATCTTGAAACAGGGTCGTATGAAGGCACCACTCCAATTGATTGATTGTGGCCCTGCTTAGCCAGTCTGCCTGTGTATTCGACAGTCCCGAAATGTGCTCTGTTCCGATGGAAAGTAGGTTACACTTTGCCTCAATATTAGTATGTGTTGATTGTGTACCTGTGGAAGAAAGCTGCAGAGCCAGGTGTACTGCTTGAATCTCCAGCCAATTTATGCTGCACGACTGTTCTGTGGAGGACCAGTGGCCTTGGGCTGTGAGCGATTGAAAGTGAGCTCCCCATTCAAACAGGCTGGCATCAGTCGTGATGATAGGTCTGTGGGGCTCTTTGAAGAGACAACCTATGTTTATGACTGGTCTGGTCCACTAGTGGAGAGATATGAGGACCTTTGATGGAACCTTGACCTTGTATTTGGAGCTGATTCGGCCGGATCACTGGTACAGGAACAGGAACTACTGCAGAAATCTCATGTGGAGGTGGGCCCAAGGAATAATAGATATACATGAGATCATCTTGCCTAATAATTTTGATAGGTTAGCAAGGGTACACTTTTTTTGAATTCTGATCTCCTTAACTAATTGATGGGTGCTGTTTTGTCTATCTGGTTACAGGAAAACTTTGCCTTCCACTGCTTCTATGATTGCCCCCAGATGGATTCATCGAATCGATAGTGTTCAATGATTATTTTTCCAATTGATTGAGAACCGTGTAGTTGTAGGGATTGTAATGTGGTCTGAGTATCTCTGAGTGCTTGATGAACGGAGGATGACAAAATTAATATATCATCAAGGTAACACTGGAATCATACAGGTACATCTCAGAGATGAGCAGCAAGAGCTGCAAAAACCTTTGTGAAGGTCCTGGAGGCAGGTGCTAGTATGAAAGGAAGAGCCACATATTTGAAATGATGGTTATCATAACAGAATCTCAAAAATTTATAGTGGGAAGGCCGAATAGAAATATGTAGGTACGCCTCCGTCAGATCTATAGACGTAAGGACGTCACCTTTTCTGATGCCAAGTAAGATAAATTGCAGGGTGTGCATTTTAAACTTGTGATATACTGAGAAACAGTTAAGATGCTTCAGATCTAATGTTGCTCTCCACCCCACCCCCCCAGAACTTTTGGGAACAACAAAAAGATGTGAATAGAAACCTTGCCCTCATTGGTTGGTAGCTACTGGTTGGATGGCTCATATGTCCAGTAGATGTTAGACAGCTGTTTCCATAAGATTACGTCTAACCAGATCTCTGGAAAGAGAGTATGACATGAAAAAGTCTGGAGAGTAGGTTGAAACTCCAGTGCAAGGTCAATTCTGATCATATCTCTGACCCAGGAATCAGACATTGAGGAGTCCCATTGGTTCATGAATAATTTAAGGCGTCTGCCAATGGGAGCCAGGTCCAGGGAGTTATCTTGGATGCCAGAAAGACCTATTTCCTGCTCCTCCAAAGGATGTCTTGGATTGACCATCCTTTCTGTTCCTATCCCCGAAGTCGGACCTCTCTGGCTGCTGCTGGGTGAGAAGGGTCCCTGATAAAAGGGCCAAAAGGATCCTCACTGAAAGGACTGAGGGTTTCTAGAACCTGACTTCCAAAAAAGGGAAGGTAGAATTTTCTTTTTGTTTCAGGTTTCGATTAGCAGTGGGTCAAGTGCAGGGCCAAACAGTCTATCTCCTGCAATAGGAGATGAAACCAGCTTGCATTTGTGCTTAATGTCCGCTTGCCAATGTTTTAACCACAGTTAGTGTCACGCTGTGACATGTGAAGTAATGGCCCTGGCTGAAAACTTGACCACATGATAAGTTGCGTCAGCTGAGAATTCAGCGGCTGCTATAAGTTTTGCAACATCTTGGTGCACTCTAATGTTGGAATTAGGGACATGCTCCCATAAGAGATGGAGCCACCTGAGAGAACAGTTAAAGAAGGAAGTGGTCATGGCCGCTCTGATAGCCTACACATCAGACTGATGGGCCCTGCGTAGGGCTAGCTCGGCCTGTTTTTCCTCCAGCTTTAATGCCTCCAGTGCTTCACTGGAAATGGAGAACGAGGACGCTAATCCCACTATAGGTTCATCTACCTCGGGAGTATTCAACAATTTTGAGAAATCAGGGGCCAAATTAAAATATTTCCTGTCATATCCCGTGGGGGCAGGGTACACCGCTGCAGACGCCCACTGTTTCTGTATCAGGTCTGAAAACATGTGAGGAAGTGGAATCACATCTGCCTCGACTACCGGTTGGTTGAGAATTCTGGTCCCTCTTCGGAAAGAGTTGGAG
This sequence comes from Laticauda colubrina, assembly GCA_015471245.1. Taxonomy (NCBI): domain Eukaryota; kingdom Metazoa; phylum Chordata; class Lepidosauria; order Squamata; family Elapidae; genus Laticauda; species Laticauda colubrina. The sequence goes on along the minus strand of BLBF01000022.1, from coordinate 31,680,119 downwards.
TGGTAGAAGGGGCCGACTTGTGCAGGCGTGCAATGTTTTTTTGCCTTAAACAAAAATGATATGAATAGTTGTGGGTGGAATAAGCTTGTAAATAGAGGGTTGATCAGGAACAAGGCCCTCATCCTCAGACATCCCCCTTTCTGGGGGGTCTGCTTCTGACAGGGCCGGGTCACTGTCATGTATTGATCCTGATTCAATCTGTTCCATTTGATCAATTTGATCCACTTCTTCCACCTCCTCCTCCTCCTGTGACCCCTGGAGGGGCATGGTCCCCTGAAACTATACCTGGTTATAGTGTTGCTCCAATCTGGTCAACGACCTTAGTGATTGAGAATCATAATCAGTGGTTACAGTATGTTCCCTCGTCTGAACTGCGTGTTGAAGACCTGCTGCAATTTCCTGGTGGATTGCCAGCTCCATCCACACCTTCATCCTCTCTGGAACTTCCTCTGGAAGAATATCATCCTGTCAAAGACTGGAAGTCATTGGAGTGAATGTAGCTTCAGGAGCCCTTCACATGGTCTGTGTTCCAGGTGACTGGGCCTGTTGACTTTGGGAAACCAAGCTGCGTCTGGATAAGAGGGAGAGATCTAGGGGAGGAGGAGGGTGGGAAGAGGTAGGCGGTACTGGACTGGGGGGGCAGAAGTTCCTGTGAGGCCCTGTATGCCTCCCTTGAACATCTATCTATTTCCTTTCCTAATGCTTTATGGTGCCTGTTGGCATCCTTTTCTGAAGCTTTAGAATGACCTTTTGTCTGCTTAGATTTGTGCTGAGATTTAGCTTTGACCCTTGATATTGAGGTCTGAGAGCTACTACCGCCTGCAATTTTGATTGAAAGAGATGCAGTATGCTCATTATTCAAAGCGATACTGTGGAGGCAGTTGGCACACCCAGGGGCCTGATCCAAGAAGGGACCGGTTGCCTTGATAATATCTTATCCCCTTCTTCTTTTTCTTTTTTTTAAGATATATGTATATATGAGTCGTATCACAGCAATAATATCTTTCATTATTAAGATATCAATACTGAATATTTATAACAATAATAATTATTGTTGTTGTTGTTTTTGGAGTGAATGATAATCACCAATATTTACAGATATAAATATACATATCTAAATTAATAGAAAACAGCTTGATATTGTGAATAACCAAACAGCCAAATTAAGAACACCTGAAAAGGCCAAGATAATAAAGATAGGCCTTCAACAGCTTCCCTGCATGGGCGGACATGGGCCTGGGTGCTTGCTGTTGTGCCGCTGGGTGGGTAAAGCTGTGAGGGTTAAGCCAACAATAATGCATGGATGGCCTTGAATCTTATAACAAAATGAGGTGTAATAATTCCTTAGGTTATCTGAAGACAAACCTCTGTTCTGGAAGGGAAACTACCACACACAGCTTGAGTTATGAATAGTGCGGTCACACGGTTTTTAAAACAAAGGCAAAATAATGGCCATTACTTTTGGTGTGCGCGCGCTTCCCAGTAAGAAACTCCTGCCGCATGGGAAAATGCCTCGACAGCTTCTCCTTGTGGCTAAAAAATGGCTGGGAAAGGGGTGGAAAGAATTAAGGTTTATGCTTTCCACACCAAGAAGGCATTCTGAAGGGAAAAATCACACAATATGACTAGGATGAGAGCGAAAACGCCCACACCGCTATTGCCGATGTAGAGAAAGGCAATGTGGAATCACTATGGCAGAGGGTAGAACAAGCAGATGGGGCGGGGGCTCAGAGCAATGCTGAAGCTGCCCGCCGCTTCGGGGCACGAAATAGCGCTGCCTGAAAATACAAATGATCTCCGACGGCCAGATGGAGAGAGCTAGTGTCGGGAGATTGTAATATGATTTGGAGTCTAAAAGCATGAAAAAACAAACTGGACTATATCCAAACGTGCTGAGTAATACTCCTGTTTTGGCCAGTGAAGAACAAAAAGCACTGCCTATCCTCAACGAGGCTGAGCCAAAACTGGGGAACACCGGGGAGGAGTCCCATGGAGAGAAGGATCATTCCACAAAGACTAGAGCACCTCCCACTACTGGATGCTCTGAATAGCTCATGGGAGAAGTAGATATCTTAATCCTCAAGATATTCATACCCTGTTCTTGCTGCTACCATTTGACCTCCAGGAAACACCTCATTTTTTTCCCCCTAAACTTGGTATATGAGAGAAATAGCAGTCTTATAACTTCTGTGTTGTTTTCTGCTATTTAAAAGACAAATATGAAAAAAAGTCCTGGGTTTGTAGCATTGAGGCATGTGACCATAACCCTTCCTTTCCTTTTATGGAAGATAATTAAATCCACAAGAGATGAACAAAATCAAAAGACAAAATGTAAATATCCCCTTTGAACTTCAAATATTAAACTGTATACATTCAGAGTTAAGAAATAATAATTACAGAACTGTTCAAATTATGGGAAAACAGGAGGTTCATTTTTAAAAAGAAAAAACATTCAATAATATAATAATCCAAATACTCCATTGGTGCATTATTTACTACTGGTGATTCAGAGGGCAGGCAGAATCGCAGAGACATCTGGTAAAAAAAGGGATGGGAGGGTCCCTGATTTTATATCAACAACTGATGATGTAAAAATATAACTAAAGAAATTCTGTGATGTGGACTTAGAGATTGAAAACTCTTATTCTCCATAAGAGTTTTCCACATTTGTTCTATTTGCACATTCCTCCACACGCTTGCATAAATAATGCTTATAAACACTAGCTGACCAGATTATGTGGGCTGAAGAGAGATACCCATATTCACTCCTCATTGTGTTAGATTTCAACAGTACTAACTTAAGCCAAGAGCTACCAAGATACTTTAAGCATGTCAACTGTCTTAATAGAGGAAAGAATACTTTAGATCCCTGCTAAAACAACATTACAAGATTATCGGTCTTTACCATGAGCAGCTGTGATGTACCTGTTTATAGACAAAGGTGTAAAACCATACAACCAACAATTAAATCAATGAAGTCTTGGACTGAGGAGGCAAAGAAAGCTACAACCTTGCCTTGATTTCAGAGATTGGAACATTTTCGAAGACACCTCTGCAAAATAGAGATATGATATGTTCCTTCTTGTTTCAAATGCTCTACTGTCGTCCCAGTGCTGAAGAAACCTTTCCCCAAAGAGCTGAATGACTACAGACTGGTTGCTCTGACATCCATAGTTAGGAAAAACTTTGAAAGGTTAGTGCTGGCCCACCTGAAAACTATCACAGATCTGCTGTTAGACCCCCTGCATTTTGCCTACTGAGTAAATAGATTAGAAGATGTTGCTGTTAATATGGCTCTGCACTACATCTTGAATCTCCAAGGACCTACGCAAGGGTCCTTTTTGTAGATTTCAGCTTGGCATTCAATACCACCATTCCAGGTACTCTTCGAACTGAATTAATTCAGCTAGCTGTGCCTGACCACACTTATAAATAGATCATAGCTTTCTAACAGACAGGAAGCAGCAGATGAAGCTAGGCAAAATCATATCAGATACCTGTACAATTAACACAGGGCCCTCCTAGGGCTGTGTTCTCTCTCTGTTTCTCTTTTCTCTCAATACCAACCACTGCATCTCCAACGATCCCTCTGTTAAAGTACTGAAATTTAGAAGAGTTGCTGATACAGTTCTATGGAGGAATTATTGAGTCTGTCATCTGCACCTCTATTACTGTCTGGTTCAACACTGTAATCAAATAAGACACATATTTCAACAGATAGTGAGAACTGTAGGAAAAGCAATTGCCTTCCATTGAGGATCTGTATACTGCATGAGCCAGAAAGAAAGAGGGCTGTGAAAAAAGAGGGCACAGACCCCTCACATTCCGGACATAAACTACTTCAACGTCTTCTCAAGACAATGCAATAAGAAATTGCATGCCAAAACAACGAGATACAAGGACAGTTTTCCCCCCATGCCATCACTCTACTAAACAATTAATTCCCAAAACATTCTTCAACATAGTGACTAAAATAGTAGACCAGCAAAATACTGTGGGCATAATATATTTAGATTTCAGCAAGGTATTTGACAAAGTAGACTGCAACCTACTTCTTAGTAAGCAAGAAAAGTGGAATAGATAGCACCACCACAAGATGGACTTGCAAATGGCTGACAAACCGTACTCAGAGAGTAGTCCTTAATAGGGGTCTAAGTTTACATGGAGGAAAGTAAGCAGTGGGATGCCACAAGGCTCTGTCTTAGGCCCAGTACTCTTCGATATCTCCATTAATGACTTAGATGAGGGAATAGAAGAGGAACTTACCAAATTTGCAGACAACACTAAGCTGGTAGGAATAGCTAACACCCAAGAATATAGGCTCAAGATCCAGATGGATCTTGACAAACTAGAACACTGGGCCATATCAAACAAAATGAAATGCAACATAGAGAAAAGTAAAGTCCTACACTTAGGCAAAAAAACCCAAATGTACACATATAGACTGGGTGAAACCAGGCACAATAACAGTAACTGTGAGAGGGATCTTGGAGTATTAGTGGACAACCAGCTAAATATGAGCCAGCAGTGTGCAGCAGCAACCAAAAAAGCTAATGCAATCCTAAGTTGTATTAACAGAGGGATACAGTCAAGATCAAGGGAAGTAGTAATACCACTCTATAAAGCCTTAGTAAGAACACACCTAGAGTACTGCATCCAGTTTTAGTCACCACATTATAAAAAAGAGGTTGAGACTCTAAAAAAAGTACAGAAAAGAGCAACCAGGATGATCAGAGGATTGGAGGCTAAAACATACAATGAAGGCTTGCAGGAACTAGGCTTAGCTAGTCTAGTAAAGAGAAGGACCAGGGGAGACATGAAAGTGGTCTTCCAATATTTGAGGGGCTGCCACAGGGAAGAAGGGGTCAAGCTATTTTCTAAAGCACTTGTAGGCCAGCAAGAAATAATGGATGGAAACTGAACAAGAAGAGATTTAACCTGGAAATAAGGAGAAACTTTCTGACAGTGAGAACAATCAACCAATGGAATACCTGCTCTTGGAAGTTGTGGGAGCCCCATCAGTTGAGACTTTCAAGAAGAGATTGTACTGCCATTTGTCAGAAATGGTGTAAGGTCTCCAGCTTGGGCGGGGGTTGGACTAGATGACCCATAAGGCCCCTTCAAACTCTGATTATCTGTTATCTATTAACTGTCAAACTACCTTGTAGGGCTGTATTAGTATCACCCTTCTCATCTTTCCTATTATCTATTTTCTTAACACTATAACTTTGTTGCTTTTATCTTATGATTTTTATTGTTTTATTTAGAATCCCATGTTTATTGCTTTTTAGGTATCCTATGACTGAGTGTTGTTTCTTATTATTAATGATGAATGTATTTTATAATTATGATCATGATTTATCACTTGTTGCTTGGATGTACATGAGAGCTTATGCACCAGAGACAAATTCCTTGTGTGTCAATCACACTCGGCTAATAAAGATTTATAATTTCTAAATCTATCAAAAAATGGGACAGAAAATTCAACTTAATATTCAGATTCCAGAAAGATTCTAACTAAAGAATTAGATCTTTATGTTCAGCTGATAATATGAAGAATGTCAGACTTATACTGAAGGTAACAGGACAGCAAAAGACAATAGAACTGAAACAGTAGAATAGAATTCTTTATTTTTTCTTGGCCAAGCATGATTGGACACACAAGGAATTTGTTCTGGTGCAAATGCTCTCAGTGTACATAAAAGATAAGATACATTCATCAAATACCTAAGAAAATAAACCAATATTCTAATACAGTTTTCTGGCTAGATATATTTAAGGCTCTGTCCCACTGCCCAACGGATGCAAAACGTTAGTAAAAAGGACACAAAGGACGAGAAAAATGTTCCATCCGTTGTTATCCACTCTCAGAAGGGGCGAAAATTTGCATAACCGGAGCGGATAACACAGAAAGGAACGGACGCAGGGAGGACGCAGAGCAGATGGAAAGCAGATGCGGAACGGAAGCCCAGCAGATGGAAGCGGATGGGAGCGGAGGGCACATCCGCTAGGCTTCCAGGGGACCGCAGCAAAGCGGACGCGGAACAGAAAGAGCGGATGCAGAGCAGACGCTGAGTGGATGCACAGCGGAAACCCAGCGGATGCACAGCGGAGGCCTAACGGATGCCTAGCATTAATTGCGCATGCGGGGAGGATGCATTGCGTAAGCCCCGCGGATATAAGGGAAGCAGCTCGGAAGCAGGTCACCATTCAGAGGAAAGACCTGCTGCCGGGCGGATTGACAGCCTTGCCTGCCCTGCCTGCCCTGCCTGCCTTCAAGCCTTGCTGCCAGCCTTGCTGCAAGCCTTGCTGCCAGCCTTGCTGTCTGCCTGCCTGCCAGCCTTGCTGCCAGCCTCCCTGCCAGCCTTGCTGCCTGCCTTCCTGCCAGCCTTGGTTCATCTCTGCCTGCCTGCCAGCCTTGGTGCCTGCCTTGGTGCCTGCCTCCCTGCCAGCCTTCCTGCCAACCTTGCTGCCTGCCTTCCTGCAAGCCTTGGTGCCTGCCTGCCTGACAGCCTTCTTGCCAGCCTTGGTGCCTGCCTCCCTGCCAGCCTTCCTGCCTGCCTCCCTGCCAACCTTCCTGCTAGCCTTGGTTCCTGCCAGCCTCCCTGCCAGCCAGCAACCCCACAACCATGCGGAAGAACAGCAAGCCTCAGCCATCTGCTACCAGCCCTTGCAAGAGGGACAGGGCTACCATCCTGCCCCCTGGCCCTCACTCTGGTTCTGCTGGGGCTTCTGCAGCACGGGCTCGCTCTTCTGGGGCTGGGGCTTCTGCTGCTTCTGCTTCTGGAGGAGCTGATGACAAGCACTCCAGCACCAGCCACCTCCACAGCACCTGCACCCTTCACCCCTGAGACTGAGCGACCAAGAGGAGTGCCAGAGACTCATTTTTGTTTTATAGCTTGTTGTTAATAAAGTCTATTTTTGATTCACACACTTGCTTCATTTCTTTTTTTTAATAAAGTCTTGCTGGAAACTTTTAGAAATGGTTTAAGCCTTTGCATGCTTGTGGGATGGGTAAAGATAGCAGTGGGGTAGGCAGGGATACCTTTGGGATGGGAAATAGCTGTGGGATGGGCAGCGATACCTCTGGGATGGGTAGTAGCTGTGGGATAGATAAACCTCCAGTGCAAGCATACTGGGACTGGATGGTCCACCCTCCCAGGTGCCACATCTATGGCCCTTTATTATCAATAATAATGTAATCAATCATCCACACATGTCAATATAAACACAACTCTTTATTAAATGCCCTGTTCACTGTAGGGCCACTCAACACACATGGCCCAATCTCGTCCATAAGATGAGACAGGCTGAAGAAAGCATCCATTAAGCATGTACCATCCTGTCTTGTGTCTCCACTGCTCCAGCTGGGGAGTTCCACCAGTGTTTCAGGAGGTTGCGCTGCTTCTTCCCTTCACGTGAGGCTCTGTTGGGGCCTTGCACATCTTCAGTGTCTATCAGGTTTCGCTCTTGCCTCCATTCCCCAGGCTCCTTGTCCCCATTGCCTTGCTGGAGGTCCACGAGCCTGTTCTGCAAGACTGGGTAGTGGGTGCGCATGAGATTGTGCAAGATGCAGCAAGCTTTCATGATGCCCCTCACAGTCTCTGGGTGATGCTGCATGGTGGTGAGAAGGACCTGGAACCTGTTGGCCAGGATGCCAAAGGCATTCTCCACCACCCGTCTTGCCCTGGACAGCCTGTAGTTGAAGATCCTCTCTTCATGGGTGAGGCATCTGGAAGTGTAGGGCTTCATGAGGTAGGTTGTGAGGGAGAAGGCGTCACCCCCCACGATGAAGTAGGGCACATCTTGTGTGTCGTTGGGCAGGGGGTCTGGATCTGGGAAGCCCACGATGAGGTTGCGTTCCAGCCCCTCCTTGAGGTGACTGGCATTGTATAGCTGGGCATCTGAAGATGACCCGTTGCCTGAAGCATCGATGTACATGAACTTGTATTCAGCATCGACCATGGCAAAGAGGATGATGCTGAAGAAGGCCTTGTAGTTGTGATAAGAAGACCCTGAGTTGGCTGGCGCTTTGCAGGCCACGTGCTTGCCATCTATGGCTCTAACGGTGTGTGGGAAGTTCCACCTCTGATACCACTGTTCTGCAACTTTCTTCCATCCTTCTTCAGTGGAGGGGCACTGGAGGAGCTCCTCCATGTACTCTTCGATGATGGCCTGCACCACTTCTCTGACCACAATGCTGATGGTGTTGTGTGGCACCCTCCAGCCGTACTGCATGCTCGTGTATGTGGTCCCTGAGGCCAGGTGGCGCAGAGTGAGTGCCACCTTGAGCCCAGGTTTCAGGCTGGGCCGGAAGTTGGTGTTTGTCTTGGTCAACCTGGGTGTCAGGCGCTGCACAACTTCGTCAAACATGGCTGGAGGCATCCTCATGAAGTTCTGGAATGCCCGAGTGTCTTCGTTCCTGAGCTCCACCATCAGCTTGTTGTACAGTCCGTCTTCTGCTCTTCTGGCGAACCATCTTTGGACCCAGACGCTTCTTGGCTGCCTCTTTTTCTTCCTGTAGTAGAGTTCACAGAGCCTGTAGATGGCTTCGCACTGTTGCAGAACGATGGTGGCTGCCAAAAGGACTTTGTTACGATCCACGGTGGACATGACTGGATGCTGTGGAAGAGCAAGAGGCAGATGAAGGCTGCAGAGGTCTGCACTGCAGGGCTGCTGTTCTGAAAGTGAGATCCAGATGAGTTGCTCCCCCTTTTTATAGGCAGTATAGGTTTTCTCCTACGTGTCCCTTTGCATCCTCTAGGCATCCTCTAGACATCCTTAATATCCGAGATAGGTCCCCTCTGCGAAGGTTTTTTCTGTTTTAAATGCTTTGTTTCTGTGCTGCATCCGCTAGGCATCCATTCTGCATCCGTTCTGCATCCGTTCCGCTTCCTCCCTGCGTCCGAGCGGATGCGAGTTGCGCGGATGCGGAACGGATGCCTAGCGGATATAGCGGATGCGTAACGGATGCAGAACGGATGCCTAGCGGATGCCTAGCGGATGCAGAATGGACGAATTGGATACATTTTCCACACAAAAGTTTTGAGCAGCTCAAAACTTTCTGAGCGGATGAAACGTCCATAAACGGATGCTGGACAGATAGAGAGAAAGCAAAACGTATGCAGTGAGTACAGAACGGATACATCGCGTTAACCAACGAATGGCAAGCTTTTTTGTCCATTTTATATCCTCTTTGCATCCGTTGGTGCAGTGTGACAGGGGCTTTACCTATTTTAAATGAATTACTAGATAAAAGTCCTGCTTATGGTTTCCTGGAGTTTTTCAGCTTCTTGCACATTTCCAGCGTTAGTCAAAGATTAAATCTTAGTTCTTTCCTTTTCCAACCCAGCTTCTGTGGCTGTTCTTAAAAGGATCAATCTTGTGCTGGAAGGAAAAGTTGGGGAAAATCCAATTCTGTATGGGACTCAGAACATATATTTTTGCCTTGTGAAGACATACTTTTAATATTCCTTCAGATACATAAACATGAATTATGCGTTTGGCATAAAGGCACATAATATGTATGCATGCATGCCTTTGAATCAGCATCAACACACAGGCAACTCATAATGTACTTGACACTATTCAAATGGAAATATATATGTGAAAATTGATTCCAACACAGATTAGGAGATTGGGAAAAAAACTCTCCCAGAAAGTTTACATTATTATACAGTAGATGGACTGCAGGAATAATCAAAATATATCAACAACACTGCTCTTATGTAGAAAAAACACTCTGTGGCTTGTGATAAGAAGATATCTGCTAGGAATGCTTTGAAAATAGTTTTCTACTTTCAGCTGCATTGCTCCCTTTTTCTACATCAAAACTATTTTGCTGAATCCTTTAGGAAAGATTTCAGGGAGATGCAGAAGCAGAAAAATTACGCAGACAAATATTCTCACAGTGCACACAAATATTCTTTGTACTCTATTTGTATCCTAAACCTTATTTTCGGTTTCTTTCATGTAACAGTTTACTTAACTTAGCTCTTCCTTCCTCTCATCTATCACTCTTGAAGTTAAATAATAGTTCATGTCAGATCTGCCATTATCTCATCATTTTTCAATACAAGACAGCTACATACAAAATGCTTTTTTGAAGCTATAAAATGTTCCAATAAGCATGGAATTCCCAAAAAGGAAACAGAGATAGAAAAATTCAGCTGAGAACAGGAGAAAAACATTACAAAATGTAAATGCTAATTAATAGCCTCTTTATAGGATTAATTCTCCAAATAGAAGTTATGTAGGTTGCAACATAATTAGATTTCAGTCTGCACAGGTGGCTTTATGTTCTGCTCAAATGAACAGTTTTCTTAACATATAATGTATTAGTAGAGTTAACTGAATCGCACAAAAATTAATAATATTAGTTCTCCATATCCAAACTAGATAGAAGAGAGATAACAGCATCATCTCGTAGCTGTGACTTGATGCTATGAAGATTTATGTTACTGAAGATGCTAAAATCTAACTTCCAGCTGTATGATAAGGAAAAATGATTAAGGTAATTGAACAGCTTCTGAAGCACAAGTAAGAATATCCAAGACTCAAAGGACCACAGCAACAAGAGAAAATTTAGATTACCCGGGAGATGCAGAAAAGCTTGATATAGAAACTTTCTATTATTATCCATATCAATATTATTAGTTATTAGGAATAATAATCTTATTCATCACAGGCACAGACTTCATTCTCGTCCAGTATTTGGTAACATGCATATGTACATATTTTTTGTTTGTTATTATTTTACAAGCAAAGCTTTGAAACACCTATTCAAATACTGTGCCTCTTTAAAACTTAAATATAGATATAGTGATTATTACAATTGTTCCACTACATAAACTGATCACGTTTGCCTATATTTTATTGTTATAAACAATTTATAACACACATCACTATCCAAATAAAATTGGTGTTATTAATCCAGATTAATATGTCAAAGGATCATATGCTAGATTCCTTGCAAACAATAAAATCCAACTCATGGACCCTGTTATTATTTTACCAATTTGAACTATTAATTCAAAACTAGATAATTTAGATAATTTAAAGTCTGTTTTTTTGGGAGGGAGGAGAATAAAACACTCTTTTATTTTAGCTCATCTTATTATGAATATGGATGGAACAGGGCTTAAGATTGTTTGATTCTGGTAATTCACCAATTAAATATTTTAATTAACTCAGAAATACTAAATCTGCCTGCTCTTCAGCTTTTGGTAATAATTACATGCTGTACATGGGTAAGGGACAGCTAGTATAACAGCAACTCACTTTAATGATCTAAAGCTGTCCTCTGACCCTACATGGTCTTTTGCAATTACTGAAGCTCAACAGTATATGCTAAATTATACTGACAATGCTGCCACTCTTACAACATCTTACAAACATCCCTCTTTGCTAATAACTAAACTCATGGGATTAGACAATTTACACAGTAGACTTCAGTAATGGTTTTACCTCCTAAAGGTATGCATCTAATGAGAATTGTCTAATTTAACCATTGTGCCCCAGCTGAAGTATTTTCATCAATATGTCAATTGTTCCCTTACTTTTCAACTTTTATGAGCCTTAACAAATGCTTCAATTTCTACAGGTCAGCCTTAGGAGAATAGTGAATCAAGAAAAGCTAAACTATTGCTAGATGTATGTTTATATGTATCCATGCAACATCTAGTTACATATTGTTGTAAAATATCTTGATATATTTTATAAATTTATTAGGTTTCATTCTGGTGTTCAGCAGAATCCCCAAGTAGAACATGCATCTAAGATAATAGAAAAAGACATTGCTTTTAGACTCAAGTGAGCATATAGCTAGCTGGAAGATAGTTCATAACACTCAATTACATTCTTGGTGCTTATTACTGAGAAACCAATATGCCACAAGAATAGGAGAATTGTTGGATAACATTATCTATAGCAAGGAAGATAAAATAGTGGCCCTAATTATGTTACAGATCTAACATAATTAAATGTATAGTTAAAATTGGTATTGATGTGACGATGTTTTATTAATGGATAACCACATCTCCGAAGCATGAAATTAAGATATAAACCAAGCAGTAAAGAAAATGAAGCCTCAAAGGCACTGAAAATACAGGAAAATTGTTAAGAAATGTTATACAATTCGCATTTATTTAACAAGCTTAAACACCTTCAAAAAATTACTATGCCATGATTCTATGAAGAATCATAGAAGATTCTAAACATTAATTTATACTGAGTTACCTCTTTTTTGAACCATAAAGGAATGAATATTAACAATAACCTATAATAAATTAACTAGATTTTAAGATACATGATTCTTTATAATTTAAAAAGCATTTCTGAAAACGGTACCATTTCTCTCTAGATTTCTTAATCCTTAAAGGCTAGGTCACACTGGCCGACGGATGCAAAACGTATGTAAAAAGGACACAGCGGACGAGCAAATTTTCCATCCGTTGTTATCTGCTCTCAAAAGTGCCCCAAATTTGTATAAACAGAGTGGACAACAACGGAAAGGAATGGACGTGGGGAGGATGTAGCAGGGATGTAAAGCAGATGTTCATAGGAAGCCTAGTGGAAGGAAGTGGATGGAAGTGGATGACACATCCGCAGGGATTCCGGGGGAGAACAGCGAAGTGGACGCGTAGCGGAAGGAGAGGATGTGTAGCGGATGTGTAGCAGATGCAAAGCGTTCACTGCACATGCGGGGAGGGCAAACTGCATAAGCTCCACGGATATAAAAGGAGGCAGCTCGCAAGCAGTCAGCATTCAGAGGAAAGACCTGCTGCCAGAGACATCTTGAGAGAACACCATGGGGAAGAAGAGGAAGCCTGTGCCTACTCCTGCCAGCCCTGGCAAGAAGGACAGAACCACCATCCCACACCCTGGCGCTGACTCTGAAGCTGCTGGTGCTGGTGCTACTGGTGGTGGTGCCCCTGGTGCTGCTGGTGCTTCTCTTGCTGGTGCTGCTGGTGCTTCTCCTGCTGGTGCTGCTGCTGGTGCTTCTTTTGCTAGTGCTGCTGCTGCTGGTGGTGCTGGTGATGCTTCTCCTGCTGGTGCTGCTGGAGCTTCTCCTGCTGCTGCTGCTGCTTCTCCTGCTGCTGCTGCTTCTTCTTCTTCTTCTGCTGCTGCTGTGATGGACCAGCCCCAAGGCCCTCAAAGCCCTGCTGCTGAAGGCCCTGAAGGCCCTGCCAGAGGGAGGAAGAGGCAAGGCAAGGAGAAGGGGGAGAGTAAACAGTACTCCATTTCCGAGGACCATGAGGAGGAGGTGCTGGAATGGCTAAGGGAGAATGAGTACCTGTGGAGGAAGGGCCACAGGCTCTATCGCGACACCAAGCAGAAGCAGGCAGCGTGGAGAGAGAAGGCGGAGAGCCTGGGCTACACTTTAGATGTACTCCTTGGGTGGTGGAAGCACATGCACACCTGGTATGGCAAGCTGCACCTGAAGAAATCCGAGCAGGCCGCTGTCAAGCTAACTGACCGGGAGACCTATGTTATGGCCAGGTGCAACTTCCTGGAGGGTGAGATCCGCCACTGAGGAGCAGCCCCTCTGTCAACCCTCTCCCTCAGACAGCCCACAGAGAGCCACTACTCTTCCAGCCAGGAGACAGCTACCGTGTCCAGGCAGGTGTCTTTGGAGGGCCCCATGACAGAGACCCCCCCGACAGCTGCACTCCCCATGCCAGAGGACATGGAGGATCCCCTGTCTCAGATGGAGCAAGAAGAAGCAGCCACCAGAGACCAAGCCACCCCCACCCCCAGCTCCACCTCCCCAGAAAGCAGGCAGAGAAGCAGACCGGAGGGACAGAGCCACACTGTCCTATTGGAGATCAGGGACACAATAAAAGCCAGCACAGATCTACTCTCCCAGCTGGTCCACTTCAACATACCATCCTCCAACCGCAAGCCCTTCATCACATACGTGAGCCAGACCCTCATGGACATGCCGAGGCCCAGTACCAGGCGATGAAGGAGAGGATCACAGCTCTTCTGCATCACCCTCCAGGCCCAGCTGAACCTGCTCCTACCCACTCCAGGTCTGCTCCTCCACCCCAGGGGATGTCACAGTCCTTCAACAGATTTCAGCAGCCCCTCGCCGACCAACCCTACCACTACCAGGACTTCCCACAGCAGAGGCAGCCCTTCCCAGTCCACACCCAGGTTCCTCGGACACCACAGATACCACAGACGCCTCACCTGACCCAGCTGCAGACCAGACAGTCCCACTACACTCCTCCTTCCTCCACCCCACAGCCAAGCCCTTCCTCAGAACATCTGTCATCAGTCTTGGGCCTCACATCTTGAGGAAGGGCCTCTCAACCTCACAGGACTGAGTCAGCTCTCTGAGAGCTTCCTGCACACACCATCTCCTGTTGTACTCTTGGGGCCAGGCACCCCAATGGTGCCTCAGACCAGCACTCCAGCAACAGCCACCTCCACACTCCCTGGCCCCTTTCCATCTGAGACCATGGGCACGCCTCAGAGTGACTGAGAAGAGTGCCAGAGACTGAGTTGTTACCTGCTCACTTTATCTTTGCTTAAGACAATTTACTTGGGTCATTTTGCTTTTTAATAAAGTCATACAGTTTGTTGTTAATAAAGGTTATCTTTGCTTCACACACTTGGTTCATTTTTTTTACTTAATAAAGTGTTAGGGAAAACTTTAAAAAAAGGGTTAAGCCTTTGCATGCTTGTGGAATTGGTAAGGATAGCTGTGGGATGGATAGCTGTGGGATGGGTAATGATAGCTGTGGGATTGGTAAGGATAGCTGTGGGATGGGTAAGGATAGCTGTGAGATGGATAGCTGTGGGATTGGTAAGGATATCTGTGGGATGGGTAAGGATAGTTGTGGGATGGGTAAGGATAGTTGTGGGATAGATAAACCTCCAGTCCATAGTGGGACTGTATGGTCTACCCACCCAGCTGTCACACATATGGCCCCTTATTATCGATAACAATTTAATCATTGATCCACACATTTCAACATAAACACAACTCTTTATTAATGCCCTATTCATTGTAAGGCCACTCAACATACATGACACAATCTCATCAGTGTGATGAGACAGGCTCAAGGAAGCATCCATTAAGCATCTACCATCCTGTCTTGCCACTCCACTGCTCCAGCAGTGTTTCAGGAGGTTGCGCTGCTTCTTCCCTTCACGTGAAGCTCTGTTGGGGCCTTGCACATCCACAGTGTCTATCAGGTTTTGTCCTTGCCTTCATTCACCAGGCTCCATGTCCCCATTGCCTTGTTGGCGGTCCACAAGCCTGTTCTGCAACACTGGGTAGCGGGTGCGCATGAGATTGTGCAGGATGCAGCAAGTTTCCATGATGCTCCTCACAGTCTGTGGGCGATACTGCTTGGTGGTGAGAAGTACCCAGAACCTGTTGGCCAGGATGCCAAAGGTGTTCTCCACCACCCATCTTGCCCTGGACAGCCTGTAGTTGAAGATCCTCTCTTCACGGGTGAGGTATCTGGAAGTGTAGGGCTTCATGAGGTAGGTTCTGAGGGAGAAGGTGTCATCACCCACGATGAAGTAGGGCACATCTTGTGTGTCATTGGGCAGGGGGTCTGGATCTGGGAAACCCATGATGAGGTTGCATTCCAGCCCATCCTTGAGGTAACTGGCATTGTATATCTGGGCATCTGAAGCTGACCCGTTGCCTGAAGCATCGATGTACATGAACTTGTAATCAGCATCAACCATGGCAAAGAGGATGATGCTGAAGAAGCCCTTGGAGTTGAAATAAGTGGACCCTGAATTGGGTGGAGCTTTGCAGGTCACGTGCTTCCCATCTATAGCTCCAACGGTGTGGGGAAAGTTCCACCTCTGATACCACTGTTCTGCAACTTTCCTCCAGCCTTCTTCAGTGGTGGGGCACTGGAGGAGCTCCTCCACATATTCTTCGATGATGACCTGCACCACTTCTCTGACCACAATGCTGATGGTGTTGTGTGGCACCCTCCAGGCATACTGCATGTTTCTGTATGTGGTCCCAGAGGCCAGGTGGCGCAGAGTGAGTGCCATCTTCAGTCCAAGGTCCAGGCTGGGATGGAAGTTGGTGCTCTACTTGGTCAACCTGGGTCTCAGATGCTCCACAATTTCGTCAAACATGGCTGGTGGCATCCTCATGAAGTGCTGCAATGCACGAGGGTCTTCATTCCTCAGCTCTACCATCAGCTTCTCATAGAGTCCAAACTCCACTCTTCTTCCGATCCATCTTCGGACCCAGACAGCTCTTGGACGTCTCCTTCTCCTTGCGTAGAAAAGGTGAAACAGTCTGAAGAAGGTTTGGTTATGGTGTTGGTATGGTCCTTCCACATACTCTAGACATCCTCCAGACATCCTCCAGACATCCTAAATATCCGAGATATATCCCATATGCGAACGTTTTGTCCGTTTTAATGCTTTATATCTGAGCTGCATCTGTTTTCATCCTTTCTATGTCCGTGCTACTAACGCTGTGTGGACATTCCGCATATCTTTCGCTTCCTCCCTCTTTCTGCTTTCTGCTGAAGTGGATGTGAGTTGCACGGATGGCCAGAGAATGCCGAGAGGATACATCGGACGTGTAACAGATGACAAAGGACGTAGAACGTTTGTTGCCCATATGTGTCATGGATGTAGATTGTACGCAGCGGAAATTTCATCCGTTCAAAAAGTTTTGTGCAGCTCAAAACTTTTTGAGCGGATGAAATAGCAGTAGACGGATGTTTGACAGATAGAGCATATGAAACACGTATGCAGTGAGTACACAACGGATGCATCGCGTTTTCCAATGGATGGCAAGCTTTTTTGTCCATTTTACATCCTCTTTGCATCCGTTGGTGCAGTGTGACATGGGCTTAATATATATATCTGGATCTATAAACCTATGTATCTGATTCACAATTCAGCAGGATAGTCAATATGTTCACTGGTGGAAAGGCTGGGAATGGCAAAGAAAAATAATACACTGGTAGCAGTTTGATAGAAGTGATGAATAGGCTAAATCAGGAACAGGAGTAGGGATTAGGAACTCATCATGGAAGCACAAATAAATCCAATAGAACAGAGAGGAACCATCTGGCACACTGCAGTGCTGTGAATTTTCTTTTTCTACACTGCTAGAAATTGCTGATACAAAATGTTCTGACAAGCCAAATGGACATCAACAAAAAGTAAACATGACAGGTTACTTCTAAATCATTCAAGAATTTAGAAGAACCAGGAGGGCAGAGCTGGCATCGCGAAGATACGGCATGCGATCTTGGAGGTCTGAGATCGCTGCCGATATCTTTGCTCCTATATGGTCCAATCAGATCTAAACCGTCCCGAAGAGACAGTGAATGTAAAGAGCGCATCCTGTTGATCCCAGGGATACTGCAAAGTCCCTGGTAGATCCAAGAGAAGCTCTTTTTGCCAGCGACAAAGAGGTAGCCATTAAAGCTGCTGAAGTTGGGACAGCTCCGAAATGGAAGAGAACAGAAAGAGAGAGTGTGCCGGTTTGGTGAGAAGATTTTTTATATTTTAAGATTTGAAAAGACACCCTAAGGAAAAGAAAGAATCCGTAAAAGTTTTGACAGAAGTGATTAAGTGGCAATTTTAAACAGGAATGTCAAAGTAATATTTTTTTTCTCATTGCTGTATTGATCATGCTGTACACATGATCTTACATTTTGAAACTGGACTGGTTTTTTCTCTTTTTTCATCTACTCATTCTCTGCTTTTTGACTTTATAATATTCTAGGTTAGAGACTCCCTTTTAGTTATTTTTTTAAAATATCTTTTTCTTTTTTTAATTAATTCTTATTATATTTTGCTTGGAAAAGGAGGGGGATAGTGAAAGCTGAAGAAACTTTGTAACACTGCCAACTGGAGGCTTGGCATTATTCTATTTCTTTTTCTTGACCAGACAATGCTGAAAAAGAACTGAGACTTCTTTTCAAGGACATTGCTATTTGATAAGATGGAAGAGCATGGGAGAGTATTATTGCAGGTGCTCTTCTGGATTTCTATCAACAGCTGGAGTCTGGTGTTGAAGCTTATACAAAAAGAAAAGGTGATAAGTCTCTGGAGAACAGAATTATAACAAGAGCCTTGGATAATTAAACAAAGTGTAGTGTGCTCTTTTTATTTTTTCTAAGCTGCGCTACCCCTCCTCATCAGTCTACTTTTTGCAATAGCAAATAGTTTGGCTGACGTGAGGGTAGCATCAGCAGTTAATTGAGCCGTACCTATAATCTTATTCAGGTCCTGATGCACCCTGAGATCCTCAGGTGGGATTCTGTCCTGTAGCTGCCTCAGTCACTGCAAAGAGGCCCAAGTAAAAAAAGATATAGTCGTTGATGCTCTGATGGCCCAAAAGTCAGCTTGATAAGCTCTCCGGAGCGCCACCTCCTCCTTCCAGTCCTCTGTTTTTAGAACATCCTCCGCATCAGGTGGGATGACAGATGAGGAAACTAGGGCTACCACTGGGCCATCTACCTTTGGCACTTCCATAATGTCCAAAAGGTCTTTGTCCACATTAAATAAGGTAGACTCAGACCCACTTGGGGTGTACATCCCAGGGGACTCCCACTGCTTTTTGATCAGGTTCAAAATCATCTGGGGCACAGGTACAGAGTCCACCACAGATGCTTTCTCAGTGAGCAGGAAATCCTCCTGATCCTCTCCCTCAGTGGGAAGGTCCTGAGTAACTATGTCCTTTTTGAGATGAGCCATGCTCTTGGCCTTAACCAGCAGAGTCTTGAAAAGAGCCAGCTGGAAAAGGCCCTTAAAAAGGAGCGGGACCTGCTACCTCCGACTCCACATCCAAAAAATCCCTTTCTAGAAGGAGGTCCCTTTCAGAGCCATAAATTTGGCTGCTTTCTGAAGGGGAGGTCAAGCGCTCTCTGAAGTAGACCAGCTGTTCAGCAGAAGCCTGTCCCTGCCCCTGAAGGACTCCTCTGCTAGGTTCTAAATAAGACAGCTGATGCAGCTGGTTGACCTCTGCCTGCAATTCCTGTCTTATTGTCTGGGAGATCCAGGCTGTCATGAAGGATGGTATTTCTTGCATCTGGGTCTCCTCTGGTCATAAGCCAGCTGCTGTTGGTGTAAAGGTGGCTGCAGGCACAGGTGTGGCTCAACTGGAGACTTGGTCTGCAGGTGGCGCCATCAAGATCCCCTGAGGTGGCTCAGAAAAATTGTGAGAGTTCTCAGCCCTGATTTGGGGTTACCCTTCAAATAATGGGTACTTGAGCCCCCAGGAGACCAGGCTGTCACATACTGCCTATCTACTAGTTGGTCTGGCTGCCTGTTATCTTGAGAAGGAAAAGTTTGAGGGGTGGCTCTGTATTCAGCCATCCTGGAATCTCTCACTGCCCTGTCAAACTGTTTGTCTATCACTTTTTGTCTACACCTGACCTGTCTATCCTCAACTCTAGAGGATCTCTTAGGGGCTAGAGTCCTGGCTCTAATCCTAGCTGCTGCCTCCAGACCAGCAGACCTGGGCTTGGGGGATTCCTTTACAGCCTTCTCTCTACCCTGCTGAAGAACTGACAATTCTTGATCAGCTCCCTTAGTGGCCATCTTTGAGCTCGCCAAAAATAACTGTCACTTAACAGTAGTAGAGAAAGGGGAAAAGAAGTAAAAAAACAAAAATAAAAAATATTCAGCCTAAGCTGTAGCTACAGCCACAGTAGCTGTCCACCACTTCAGGAGCTAGAGTGACTCAAAGTGGTGAGCTCAGCCCAGCTCCGCAATTCAAAAGCCGAGTCAAGAGAAAAAAAAGTTGGAAAAAAAAACAAATGGCTGCTTCTTTGAATTGCAGCAAGCCCTGACAGGTCAGAGGCTTGCAACCCTGGCATTGGCTGCACTGCAATTATCAGGCAGACTCAAGTGTCTCACAGATGCTACGGTGCTCTGAGGACTGGATGGGGGGGGCAGGATTTAATCCTGATGGCCAGAACCCCCCCAAGGGACAATCCTGGAGATGAACTGCAAAATTGTCCCCAAACGAAATAAATGGCCATTGGCACTGAAAAGGGACAGAAGCGCTTAGCAGCAGCTACGGCTCATCTCAGGCAAGGGAAAGTGGATCGGGAGGTGGCGAATTAAATAAGACGCCAACTCCCAGCCCAGCCTGGGCCACATGGTGTCTCAGAGTCACCACTCAAGTTTTGACAGAAAACAAAGCAAAAACCAGTCCACCAGCAAGAAAAGTCAAAAATTAAATTAACAAGCAAAAAACCTCGAACCAGAAAAAAGGTGCGAAAAAATGAAAATGCTAAACCAGCAAGATGGCTAGCTGTCAAACCTGATCTTAGCCTCTCTGCAAAACAAAGCTTAATCCAGGGGGTGAATATTCTTCTACAATCCTAACTATTCAGAGCCCTTAAAGGGTAGTCTGAACATGCTGAGACCAAGTGAAGAACTGGGAACCGTTACAAGGGTGTATCCTCAGTTTTTCAACTCAATCTGCAGATCTAGGAGACTAGAGACTACCCAGCCTGGATTCTCCCTTCGGCTCAGTGGAGAAGATGATGATAAATGCCCAACAATTTCACGTTGTTTTTAAATAACCCCCAAGGCTTTAATTTTGCTTCTGCATAATGCATAGTATTGGAATAGATATTCCTAAATGGTCCCCTGAAACTCTATGATGTCATAATTGTAAAAGACAAAAAAGTGTATGCAAAGGCTGACTTTTTTATGCTTTTTCTATTTGTCATTTTCAAATGCATATAGTGGAATGAACCATAGAATTTTGCAAAGGCTGAAAATGAAAGAAACCTTTATATTTTTAAAAGTTCATTTCAGCACTAATTATTTGAATTTGTATACTTTTGGGGAGGAAATTATTAAAATTATATAAGACTGCTACTCAAAACAATGACCTTGTGGATAGAACAACAGACAGCAAAAAAAAGTGTGTGTGTGTGTGGGGGGGGGGAAATTAATATAACATTGTAACAAATCCAAAGGCTATACTCAGGAAAACTATGGCTAGTCATTTAAGGGCCTGTCAAATAGGCCGATGGATGCAAAACGTATGTTAAAAAGGACACAGCGGACGAGAAAATTTTCCATCCGTTGTTATCCGTTCTCAAAAGTGCCCCGAATTTGCATAAGCAGAGCGGACAACAAGGGAAAGGAACGGAGGGTGAGAGGATGTAGCGAGGATGTAAAGCGGATGCTCCACGGAAGCCTAGCGGATGGAAGCGGATGGAAGCTGATGGCACATCCACAGGGCTTCCAGGGGAGCACAGCGAAACGGACGTGCAACGGAAAGAACGGATGCAAAGCGGATGCCTAGCAGATGAAGCGGATGCATCACGGAAGCCTAGCAGATGCAAAGCGTTCACTGCACATGCAGGGAGGATGCATTACATTAGCCCCGCAGATATAAACGGATGCAGCTCGCAAGCAGGTCACCATTCAGAGAAAAGACCTGCTGCCAGACACAGCTCCAGCCAACAACCATGGGGAAGAAAAGGAAGCCTGTGCCATCTGCTGCCAGCCCTGGCAAAAAGGACAGGGCCACCATCCCATCCCCTGGCCCTGACTCTGCTTCTGCTGGGGCTTCTGCTGCTCGGGCTGACTCTTCTGGTGCTGGGGCTTCTGCTGGGGCTGCTCCTGGTGCTGGTGCTTCTGCTGGTGCTTACTCTGCTGGCGCTGCTCCTGGTCCTGTGTTTCTGCCGGTGCTTACTCTGCTGGCACTGCTCCTGGTGCTGGTGCTTCTGCTGGTGCTTACTCTGCTGGCACTGCTCCTGGTGCTGGTGCTTCTGTTGGTGCTTACTCTGCTGCTGCTGCTCCTGGTGCTGGTGCTTCTGTTGGTGCTTACTCTGCTGGTGCTGCTCCTGGTCCTGCTGGCGCTGCTGGTGCTGCTGGTCCTGCTGGTACTTACTCTGCTGCTGCTGATCCTGGTGCTGCTGATGCTGCTGGTGCTCCTGGTCCTGCTGGTGCTGCTTTTGATGTTACTGTTGTTGTTGCTGGTGGTAGTGGTGGTGGTGGTGTGGTGGAGCAGCTCCTAGAACCTTGAAGCCCCTCCGATGAGGGCCCAGATGGCCCTGCCAGAAGGATGAAGAGGCATACGCGAAAACGGGAGAGGAGGCAATACCCCATCGAAGAGGAACATGAGGATGAGGTGCTCGAATGGCTGAGAGAGAACGAGTACCTATGGCAGAAGGGACACAGGCTCTATCGAGACACCAAGAGGAAGCAGGCTGTTTGGAGAGAGAAGGCAGAGAGCCTGGGCTACACTTCGGAGGTCCTCCTCGGGTGGTGGAAGCACATGCACACCTGGTACGGGAAGCTGCACCTCAAGAAATCTGGCCAGGCCACGGTCAAGCTCACCGACCGGGAGACCTACGTGATGGCCAAGTGCAGCTTCTTGGAGGGTGAGATCCACCACCGAAGAGCAGCCCCTCTGACAACCCTCTCTCTCAGGCAGCCCACAGAGAGCCAGTCCTCTTCTGGCCAAGAATCAGCTCCTGTGTCCAGGCAGGTATCTGTGAAGCGTCCCACGACGGAGACCCCCCCCCGACAGCTGCACTCCCCGCGGTGGAGCGCGGGGAGGACCCCCTGACGCAGTGTGAGCAAGGAGAGTGCACTTCCACCAGAGACCAACCCACATCCATCCCCAGCTCCACCTCCACAGAAAGCAGGCAGAGAGCCAGACCGGAGGGGCAGAGCCACACTGTCCTGCTGGAGATCAGGGACACCATCAAAAGCAGCGTAGATCTCCTCTCTCAGCTGGTACACATCGATATACCATCCTCAAACCGAAAGCCCTTCCTCACCTACGTCAACCAGACCCTCATGGATATGTCCGAATCACAGTACCAGGTGATAAAGGAGAGGATCACCGGTCTTCTGCACAACCCTCCAGGCCCAGCTGAACCTGCTTCCACCCAGTCCAGGTCTGCTCCTCCACCCCAGGTGATATCACAGCCCTTCCAAGGCATTCTACATGCCCTCACCTACCAAGGCTACGCCTGCCAGGAGTTCCAGCAGCACAGGCAGCCCTTCCCAGTCCAGGCACAGGTACATCGCACACCACAGGTGCCACCGATGCCACCGATGCCACCGATGCCACCGATGCCACCCACACCTCACCTCGCTCACCTGCAGACCAGACAGCCCCACTACACTCCTCCTTCCTCCACTCCACAGCCAAGCCCGGCCTCAGAACATCTGTCATCGGTCTTGGGACTGACACCCCATGTCATGGAGGAAGGGGCTCTCAACATCACAGGACTGAGCCAGCTCTCTGAGAGCTTCCTCCACACACCATCTCCTGTTGTTCTCTCAGGGCCAGGCACCCCAATGGCGCCTCAGACCAGCACTCCAGCAGCAGCCACCTCCACAGCACCTGGACCCTTCACCCCTAAGACTATGGGCACACCTCAGAGTGACTGAGAAGAGTGCCAGAGACTGGGTTGCTACCTGTTGACTTTATCTTTGCTTGGGACACTTTACTTGGGTCATTTTGCTTTTACAATTTGTTAATAATAAAGTTTATCTTTGCTTCACACACTTGCTTCAGTTCTTTTAGTCAATAAAGTCTTGCATGCTTGTGGGATGGGTAAGGATAGCAGTGGGATGGGCAGGGATACCTGTAGGATAGGTAATAGCTGTGGGATGGGTTAGGATAGCAGTGGGATAGATAAGCCTCCAGTGCAAGCATAGTGGGACTGTATGGTTCACCCTCCCAGGTGCCACATCTATGGCCCTTTATTATCAATAACAATTTAATCATTGATCCACACATTTCAACATAAACACAACTCTTTATTAAATGCCCTGTTCATTGTAGGGACACTCAACATACATGGCACAATCTCATCAGTGTGATGAGACAGGCTGAAGGAAGCATCCATTAAGCATCTACCATCCTATCTTGTCTCTCCACTGCTCCAGCTGGGGAGTTCCACCAGTGTTTCAGGAGGTTGTGCTGCTTCCTCCCTTCATGTGAAGCTCTGTTGGGGCCTTGCACATCCACAGTATCTATCAGGTTTCGCCCTTGCCTCCATTCACCAGGCTCCATGTCCCCATTGCCTTGTTGGTGGTCCACGAGCCTGTTCTGCAAGACTGGGTAGCGGATGCGCATGAGATTGTGCAGGATGCAGCAAGCTTCCACGATGTTCCTCATGGTCTCTGGGCGATGCTGCATGGTGGTGAGAAGTACCTGGAACCTGTTGGCCAGGATGCCAAAGGCGTCCTCCATCACCCGCCTTGCCCTGGACTGCCTGTAGTTGAAGATCCTCTCTTCATGGGTGAGGCATCTGGAAGTGTAGGGCTTCATGAGGTAGGTTCTGAGGGAGAAGGCATCATCCTCCATGATGAAGTAGGGCACATCTTGTGTGTCGTTGGGCAGGGAGTCTGGATCTGGGAAGCCCATGATGAGGTTGCATTCCAGCCGCTCCTTGAGGTGACTGGCGTTGTATACCTGGGCATCTGAAGCTGACCCGTTGCCTGAAGCATTGATGTACATGAACTTGTAGTCAGCATCAACCATGGCGAAGAGGGTGATGCTGAAGAACCTCTTGTAGTTGTGATAAGTGGACCCTGACTTGGCTGGAGCTTTGCAGGCCATGTGCTTCCCATCTATGGCTCCAATGGTGTGGGGGAAGTTCCACTTCTGATACCACTGTTCTGCAACTTTCTTCCAGCCTTCTTCAGTGGAGGAGCACTGGAGGAGCTTCTCCAGGTATTCTTCGATGATGGCCTATACCACTTCTCTGACCACAATGCTAATGGTGTTGTGTGGCACCCTCCAGGCGTACTGCATGCTCCTGTACATGGCCCCGGTGGCCAGGTGGCGCAGAGTCAGTGCCACCTTCAGCCCAGGGTCCAGGCGGGGCCGGAAGTTGTTTTTTGCCTTGGTCAACCTGGGTCTCAGCCGCTCCACAACTTCGTCAAACATGGCTGGCAGCATCCTCATGAAGTTCTGGAATGCACAAGTGTCTTCGTTCCTCAGCTCCACCATCAGCTTGTTATACAGTCTGTACTTGGCTCTTCTCACGATCCATCTTTGGACCCAGACACTTCTTGGACGCCTCCTTTTCTTCGCGTAGAACAGGTGAAAGAGCCTGTAGAGGGCTTCGCACTTTGTAGAATGATGGCGGCTTCCAAAAGCAGTATGTGACGATCCATGGTGGAGATGACTGGATGCTGTGGAAGAGCAAGAGCCAGATGAAGGCTGAAGAGGTCTGCATCGCAGGGCTGCTGGACTGAAAGTGCAATTCAGGTGATTTCCTCCCCCTTTTTATAGGAAATATAGGTTTTCCGCTAGGTGTCCTTTTGCATCCTCTAGGCATCCTGCAGATATCCTAAATATCCGAGATATGTCCCCTATACGAACGTTTTTTCCTTTTTAATGCTTTGTATGCGAGCTGCATCCGCTTTCATCCTTTTCACATCCGGGCTACTAACGTTGCGTTTCGCTTCCTCCCTGTGTCCGTTTTCCGCTGGAGCGGATTTGAGTTGCACGGATGCGCAGCAGATGCCTAGGGGATATAGCGGACACGTAACAGATGACGACGGATGTATAACGGATGTTCCCCGTATGCGTAGTGGATGTATAACGGATGTGTTGGATACATTTTCCGCTCAAAAAGTTTTGTGCAGCTCAAAGCAGTAGACGGATGCTGGACGGATAGAGAGTATGAAAAACGGACGCAGTGAGTACAGAACGGATGCATCGCGTTAACCAATGGATGGCAAGTGTTTCTCTCCGTTTTACATCCTCTTTCTATCCATTGGTGTTGTGTGGCAGGGGCTTTACTTCTGTCTCCTGTGAAACCTTGCAGAGAATAAAAATTTTCATTTCCACTTTCCACTTACTGTACTGCTCTTTGATAGTTTGTCTGAACCTAGATACAAAGGTTTGTACTTTGATTTATTTAAACAAACAGATTTCAAAATGTAGCTTTTGGCTTACTTTAAGTATAACTAAGAGCACAAATTTTACCCTTAAGTCATAATAATATAACAGACTTAATAAAACTGGAAATGCTACTTTCTGCTTGTCAGCTCTTGGCTGCTTCAGAAGAGGAAATGTTAGGAGACCCAAAGGTGAAAACACTCAGGATTTTTTTTACAATTCATGGTAGTTTACTGTTATACCAGCATATAGTCACTAAATGTTGGTGACATTTATTGCAGAGAAGAATAAAGATAAATGAAAATTATGACAATTTTAGATCTTTTCATTGTGACAATTTTTACAATAAGGTTTTTTAAAACTAATTTTAACTATTTTCATTACTTTAAAAGTATTTTTTTAGCATTTTTAATGCTGCATTTGCATTGTGTGGGTGGTGGTTTGTAATACAATAAAATAAAAAGCAATAACCAAAATAACAATGTATTTCATTGAAGAATTTTTTTGAACATTTAGCAGCATAGATAATACATAATGATGCCTCTTCATATATTGCAAGCATAAAAAGCTCCAAGCACAAATTTAATCAAATAACAATGCAGTGTAGTTAAATTTGTGTTGATTACTACTGATTACCATTCTCATACCCACATAATGCTCACTGATTCAATCAAAAGCCATTTATATGCAACTATGTGTGAAACATATTGATATCTCCAGCATCACTTTTGTCATTTGTGCTCTGGAACCTTGCATCTCCTGGCTTCTTCAGAAAACGGATGGGGATGACTATATCCAGGAGATTGAATGCCTCTTAATAATAAAGGATGATGTCTCCAGGATGAAAGATGATATAATCTATCCCTTCCTGAAGAGGCACTTTCTAGAATTGGCTGTATTTGAAAACTATAGTCCAGTCTCCAATCTTTCCTTTTAAGAAAATCTGTTGAGATTGTGGTGAGAATTCAGCTGCTAAGAGCTATATGAGAAATGGATTATTTGGATTCCTTTCAGTCAAGATTAAGTCATGGGCATGGAATGGGATTGATCTTGCTGGTAGGGACTAAAGGAGCAGTTTCTGAGACCATATTACATCTTTCTGAATTGTCTGCAAAAATTTGGAGAGGCACTGTCTTCCCTATTTAGTGGAAGTTCCAAACCTACCTTAATAAACAACAATATCACTGAGGAAGAAAGGTTGGCTCTCTGGTTCCAGGAGGCAAGCACTTCCCTTGGAAAACAGCCTGAATCTTAAGAATCTTCATAGCTGTTTCCAAATGAAATATGGGGTTTTTTTATACCTTCTGCTGGTGCACACCTCATCTCTTATCAATTTAATTGCTGCAATGCACTCAGTATGGAAATGCTTTTGCATCTGAAAATTGCAGCCAATGAAAACTGCAATGGCCCATTTATGAATGGGTGTGATCACCATGAATACATTCGTGCTTCAGGCCCTACATTGGCTACTACTAGATGTAGGATGAATTTTAAAATACTGTTTTTGATCCATAAAGTGGACACAGCTTTGCACCAAAGTACCTATAGGAATATATTTTCATATATGAATCTGTCCATTTGGTAGCAATAGGACTTAGTCTTATATACAGCTTCATAATGCTTTACAGCCTTTCTTTCTCTAAGCAGTTTACAGTCAGCATATTGCTTCCCACCCACAACAATCTGTGTCCTCATTTTATCGGCCTCGGAAGAATGGAAAACTGAGTCAACCTTGAGCTGGTCAAAATGGAACTCCTGGCAGTGAGCAGTGAATTAGTTTTCAATACTGTATTCTAACCACTGTGTCACCACAGCTCATGGTAATTCTTCACGTGAAAAAAAATTGGAAGGAATGTACACTAGGAAGTACTGCTTCTCATTAGCTGCTTTGGCCTTGTAACATACTTTCTCACAATAAAAACATTTATGCTGTCTTGTGGACCCCTAGAATTTTTGAAGGAGCACTGATGTAGATACGCTCACCATGCTTCCATCTTATCTCTTGATAAAAGGGAAAGTTTAGTGAACAAACAGTACATGGTGAGACAGACCATTATATAAGTAATATATTTCCACAAGCATATTCTATAATAAGCTTTCCCACATTTTATCAGTCTTCTCCAGTACAACATTGTAATTTTATTTTACATTCTTTGTAGTATTTACCTCCTAGCATACAACCCCCCCCCAAAAAAAAAAAAAACTAAGGACATTTTCATATTTAATGTTGGATAAAGTAAGTTTATTTTTTTATGAATCTAGGAATCATAGTTTTAATAGAGCATCGTAGTAAACAGTACTGCAATACTGAAGCATAAACAAATGTCTATGGTCCAAATATTTTAAATTATATCTTTAAATGTCACAACATTAAAATTTGTTTTTTGTATTCCTGAAGTATCCTAACTTAACATTTTTCCTAAAACAGTATCTAACATGTTAAGAAATAGCCTTCTGAGAAAAGGAAAACATCTTAACAATCAATCCCCTGAAGTTTAAATGTCCCTGAGAAAAAGGTATCCTATTCTTGAATTCAGAAATAGGCAAGAACCATTTGTACTATTTCCTGAGAAAAAACTATAATCTCACCTTTAGCTTCAAAGAGAAATGAAAATAATAAAAAAATAAATCTGGAAGACATTCAGTGTGTTCACATTTTCTTCCTGTTGCTTGGGTCTTTTATAGCAGTAAACCTGTACTATACTATTTTAAAGCTGGAACTCTTTTAAATAATTTCTTTTCAATGAAATTATTTAAATTAGAGTTACATCAGGTTATGATGCTTATGGCTTAATTTATAGGAGAGTATATTCTGAAATGTTTTTAAAATAATGAGGCACAGATTTATAAGTCATAAGAAATGTTGTTCATTTTATTTCCTTAAAATCATTTATTCTTTCTTCATTGTACTACTCTTTTCATCAAAGATGACTTGTTTACATATAACTGAAATAAAGATCAAAATATGATCATTAAAAGCAAAAAGACAAAAAGCTAATCCAAAAATGAAGCAGCAACTTTAAAAAGTCACAAATACCAGAAAACAAGAATATCAATTCACTTAAAGTTTAAACTTATGACATTTCCTTTCATAAAAATTATACTAAAACTTCCAAAGGAAAGAAAAAGTCTGAGATAAAAATAAATGATGTACTTCTCACAAAAAAAATCTGTAAATGAATCCTTCACCAAGCAATCTTTCTCACAATCTCAAAATCTGCTTCAGAGGTACACTATATCCCCAGATAGATTATGAGGGTGTATGGAAGATCTTTAAGTCTACCAGACTTTTTAAATAATGCAGTAATAGAAGACAAAGCAGACAGAGAAAGCATATGGTTTTGGAGACCTTTATTTATTCATTGAAAATCGTTAAACTATCACAAAACCATTGCCTGAGATTTTATTATTCTCCT
This sequence comes from Laticauda colubrina, assembly GCA_015471245.1. NCBI lineage: Eukaryota > Metazoa > Chordata > Lepidosauria > Squamata > Elapidae > Laticauda > Laticauda colubrina. The sequence goes on along the minus strand of BLBF01000022.1, from coordinate 31,650,854 downwards.
TTGTTTCTATTGTTGCTAATTTTTTAAATAAGTTTTGGCTTAATGATGCTATTCAAATTATAGTACAATACGGCATTTAAAAAATGAGTAATCTCAAAATTACATTTTGCAGTTATTGGGCTTGTTTACTAGGAACTGCAGTTAGCATGTTTTTGTTGTTGTTTTAATAGCACCTGTTGTTTTCTAGGACACAGGAAACTGCAGGACAGAAACAAACACAAATATTTGTTCAGACTTTCACACGTTTATAATGAGATATAAATGCTAGAGAAATTAAATCTCGGTTGAACAATCTTGAATGCATCTATTCTATAAATGAATAATCAGTTGTGCTTCTAACCTTTTATTCCGCTCTTCAAAGTATAAAAATCCACAGCATACACAAAGGCCATGTTTAACAGTTTAGTGCACTTTTAAAGGCACATTTGTCTCAGAACATTTATGTGGAAATAAAAGAACTGGCAAGGGGTCAGACAACATTCTAAATCTAACAATTATTTACTACATACCAGGTTGTTAGGATTTTTCTCCCCTTTTTTGCTTGGGACCAATTGTTTTCAAATTATAAATAAACAATATTGTCCTAAATGCTGTAAAAGGATCCTTACAAGCTCACCAGCGTATTGTAACACTTGTAATAAGTCCAAATATTCCTGGCACTATTATTAAAAAGATAATTTACTGAAATGAAATTTACTGAAATCCTATTCAATGAAGGGCTTTTAGGATGTCTTCATTCTTATTATCATGCTCATGTTTTGAAAAAAACAGTTTACACAGATAACCTTAAAAAGGACATAAAAGAGTGAAGATTTTCCCAATTTAACATGGATTTCAAATTCTGAATTTATCTAAATTTATCTTTAAAAAAAAAACTGCCAGTGGAGCAAATCTTAGACATGAATTTTAAGATTTAAACTGATAATTAAGATATACCAGATTTCTTCATAATTGAATTTTATGTCATTACTTAAGGGTGACTCTATTGGCTTAACTCTTAGATCTTCAAGAAATACACATTTTTGATCAAACAGCAAAAAAGAGAACTCTGTGCAGTACAAATATTATTTTGGTTCATATGCCTTTCTTGAAGCATGAGCTCTATAGTTTCCCTAAAATAAAAGTAACTTTTCTTAATTTTAATAAAAAATATCCATAGTATACAACCCTAAATGATTGATAAAGCTGTCCATCCATAATGCAATACATTGAATACTACAGATAATTAGATGTTTGGAAATGATTAATTATGTACAATCAAGTCTATATCCGCCTTGCTATTGTTTGTCTTCTTCTGTTTCTTACCATTTCTCCAAGCATATAGCTTTCCCACTAGAACTAGGTATTTCCATGAGGTGTCCAAAAAACCTTATTGTTTGTGCCTTGAGGAAGAATTCTGGATTAACTTGTTCTATGATCCAATTGTTTGTTATCTCGGCTAATCCTGATATTCTTAGGAATTTTCTTCAAACCTAACATTCAAAAGTGCCATCGGGACTTCCGGTTTGCAAGGCTTCGGCAGCGGCAGGAATCTATGATCGTGTGCGGTGCCTGCTGCGCTCACTGCTGGAGTGCCCCCGATCCAGCTGGATTTGGGGACTATAGTTACCCCTTAGAGGGAACTGAAGATAGGGGAGACTCAGCAGGGGTCCGGGGGAATTGCAAACCCCCCTCCTCAGCTGGCTTAACTCCCTTTTCCAAACGTGGTGGAGCGGTGGCCAGCAGTGGCCACCACAAAGAATCTTTCATCCAGGTAAGAATGTGCAGGAGAAAGCTGAGAAAGGGAAAGTTTTTGGCTAACCAGGATGACAAGTAATATTTAAATAACATGGAACTTAAGTTTTATTAAAGATACATCGTTCCCAACGAAGATGGAAGAAGCGGCGAATGAAAGTAAAAAGGGAAAGTTTGGTTTTTTCTCACTCTCCTTCCTTACAGTGATAGCAAATGTGGAGAAATCAGAAAAACCCGTTTTGGCATCAGCAGGTAATTAAATTGAAAATTGAACCCAAGGGGACAGTAAAGATTTCTGAGCATTGAGGGGAAAAAAAAACTTTTTTTTTTGCTTTAAGTGGGAAGGGAGAGGAAAAGAATTGATATTAAGATTTTCTTGGAGGAGGCTGCTTGGAATTTATAAGATTAGAGTGAAACTGTAACAAAACTTCTAAAAGATACATTTTAACTGGAGCTTTATAACTGAATTATAACCCCAGGAAGAGAAAATATAAAAAGAAGAAAGTGCTAAATGAAATAGACTGCGTGTATTTGGATTGCTTGGTGACTTTGGGACTTTTTGAAAATATTATTTGAAAGACTAAAAATATTTGGGTTGTCTAAAAAATCTTTTTACAATGGCACTACTTGTTGATGAACTGAAAATTGAATTTAAAAAGCTAAAAGAAGAGGACCAAGAAGGGAAGGGCTCTTCTGGATCTGTTTTCCATTTTTTAGAAATGGCGATTTATGCCTACCAGAAACTACAAGAACAAGAAGACTGGGATGAAAAAGAAGCCATCCTTAATGAACAAACAATTTTAGCCAGGGAAGAAAAGGGAAAGAGGGGAAAGAGAATGGAGAATTTAAGATTTAAAAAAACAACCAAAAAAGGGAAAAATAAGGTGAAAAATCGATACAATGTCAGAAAGCAACAGAAAAGAGAAATACAGAAGAAGGTGGAGATCAAGAAGGTGGAGATTAAGAGACAAGGGGGTAAAAAGACAGGATTGGAGAAGAAAGGAAGGGAAAAAGGGAAGAGAAGTTACAAAAGTTTAAAACAAGATGTAAAGAAACAAGATCTATTCAGAGATAGTGGGTAAAAATATGATTAAAAAAGAAATTCTGTAAAGTACATAAGATTGTATTGTTGTACTTATATTTGAAATAATGTTAGAAAATTGGATTTAATAATAGAGCTTAATTTGCTATGGATTATTGTTTTAATTATATCATAAACTTATTATTTTTATTTTATTTTATAACATAGTAAGTAGCTTCAGAATGTGCTAAGTAGAATCAGAATGAAAAGTATATATTATTTTAAGTATTAAACTTCGGGGAAAGATTTAAAGGTGTCATATTTCAATCTGTGATTACAGGAGAAATGTTGTGTTAATGAAAAAAGATAATAGAAAATTGAATTAGAACAGACAAAAGATATACTAGGAGACAAGGGGGTAAAGGCAGGATTAGAGAGGAAAAGAAGGGACAAAGGGAAGAGAAGTTACAAAGGTTTAAAACAAGATGTAAAGAAACAAGATCTATTTAGTGATACTGGGTAAAAATATGATTAAAAAAGAAAATTACACAAGATTGTATTGTTGTATTTATGTTTGAAATAATTTTAGAAAATTGGATTTAATAATACAGCTTAATTTGCTATGGATTATTGTTTTAATGATATTATAAATTTATTATTCTTTTCTATTCTATAATAAAGTAGCTTTAGGATGTACTAAGTAGAATCAGAATGAAAAGTATATATTATTCTAAGTGTTAAATCAAGGGGAAAGATTGAAAGGCACTATATTTCAATCTGTGACTACAGGAGAAACTTTGTGTTAATGAGAAAAGATAAATAGTGGGAAAAATATGATTAAAAAAAGAGATTCTACAAAAATACAAAAGATTATATTGTTGTATTTATATCTGAAATAATGTCAGAAAACTGGATTTAACAATAGAGTTTAACTTGCTATGGATTATTGTTTTAATTATATTATAAACTTATTATGTTTGAAACATTGTCAGTAAACTGGATTTAATAATAGAGCTTAATTTGCAGTGGATTATTGTTTTAATTATATCATAAACTTATAACTCTTTCTTATTTTATAATATAGTATGTAACTTCAGAATGTACAAGCAGAATCAGAACGAAAAGTATGTATTATTTTAAGTGTTAAATTTAGGGGATAGATTTAAAGGCTTCATACTTCAATTAGTGATTACAGGAGAAATTTTGTGTTAATGAGAAAAGATAATAGAAAATTGAAATAGAAGACAAAAGATATATGCATAATGATTTAAATTGAGATGAAATAAATAAAATAGTATTAAGAGAGTGAAAAGAGGGGAGAAGCTAATAGAAAATGTTGAATGGTAAATAAGATATGAAATGGGATAAAAAGTGAGCATGACTTCGAATTTACGTCTGTACAAAAAGATGTAACCCGGGAAGCTGCTTTCCAAAAAAGTTTTGTTTTTATGTTTTGTGTTTTGTTTGTGTATGTTTGTTTATTGAAAATTAATAAAAAAAAAAATTTAAAAAAGCACCAACACTCTTCCTATTCTGGCTCCCTGAAAGCCCAACTTTCAGTTCTCCTGAGTGTTAGAGATAAAACCATTATCTGATAAATTCCACAGGTACACAGATACAAGATATTTGAATACATTTCCAAAGTCTTCTTTGGTACCTTACTAAGTGCTAATCTGTTGCACATTTGATTGCTGGTTACTTCTTATGGTTGATCAAAAAGAAGCTCTCTACCATTTAAATATATTCCTTCCTTATAACTCTGTCAGCTCTAAGGTTGGCTAATGGACCTATTATGATGACTGTGGTTTACTTTGCATTTAATCTTATGTTTCCTGTTTTCATTCTGCTGATTGATTTTTGCTGCTTGATCATTTGTATTTTCATCTGGAAGAGTAACATTAACAACATAGTATAGGTAGTTACCAATTTATGACTAATTTCTTAAAGAGTGGTTTGGGTGACACTATAGCAAAATGTATCAGATGACTAAGTACAGAGAGTCTGAATTAATTCTCTAGCATGGCGTTAGAAAACTGTAATTTAGTGGGGGGTTTGCTAGCTTTGGATTTTAGCTTCAGTTCTGGGGCCAGTATTCTTCAACAATTTTATTAATGACCTGGATGATGGTAAGGATGAGCAACATATTAAATTTAAGTTTAAAAGAAAGTTGAGAGATCTAGCCAACATACAGTATGACAGCAGATTTCACGAATTTCTGATCTGGAGGAATTCCTGAATTCCTGATCTGGAGGAATTGGTAGACTGGGCTGAGAGGAACAGGATGTCTTTTACAAGGGAGAAAAGTAAAATATTACATTTAAGTAGGAAAAAAATGTAGGATACGTGTGTACAGAATGGGGAATTCATGATTTGGAAACACTGAAAAGGATTTGGATGTGGTGACTGATAACAATCTGAACATAAAGCCCCTGTCACACAGCACCAACGGATGGAAAGAGGATGTAAAACGGAGAGAAATACTTGCCATCCGTTGGTTAACGCGATGCTTCCGTTCCATACTCACTGCGTCCGTTTTTCATCCTCTCTATCCGTCCAGCATCCGTCTACTGAAATTTCATCCACTCAAAAAGTTTTGAGCTGTACAAAACTTTTTGAGCTGAAAATGTATCCAACGCGTCCATTCTGCATCCGCTATGCATACGGGGAACATCCGTTCTACATCCGTTCTCATCTGTTATGCTTCCACTATATCCGCTAGGCATCCGCTGCGCATTCGCGCAACTCAAATCCACTCAAGCGGAAAATGGACACAGGGAGGAAGCGAAACGGACGTGGAACGGATGCGCAGCGTTACTAGCACGGATGTAGAAAGGATGAAAGTGGATGCAGCTCACATACAAAGCATTAAAACAGGAAAAACGTTCACAGAGGGGACTTATCTCAGATATTTAGGATGTCTGCAGGATGTCTAGAAGATGCAAAAGGACATCTAGTGGAAAACCTATATTTCCTATAAAAAGGGGGAAGGAGCTCACCTGGATCTCACTTTCAGTCCAGCAGCCCTGTGGTACAGACCTCTTCAGCCTTGCTATTGCTCTTGTTCTTCCACAGCATCCAGTCATCTCCACCATGGATCATCACACACTCCTTTTGGCAGCCACCATCGTTCTACAACAGTGCGAAGCCATCTACAGGCTCTTTCACCTGTTCTATGCGAAGAAAAGGAGGCGTCCAAGAAGTGTCTGGATCCGAAGATGGATCACCAGAAGAACAGAGTACGGACTGTATAACAAGCTGATGGTGGAGCTGAGGAACGAAGACCCTCATGCATTCCAGAAATTCATGAGGATGCCGCCAGCCATGTTTGACGAAGTTGTGGAGCGCATGACACCCAGGTTGACCAAGCAGAGCACCAACTTCTGGCCCAGATTGGACCCTGGGCTCAAGGTGGCACTGACTCTGCGCCACCTGGCCTCTGGGACCATGTACAGGAGCATGCAGTATGGCTGGAGGGTGCCACACAACACCATCAGCATTGTGGTCAGAGAAGTGGTACAGGCCATCATCCAAGAATACCTGGAGGAGCTCCTCCAGTGCCCCTCCACTGAAGAAGGCTGGAAGAAAGTTGCAGAGCAGTGGTATCAGAAGTGGAACTTCCCCCACACCATTGGAGCCATAGATGGCAAGCACGTGGCCTGCAAAGCTCCAGCCAAGTCGGGGTCCAATTATTTCAACTACAAGGGCTTCTTCAGCATCGTCCTCTTTGCCATGGTCAATGCTGACTACAAGTTCATGTACATCGGTGCTTCAGGCAACGGGTCAGCTTCAGATGCCCAGGTATACAACGCCGGTCACCTCAAGGAGGGGCTGGAACGCATCATGGGCTTCCCAGATCCAGACCCCCTGCCCAACGACACACAAGATGTGCCCGACTTCATCGTGGATGGTGACGCCTTCTCCCTCAGAACCTACCTCACGAAGCCCTACACTTCCAGATGCCTCACCTGTGAAGAGAGGATCTTCAACTACAGGCTGTCCAGGGCAAGGCAGGTGATGGAGAACACCTTTGGCATCCTGGCCAATAGGTTCCAGGTACTTCTCACCATCATGCAGCATCGGCCACAGACCGTGAGGAGGATGGTGGAAGCTTGCTGCATCCTGCACAATCTCATGCGCACCTGCTACCCAGTGTTGCAGAACAGGCTCGTGGACCTCCAACAAGGCAATGGGGACATGGAGCCTGGTGAATGGAGGCAAGGGCGAAACCTGATAGACACTGAAGATGTGCAAGGCCCCAACAGAGCTTCACGTGAAGGGAAGAAGCAGCGCAACCTCCTGAAACATTGGTGCAACTCTCCAGCTGGAGCAGTGGAGTGGCAAGACAGGATGATAGATGCTTAATGGATGCTTCCTTCAGCCTGTCTCATCACACTGATGAGATTGTGCCATGTATGTTGAGTGGCCCTACAATGAACAGGGCATTTAATAAAGAGTTGTGTTTATGTTGAAATGTGTGGATCAATGATTATATTGTTATTGATAATAAAGGGCCATAGATGTAGCACCTGGGAGGGTGGACCATACAGTCCCACTATGCTTGCACTGGAGGTTTAACTATCACACAGCTATTACCTATCCCACAGGTATCCCTGCCCATCCCACAGCTATTACCCATGCTAAAGGTATCCCTGCCCATCCCACTGCTATCCTTACCCATCCCACAAGCATGCAAAGGCTTAAACCATTTCTAAAAGTTTCCACCAAGACTTTATTTCATAAAATAAATGAAGCAAGTGTGTGAAGCAAAGATAATCTTTATTAATAACAAGCTGTAAAAGAAAAATGACCCAAGTGTCCCAAGCAAATATAAAGTCAACAGGTAGCCACCCAGTCTCTGGCACTCTTATCAGTCACTCGGAGGCATGCCCATAGTCTCAGGGGTGAAGGGTTCAGGTGCTGTGGAGGTGGCTGCTGCTGGAGTGCTGGTCTGAGGCGCCATTGGGGTGCCTGGCCCCGAGAGGACAACAGGAGATGGTGTGTGGAGGAAGCTCTCAGAGAGCTGGCTCAGTCCTGTGATGTTGAGAGCCCCTTCCTCCATGACATGGGGTGTCAGCCCCAATACTGATGACAGATGTTCTGAGGCCGGGCTTGACTGTGGGATGGAGGAAGGAGGAGTGTAGTGGGGATGTCTGGTCTGCAGTTGAGCGAGGTGAGGCGTGGGTGGCATCTGTGGCATGGGTGGCATCTGTGGCATGGGTGGTATCTGTGGCGTGGCTGACATTGGTGGTGTGGCTGGCATCTGTGGTGTCGGTGGCATCAGTGGCATCAGTGGCATCGGTGGCACTGGTGGCGTTCGATGTACCTGTGCCTGGACTGGGAAGGGCTGCCTGTGCTGCTGGAGCTCCTGGTAGCCGTAGCCTTGGTAGGTGAGGGCAGTGACATCACCTGGGGTGGAGAAGCAGACTTGGACTGGGTGGGAGCAGGTTCAGCTGGGTCTGGAGGGTTGTGAAGAAGACCGGTGATCCTGTCCTTGATCCCCTGGTACTATGATTCGGACACGTTCATGAGGGTCTGGTTGAGATACGTTATGAAGGCCCTGCGGTTGGATTGTGGGACGTCAGTGTGTACCAGCTGAGAGAGGAGATCTACGCTGATTCTGATGGTGTCCCTGATCTCCAGCAGGACAGTGTGGCTCTGCCCCTCCGGTCTGGCTCTCTGCCTGCTTTCTGTGGAGGTGGAGCTGGGGGTGGATGTGGGTTGGTCTCTGGTGGAAGTGCCCTCTCCTTGCTCCTACTGCATCAGGGGGTCCTCCACGCGCTCCGCCATGGGGAGTGCAGCTGTCGGGGGGTCTCCGTCGTGGCACGCTCCATAGATACCTGCCTGGACACAGGAGCTGACTCTTTGCCAGAAGAGGACTGGCTCTCTGCGAGATGCCTGCGAGAGAGGGTTGTCAGAGGGGCTGCTCCTCGGTGGTGGACCTCACCCTCCATGAAGCTGCACTTGGCCATCACGTAGAACTCTTGGTCCGTCAGCTTGACCGTGGCCTGGCCAGATTTCTTGAGGTGCAGCTTCCCGTACCAGGTGTGCATGTGCTTTCACCAGCCAAGGAGCACCTCTGAAGTGTAGCCCAGGCTCTCCGCCTTACCTCTCCAAGCAGCCTGCTTCCTTTTGTTGTCTCGACAGAGCCTGTGTCCCTTCCACCAAAGATACTCATTCTCCCTCAGCCATTCCAGCACCTCCTCATGTTCCTCTTCGATGGAATATTGCCTCCTCTCCCGTTCACACGTATGCCTCTTCCTCCCTCTGGCAGGGCCATCTGGGCCCTCATCAAAGGGGCTTCGAGGTTCTAGGGGCTGCTCCACCATACCAGCAGCAGCAGCAGCAGCAACAACAACAACAGTAACAGCAAAAGCAGCACCAGCAGCACCAGCAGCACCAGCAGGACCAGGATCAGCAGGACCAGGAGCACCAGGAGCACCAGCATGACCAGCAGGACCAGGAGCAGTGCCAGCAGAGTAAGCCCCAGCAGAAGCCCCAGCACCAGGAGTAGCACCAGCAGAGTTAGCACCAGCAGAAGCTCCAGCACCACAAGAGTCAGCCCGAGCAGCAGAAGCCCCAGCAGAAGCAGAGTCAGCTCCAGGGGGTGGGATGGTGGCCCTGTCCCTCTTGCCAGGGCTGGCAGCAGATGCCACAGGCTTCCTCTTCTTCCCCATGGTTGTTGGCTGGCTGGCTGGCTGGCTGGAGCTGTGTCTGGCAGCAGCTCTTTCCTCTGAATGTTGACCTGCTTGCGAGCTGCTTCCCTTTATATCTGCGGGGCTGACGCAATGCATCCTCCCCGCATGCGCAGTGAATGCTCTGCATCCGCTAGGCTTCCGCTAGGCTTCTATTCTGCATCCACTTCATCCGCTTGGCATCCACTCTGCATCCGCTCTTTCCGTTGCACATCTGCTTTGCTGTGCTCCCCCGGAAGCTCCACGGATGTGCCATCTACTCCCATCCGCTTCCATCCACTAGGCTTCCGTGGAGCATCCGTTTTACATCCCCTCTATGTCCTCCCCCCGTCCGTTCCTTTCCGTTGTTGTCCGCTCTGTTTGTACAAATTCCGGGCACTTTTGAGAGCGGATAACAACGGAACATTTTCTCGTCCACTGTGTCCTTTTTACAAATGTTTTGCATCCGTCGGCCCTTAAAAGACTAACACAATACTGAGCTGCATTAGAAACCGTGTATGAAGGAAGCATGAAGTCATCAGTTTTCACTACCTGGCATTGGTGAGACCACACTTTGAGTACTGTACATGATTCTAGGCATCACATTTACAGAAAGATTTTGACATCTTGGAGATGGTTCAGAAAATGACAACAAATACCATTCAGAGACTTTAGGATATCCCCTACAAGATAATAGATTAAAGGAGTTTACAAAGTTTAGTTTGGAAATAGCCATGCTCAGGTTTCTCAAGGGAAAACACAGGGAACTTGATCAAAAACTACATCCCACAGAAGCAGAAATAGATAATGTAAATTATTCCCTAAATTTCAATTAAATAAAATTCTTTTTCAAAATATTCCTGATAGATTTATACAACTGTGTAAGTGACTATCTGTGGGTTCTCCACCTATGGAACAGATAGACAGCCCTTATGGAAAACTGGTTTTCACAATTTAGAGCAGGGGTGTCAAACTCAAGGCCTGGGGGGTTGATCCGTCCCACAGGTTGCTTTCATCTGGCCCATGCAGCTACCCTGGAAATAGAGAAGGATCAGCCTGCGGAGCCTCTACCAGTGAAAATGGAGCTCGGGAGGGCCATCCATAGCCCTCCCGAGCTCCATTTTCTTTGGCAGAAGGTTGCAGTAGACTGTTGCAGCTAAAAATGAAATTCGGGATCTCGTTTTCACTGGCAGAATGCTCAGGCCACCACAGGCATCCCCAACATGAGTGACATCAAGTTGGACACACCCACCTTGGCCATGTCCCCTACCCCCCACCCCCCTGAGGTCAAACACAACCCCGATGTGGCCCTCAATGAAATCGAGTTTGATACCCCTGCTTTAGAGGGCTGATCTTGTGGCCCCTCCCAACCTTGCAGTTGTATGATTCTTTTGAAAAAGTTTGTATCTTTTAAATAAAACTTTCATTATTTTAAAAAATACCATTCTTTAAAGCAGCGATTCTCAACCTTTTCTTCACCACAGACCTCCTTTAAATACATTTTATGACCATAGACCATGGTCATGGACCTCCAAGACTCAAGATTTAAATCACAACATTTCTTCAAGACTTTGTGGGCATCCTATGACATTGTACCCCCCCCCCCAGGGTCCACAGACCGAAAACCACAGCTTGAAAGTATTGGAAGGTATTTAACAGTCATTTTGTATATGTGTTGTGCATTGATTTCTAAACAGTGGCTGATATTCAGAGAATGTAAAAGCTAAGCATTTAACAGCACTGTTAATAACACAGCCAATGAGGAAGTAATTTCAATGCATTTAAAATCAAAATATTGTCACACCCTTTGCCTCTTATGCAAAAGCCAGGTCAAGATGGAGGCAAACATAATGCAGAGACACATAAATAAGCTCTGTAGTACTAATTGGACACAATACTGCAATCTGCAAAGTTGATTAACATCCCCGTTCTCAGGCTGGGAAATGCAGTGGCAGAATTAGTCATCTGAATATGTATGGCTTCTATAATTACAACTCTCTTTAAAATCTGTTCACATGATGAAATTGTGTTTCACATTATTGTGATAGCTTTGCATGCCTTGGAAAATAGATAAATAAAATGACTATACACAGAGAAAGCATCCTACAAATCAGTCCATGTATACATAACAGTAAGTGTTAGGAATATAAGTCACCAAGCAGGTATTTCGGTTAGAAATAAATAAACCAGGATAAACATTTTAGTACTATGTCTTCAAGAGATAGCAAAAACTGAAATTGGCTGTGGTTTTTCAAATGGCCATAAGATGGAGCCAGAAACCTGGATTGTCTGAGTCTCAGAAGAGAGTGTATCTTTGTTTCCTTCTGTTGGATAGTATTGCCGTTGCTCCATTTTTCCTAATTGACTGATATTACTGGATTCAATGTAAGTCTGATACTGAACTGTTTTTGATACTGGAATTTGGTATTTGGATTATCCCTGGATTGACAACTGACTGATTTACTTGTGAATGACTTTGGTCTGTGACTGGACTTTGCTTAAACTTTCTGGAAGTAAAAACCTGCATTTACTGTACAGTGTATCTGTGTACTGTGGGTGTATTATTCAAACACTTCTCTCAAAATATGTCTCCCTGTATGCGCTCATTCTCCTAATGGGCAATTACCTCAACACTGGTTATGGGCCCAGGCCATATCAGGCTCAGAAAACTGAGAGTTAGTGTGAATGCACAGTACTGTATACAGACAGCTGTTTACTGTTTAATTGTGGGTTACTATCCTGATGAAGATGGCACAAGTCACTTCAACAAGTCTTATCACTCATAACTCAGTTGGATGGAACAAACTATGTTTCCTGGTCTATTAAGTGCATCTACTTCTGCATAGAGAAGGTTTATGGAATGTAGTTTAAGACCCACCAGATGTAAATGCTTAGGATCCAGAAAAAGAGGATGCCAAGAACATTACTGACTTTAAACAGAACAACGAACGAGCTCTTTGTGTAATTGGACTAACACTGAGTGACCAGCAGCTAGTCCATATTTGTGGAGAAGAGACTGCTGCTAAGTGTTGGGAGAATTTGAAGAGGATTTATGTTCATGACAGTGTAGGTGCACACATACATCTTACATGTAAACTGTTTAGAGCACGTCTTCTGAAAGGTGGAGATATTTACATTGCTCATGCAAACTTCATGAAAAGAACTTTTCAAGAGCTATGTGAAAAAGATCTAATATTTTCAGAACTGCATCAAGTTTACATCATTCTTTCCTCATTGGATGAAAGTTATGATGATTATGTATCTTCACTGGAAGTCCTGCCCAGAGATAAACTGACATTGACTGACATTACAGGAAGATTGCTAGAGGAAGCAAGAAGACGGCTGGAAAGGGATCAACTGAGAAAGGAACAACCACAAGAAGAGGATTTATCTTCAACTGCCTATACTATTAGGAAATATTTTTCTTGTGGGGGCTAGGGGACATATAGCTAAATTTTGTAAGAAGGGAAAATAACAGAATACTGGCAAACACCAGAAGGCTAAGAAGAATGCTGTTTAGCTATGTCTAGCAATTCAACTGTAAACAATGATTTGTGGGTTGTTGATAGTGGAGCATCACAGTGCATTACTAAAGATAGAAAAAGGTTTGTACAGATGTCCACGAGTAAACAACATGTATCATTGGCAAATAGATGGAAGATTAACACATCAGGTGAAGGTACTGCATATTGTTCTTATGTAAACAAACATTTAACTATGTTATATGGACCTAAACTAAAATTTAATGTGCTATCAGTAAGGGCTTTAGTTAATCTTGGTTATGTAGTAACCTTTAGGGGAGATAACTGTATAATAGAGAAAGACGGTAAAAGTGTTACTGCTACATTAGAAAATGATTTATATGTTATACATGATGATCAGCTGAAGATGGCTAACTCAGTTTATATCAGCGTTAAGCCACATGATGAATGTATACATTTACTACATAGACGTCTAGGGAACATTAATTTCAAAATGCTCAAACAAACTATTGAATTGTCAGAGGGAGTAAAACTGAAACCCTGCAGCAGTTATTTATACTGTAATGCTTGTAGCCAAGATAAAAGTAAGGTTACTCCTGCAAACAGACTAAATGGGTTTAAGACCAAAGAACCTTTAGAGGTTGTTTTTGCTGACATAATTGGTCCTAAAAAACCAAGTTTAGGAGGTGCCTGTTATATTTTGAGTATTATGGACCATTACTCACGATATGGTTTCTGCTATCTTATGAAAAACAAAACAGAAACATTCCAACATTTCTTTAACTGGCTAAGGTTTGCTGAGAGAAAAATGAAAAGTAATTACTTTAGTTTCTGATAATGGGACTGAATTTGTTAACAAAAGATTCCAAACTATGCTGAAATTGGCTGGTGTTGAGCATAAATATTCCGCTCCTTACAGACCACAATATAACTCATTTATAGAACGAAGACGGCAATCATTACAAGTCATGACTCGCGCTATGTTATCTGATTCAGGTTTACCTGAAACACTGTGGGGTGAAGCCATAATGTGTAGCAATCATGTTTTGAACAATGTAGTAAATACAACAACTGGAGAATTGCCATTCACTCGTTGGCATGGCAGAAAACCAAATTTAAGTTATCTACCTACATTTGGAGCTCCAGCATGGGTGCATATCCCCTCACAAGTAAGACTGAAAGGGCAACATAGAGCTAAGAAATTATTTTTTGTGGGTTATGAGGTCAACCATAGATCATTTAGATCAAGGCACAGCTCATGTTTATTGTAGTGCTAGTGCAAAATTTCTTGAGCACGTTGGGTGGGATAAACTGGAACAGGAATCCAACAATGATATTATTATTGACACCCAAATAGTCCCTAAGGATAAAATCAGCACATCCCAAATAGCCATTAAAGAGGAAGAACAGGAGGAAGTAGTAGAACAAGCACAGGAAGAAATAAAAGAACAGGAGCAGGTGGCACAGGAAAGTCCACCAGTAAGCCCTGTATTACCAAGACGTTCAACCCGAGTAACACGACCACCTGATACATATCAGGCTAGTGTTATATGCCAAGTGAATACAGTTCCAAGTAATTATAGTGAACTAAAACTGTATCCTGCAAAGGATCAGGCTGCTTGGCAGAAAGCACTGGATAAGGAACGAGAGTCATTAAAAAAACTGGATGTATACAAAAATGTTAAATGGTAACTTAAGTTACCACCAGGTAAACATGCCATAGGATGCAAATGGATATATAAACTGAAGACAGGTGTAGGTGGGACTGTTACTCATAAAGCCATGTTAGTAGCACAAGGGTTCAATCAGACAGCAAATGACTACGATGAAGTGTTTGCACCTAGTCTGAAGGCTACGACATTAAGAGCAGCATTAGTGTGGGCAGCTAAAGAGAAATACATTGTAAATCATTTGGATGCAGAGACAGCTTATCTGCATGCACCATTGCAAAACACTATGAATTTAAAGAAACCTTTAGGTCTCAAAAATAATAATACTGATCATAATTATCGCTGGAAATTGAAAAAGAGCCTTTATGGTTTGAAGCAATCAGGATATGAGTGGAACCAATGTATAGTTAAAGAATTAACTAAAATAGGTTTTGTAGCTGGCATGGCTGATCCATGTTTGTTTAAAAGAGAAAGTGATAGTATAGTGTCATTATTGTTTACTGATGACATAGCATTAATCACCAAAACTGAACAAGAAGCTCCTGAGATAATTTCACTATTGGAAAAGAAATTTAAAATAAAACAATTAGGAGAAATCAAACATTATCTTGGTTTAAAGATAGATAGAACTAGGGGAGGATACAAGATCTCTCACAAGCAGATAAAATTAACCAATTACTAAAAAGTTTTTAAATGGAACTTTGTAAGCCAGCTAAAACACCAATGAGCCAGGAATTTTGCCATAGTGATGTTCAAAGTCCTGTTTTTGATAAGAACATTTATCAGTCCTTGATTGGTAGTTTATCTTATCTCAGTAATTGGTCAAGGCCAGATATTTCATACAGTGTTAATCAGTTAGTGAGATTTAATGCTGAGTTAACTGAAAGGCACTGGCAAGCTGCTAAACATGTGTTAAAATCTGAAACTAACAATGCATTATGCATTGTATTTGGAGCCAAAAGATGAACTGAATTTAACTGCATATGCTGATGCAAGTTTTGCTACAGACATAAATACACGAAAAACTACATCGGGTACTACTGTATTATTGGGAAAAGCATTGATTGGATGGAGATCTATTAGACAGAAACATCTAAGTTTGTCAGCAATGGAGGCTGAATTCTCATGTTTGTCTTTATTATGTACAGATTTAGTTTTGTATAAGGAATTATTAATTGATATGGGAATTAATGTAACACATCCTACTGTTGTTTATGAAGATAACCAATCAGCAATACAGATGGCTTCAAATACAGATGGCTTCAAATACAGATGGCTTCAAAAACAAGAACGAAACACACAGATTTAAGATATTTAAATGTGAGACAATGTGTGCAAAGTAAAATGACTAAGCTAGAATACTATATGTCAGAAAATAATATAGCAGATCATTTTACAAAGGCCCAAGGCTCTATAAAGCATAAGGCTAGCTGTGAAGATTATGGACTTAGAATGTAAGGTTGTACATACTATCTTACCCAAAAGGGGAGAATGTTAGGAATATAAGTCACCGAACAGGTATTTGGATTAGAAATATATAAACCAGGATAAACATTTTAGTACTATGTCTTTAAGAGATTGCAAAAATTAAAATTGGCTGTGGTTTTCCAAATGGCCATAAGATGGAGCCAGAAACCTGGCTTGTCTGAGTCTCAGAAGAGAGTGTATCTTTGTTTCCTTCTGTTGGAAAGTATTGCCGTTGCTCCATTTTTCCTAATTGATTGATATTACTGGATTCAATGTAAGTCTGATACTGAACTGTTTTTGACACTGGAATTTGATATTTGGATTATCCCTGGATTGACAACTGACTGATTTACTTGTGAATGACTTTGGACTGTGATTGGACTTTGTTTAAACTTTCTGGAAGTAAAAACCTACATTTACTGTACAGTGTATCTGTGTACTGTTGGTGTATTATTCAAATACTTCTCTCAAAATATGTCTCCCTGTATGCGCTCATTTTCCTAACGGGGAATTACCTCAACAGTAAGTTCACTTTTTTAAAAAATAGCAATCTGGAAAACTATTAGGTTTATTTGAGAATTTGATTTTGATGTCTGGGGGAAAAGAGCTTGATTTACTTTGGACTAGATTAGCAGATCATCAACCCACAATCTCAAATAACTCTTCAGGGCGGGATGGTGATAAAATGAAAGTCCAGGACCATAAATTGCATAAAGTTTGCTAGGGCTCTGCAAGACAATTGAAAGAGGTGCCTCATAAAACTGTAACAATATGTTCAAAATATTTTGTTTAATCATTACAACAGTCACTTTGTTTGCGAAGCTCATTTGGCTATTTCACATGCAAATATAGTCAGGGACAGCAGTCACAAAAATCTTGCAAACTATCTTATTTGCTTTAAGGATTTAAAGACAGCTGTTTCCAAATCAAAGTCCCATGCTCACAAAGCAAAGCACTGGTTTCAAATGCTTTGTACAATCAGGTTATTTATTAAAGTCATACCTATCAAACCTATCAAATACAAACTTGCTTGTATTATGTATTATTGTAAGCTGCCATAAGTCAATTATGATTTTGCTGAATGTAAACCTGAAGGATGGATGGATGGGGGAGGGGGGGGGGATAAAGAATAGTCCCTCTTTTCCAAACACATAGAATTCTTAAGAGAAGCAACAATAACATTTGCCCAAGGCAATTACAAATAAAACCACATGGTTATTAATGAGAGTATGGTTTGTAGTGAAAGTAACTGAATCTTTTCAAAGTATAAAGTACAATAATTGCTGTTGTTGAAAAAAAAACCAAGGACAGATTGAATCATTAGATAATTCATTTCTGTTTTTTATAAAATCCGTGTATTTGTTACAATCAATAACTGCAAAACACATCTCTACTCACCTTATATACAGCAGGAACAATTTGGTGCATTTTTAGCCTATGAAATACAAACACGTCATAAACTGCTGACACTGCCAGCACGGTCACTCCTTGCTCCTTCCATAACATGCTGCAAGTGGCACACAGACCAGCACCCAAGATCCAGCCCCAGGTTCCTTCTGAGTAGCTTCTTGTACAGCAGTGTTTAATGTAACAGACTAGGGAGAGCAGAAAGAAAAGGCAAGCTCCAATATCAGCTCTTCCCACAATCCCTGCCACTGCTTCAGTGTGAATGGGATGAGAAGCAAACAGCAAACCAGCTAATAAGGTCCAGTGTCCATCACCAAACAGCACTCGAGAAAAATTAGTGAAAAGACCCGTGACTGCTGCATGTAGAAGGACATTTACAAGATGGTAACTCCAAGGATCCATTCCTCCAATGGCATAGTTAATGCGAAAAGAGAGTGTGCAGAGAGGTCTGTAAGACTTATGGCTCCCACTGTGGGTCAGAAGAGTGCCCCAAAAGTCATTATAGAACAACTGTGTCCATGGTGTTTCAGGAAGAAGATCTTGGTTTGTCTTGATTGCTCGGCTACAAAAAACAAAACAAATACAAAAATAATCAAACTACATGACAACAATATATGGAATTGCTAAAGAACATAACTGAAATTAACAATTTTGTTTTCAATTTTGATATGAAATTAGCATAAAAAGGTACATTATCAAGCATAGTACTTCTTCCTCCATTTTAAACTAAATCCTCCATTTTATACTCCACACAAGTAGTGATAGAAGTGCTGCTTCTACTAACTTTTCAATTCAATAAATTTCTTCATCAATTGGCTTTTCAGACCTTGGAAACATAGGATACATTAACTTAAAACAATTCATTTATCTGAGCCTAATGCAGAAGCAATCATTGATAAATTATAATTATGATGTAAAAGAAATAAATCAACTAAAAAACTGTGACTGAAATTTACAGATAAATGTTTCAAAAAAAGAGATAGCTATTTAATATCAGTAGGAAAGGTAGCCAAAAGTTTATAGATTTTGAAGGTCTATACTTTGGTTCCACACAAAGTACATACATATATAATTTGCCTTTGATATCCACATATTTTAGGCAACAGATTGCCTCCTATTCTTCTCTTTGCAACTTTTTATACACTGAAAATGATTGCTCCAGATTGCTCCAGAAACCTTCAAGTTGCTGATGGAATGATTTTCATTACTGGAAACATCCCACTGGATTTTCCTCTCAATTCATAGAAAAGCATACAGAATCATTTCAAATTAAATTGAAGTTCTACTTTTTTAAAGTTTTGACCATCTGATTGAGAATGAAACAAACAGGTTCTTACTGTTAATTGATAAGGATTAAACACATACACACTATACTATTTAAAGCAGAATTAGGAATCTTGCAACCTCCAAATTTATTTATAAGTGTATTATATTTCTTCATTTTATTTGAGTCTGAAGAGGTACATGTTTTAGTCAAAATGTGATAAAATGCTATATACAAATGAATGATACAATAATGCATCATAATATTTCATAATACAATATTAGTGACATGGATAGTTCACTCAATAAAAGTAATCATTAAAAGCCTTCTGTACAGAGAGGTCTTGATGTATTCCAAAAGGTCATGACAGCCATAATAGGAAGGACTGTTCTCTACAAATATTGCCTCTTTCCAAGCCCCTCTCACCAAATGTCCTGGTGTGGGAGGGATTTATAGCAGCACTTTTAATTTATATTTGTTGGACACATTGATTTTACTTGGGATACGTACTCTCACACTTTCTCAGATCCCAATCCCATTAGAATTTTTTAAGTAACAACCAATACCTTGAATTACATGTAACCCCTGAAAATATAGTACTTGGCCTATAAGCACACATACATTTGGCATCAGTTGAAGTGTTCAAGTCATCACATACCACCCTGTTTTAGGAAAAACCAAGTTTCTAGTCTGCTTCTTCTGGAGTTCTTAAAGAGGAGGTGAACCAGATTTCCTTTGAGATTATCTACAGCAAGAATCCAACCCCTATCTTGCAGATGGCCAGATGCAGCAGGTGTCAAGTGGTGGTATCACAAGATGTCAGCTCTATCAAAAGACTGCACTATGGCCATTTCCAATCTCTCTTTCTCTACCATCACTTACTTTTCCATTTCCACCATATTTTCCTTTCCTGGCTTACCCATATGCCTCCATCTGAGAGAGTGTCACTGGCCCAAAGTCACGCAGCTGGCTTCATGCCTACAGTGGGACTAAAAAGCATGATTTACTGGTTTCCAGTGTGGTACTATAACTACTGCATCAAATTGTCCCTCACAGTAACTAACTGAAATAAAAAACCGAGTGTGGGTTTGGTTGCTCATAACCGGCAGTTTCTTACTGGAATATGTTAGTGATACAGATAGTTCTCAATTTATGACCACAACCGAGCCCAAAATTTCAGTTGCTAAGTGAGACATTTGTTAAGTTAACTTTGCCCCAATTTACGACCTTTCTTGCCAAGGGTTGTTAGGTGAATCATTGCCCTTGTTAAGTTGGCAACATGGTTATGGCTAGCTTCCCCATTCACTTTGCTTGTCAGAAGATCACAAAAGGGGATCACATAATCTCGGGACATTGCAATTGTCATAAATACATATGCCAGTTGCTAAGTGTCCAAATTTTGATTATGTGATCACAGGGATCTGCAATGGACATAAGTATGAAATATGGTCAAAGTTACTTTTTTAATGCCACCGTAACTTCAAATGGTCTGTAAACAAACTGTTGTAAATTGAGGACTACCCATATTCAGCTAAACCTACAAAGGGAGCAAGTCACTGATGTATTATTTTTTTTCCTTGTAAATGTTATTTTCTTCAATAAAAGTGTTTAAAGAAAACAATATCTGAAATTATTTGCAAATATGGTAAATGAAGAAAGCTGAAGAAATATTTTTTCTTATTAAATGCTTATTTGGGATTTAAATAAATTAAGCATAAAAGAGAAAATAAGGATGTTCCAATTCTAAACATATTCCAATTTCATATCCAAAATATTGACTTATTTATCTTTTGGAGTTTCTGAAGGTCAGACAATCAGTTTTTCAGAGTAGTTATTACTGAAAAAGTGTAAAATCAAACTTCAATACTGCTATCTCAGTGGTGTTGTTACTAAGTACATTTGCACCTTATTACTTTCAGGCATAATTAATATTCTCACTTTTCTGAAATGCATTAATAAATTAAGCAATGATGGTTTTTTTAGCAGTTGACAGTATTTTTTTTTGTCCAGATTGAGTAAATTTATTTACATCTTAACAAAGACTAGATGCATTTCTGCTTAATATTCCAGGTAATTAATGTTTTCTGAAAGACATTTTTGACTGAAGGGACAAACTAGCATCGGGTTAGTGTAATCAATAGGTTCTCTAACAAAAACATTATCTTCCATAGACATTCTTATTATTAATCCAACATCACTATAATAAAAGAAATTATCCATGGGCTGTTCAATAAAAGATTCTAATTTCTGCTCTCTCTGAAAGGCAAAGTGTCATAAAGAAAGTCATTTGTCAAAGTTTCAAGCAAGTCTTGCATTTTTTTATTTTTTGTTTGGCAAAGACAGTATTTGCTGGCTCTGAAGTAAAGTCTACCTTTCAAGTTTTAATCATTCTTCATTTTACATATCCCAGGAGGAAACTGCCTTACTCATGAAATCACTAATGGATTATATAGGGTTGTGGAAAGTCAGTTATCACTGTTTTAAATAACTAAACTGTTCTGGTTGGGTTGTTGTTTTTTTAAAGGAAAATAAAATGATGGAAAATCTCTGCAAAAACAAAACCATTTTTTCAATGATCAGTCAACATTATACAAAATTACAAGATGCTAAACAATAGAAAAACAACTCTACAAGGAAGAATTGTTCCAGCAGGCATTATTAAAATCCACCCTCATGAAGCTTCTCTTGCATAGATTACCTCAACTAACCTTAATAGTAGGAAGATAAAATCCACCAAGGTTTAAACAATATCATGGGTATTGCAAAACAGGATCACATCAAAGGGAATCATACCATTTATTCAGATTGACATTTGCCCTCTGCCTAGGTTGCATAGCTTTTATTTTTAAAAATATTGCCAGAAAAAAACAGAAATATAAATGATTTCACAAAGTCTATCTACCTATAGAGCTGGATGTCTAGATGACAATAATCACTTCAACTAAAATCAAAATATATTGTAACAAATGATTTTTAAAAGATCAATACATTATCTATTGATGACTAGAAGCTTCTAATGGACTTTTGCATAAAAATGGGGAAAAATTAAATTGTGATTTATGATGTTGATTAGACACTACAGATTAGAGAAAGAAAGGGTCATGATGTAATGTTAGACTGAGAATTAAAATATACCGTATTTGTATTTATAATTGCTATGAAGAATATTGGAAGCCATTTCTTTATATCTTAGTCTTCATTTTCTGTTTTTCTTCAATATTTTACTTTTCTTGAATTCTTAGCTTTTTATTTGATTTCTTTTTTTTCTTATACATTGGTTGTGTTAATTTATTTTATTTAATAATTTAATTAAAAATATAAAAAATATGTATGAATTCATATGGAATACTGCACAAGTATCCATGTGTTCAACATATTCTTGGTATTTAGAACAGAACAGAACAGAATACTTTTTTGGCCAAGTGTGATTGGGCACACAAGGAATTTGTCTTGGTGTAAATACTCTCAGAATACATAAAGAAAGGTACATTCATTAAGAATCAAGAATCATAATGTACCACATTTAATGATAGTCATGGGGTACAATCAACAATCAATCATACTAGGAAACAGTCAATATAAATCGTAAGGATGCAAGCAACAAAGTCCTACAATCACAAGTGGAAGGGGATGAGTGATTAGGAGTGATGAGAAGATTAACAGAACAGTAATGTACACTTTGTAAATAGTTGAACAATGTATTTCGGGGAAAAACTTGTGTCTAGTTGTTCTGGTGTATAGCATCTTTTTGAGGTAGAAGTTGAAACAGTTTATGTCTGGGATATGAGGGGTCTGTAAATATTTTCACAGCCCTCTTTTGACTTGTGCAGTATACCGGTCCTCAATTGAAGGCAGTTGGGTAGTAATTGTTTTTCTGCAGTCCTAAGTATCCTCTGAAATCTGTGTCTGTCCTGTTGGGTTGCAGAACCAATCCAGACAGTTATAGAGGTGCAAATGACAGACTCAATAATTCCTCAGCAGCTCCTTGGGCAGTTGGAGCTTTCTGAGTTGGCGCAGAAAGAACATCCTTTGTTGTGCTTTTTTGATCATGTTTTTGATGTTAGGTGTTCATTTTAGGTCCTGTGATCGAGTAGAACTTAGAAATTTGAAGGTCTCTATTGTTGATACTGTGTTGTCTAGTATTGTAAGAGGTGGTAGAATGGGAGGGTTTCTTCTAAAGTCTACCACCATTTCTATGGTTTTGAGTGTGTTCAGTTCCAGATTGTTCCGGTTACACCATGAGGCAAGTTGTATAATCTCCTGTCTGTATGCAGATTCATCGTTGACTCGAATGAGACCAATCACTGTTGTGCCATCAGCAAACGTCAGTATTTTAACAGCTGGATCATTTGAGATACAGTCATTGGTATACAGGGAGAAATAGAGATAGCACACAGCCTTGGGGGTGCCCTGTGCTGATTGTACAGGTATTGGATGTGATTCCGCCTAGCTTCACCTGCTGCTTCCTGTCTGTTAGGAAGCTTATGACCCACTTACAAGTGTGTTCAGGTACTGCTAGTTGGTTTAATTTGCTTAGAAGAGTGTCTGGAATGATGGTATTAAATGCTGAACTGAAGTCTACAAAGAGGACCCTTGCATAGGTATTTGGAGATTCAAGGTGTTGTAGGATGTAATGCAGAGCCATGTTAACAGCATCATCTGTCAATATATTTGCTCAGTATGCAAACTGCATGGGATCTAACAGCGGATCCATGATGGTTTTCAGGTGGGACAGCACAAGCCTTTCAAAGATTTTCATAACTACAGATATTAGAGCAACTGGTCTGTAGTCATTCAGTTCCTTGATGGAGGGCTTCTTTTGCACTGGGATGATGGTAGAATGTTTGAAGCAGGAAGGAACATAGCACATCTCTCGTGATCTACTGAAAATTTGGGTGAAGATGGGGGCCAATTGGTCAGCACAGACTTTTAAGCAAGAAGGAGTTATCTTGTCTGGCCCTGGTGCTTTTCTTGGCTTCTGTCTGTGCAATAGATCTTGCACTTCTTTTTCTGTGATCACCAAAGGATGTGAGCCCAATAGATTGGGGCCAGTTGTAGGAGGCTTGACTGTTTTCAAACCTGCAGTAAAACACATTCAGGTCATCTGCTAGTTGTTGATTTTCTTCTGTCTGGGAAGGAGGTTTGCTGAAGCCAGTGATGTTTTTGACTTCATGAAAACATATACATACACATGTTTACACAAAACTATGTACAATATAATTTAGCTTTCTCCATATATATTATTTCATTCTTTCACTGAAGATAGATCATAAGAAAGTCATGTAGATCATAGGTGTCAAACTTGATTGCATCACGTGATCATGGGTGTCAAACTCGATTGCATTATGATGTGATGTTTTTTGCCTTTGAAGAACTGGGGTGGGCGTGGCCTGCATGTGATGCATCCAGCCTGCAGGTTGCCAATTTGACACCCTTGATGTTGATGATGATAAAATCAAACAGCATTCCTATTCTCAGAAGACTCTTCAAGTTGCTTCAGATATAATTCAGCATTCAAACTTTATTATGAAGAAGAAACAGTATCACCTTTAATGTTCCATTAATCAGTGGAACAACTTGCCTCAAGAAGTTGTGGGTGCTCCAATACTGGAGGTTTGGACAACAATTTGTCTAAAATGGTATAGGGTTTCCTGCTTGAGGAAGGGGTTGGACTAGAACAGGGGTCCCCAACCTACGGTCCATGGCCTCGTGCAGGCAACCAGGAGGCACAAGTGGCAGGCAAACACATGAAGCTGTATTTGTGCAAGTGGCACATAGACATGCAAAACCGTCCACTCTTCCATTCACTTTCCCCCACCACCACCATCATTATCTGCCAGTCTGCAGAGCTAGGAGGGTGGGAGACTGCTGGACTAGAAGACCTCCAAAGTCCCTTCCAACTCTGTTATTCTGTTTTTCTGTCAACTCTGTTAATATTTTGTCTTAATGAAGTAACACAGTATAAAAAATATCAGGCCTAAGGCATTAAACTCTCCTTGTTCTTATTATTCCAGTTAACTCTTAATTCATATGGATATATATAATAGAACGCTGTTGAGATAACAAACAGGTTTGTAGTCTATGTCAAAAAGAAATATGCAACAAGCCATATAGTTGTTCCTCAACGGACACAATTAGTAATAATTTCTTAAATTTGCATGCTACTTGACTCCCAATAACTTGGGCAGCTCACAACAATCAAATAAGTAATTAGTAATTGCAATAAAATCAATAAAAGAAGGCAATTGTCACAGATCAGATAGAATGAAGGGAGGGATCTCAATCTTTCTTGCTGAAGACCTTGGTGAAGAACCAGATCTTCATGGCTCTTCTGAATAACCAGAGAGTGGAGAACATCTGAATCTTGTACAGAATCTCATTCCAGATGGTAGATGCTGACCTACAAAAGGTACACTTCTGGGGTCCTGATAGATGACAATGTTTAAATAAGGGAACCTGGAGTGTGCCAACCCTGCATGCTCAAATTGGCTGGGCATTTATCATGGGACACAGGCAGTCCCTCAAATAACCAGAACCTATGCCATAATATACAACATCATTTTTCGAATCTGCTATCCTATAAATTTATATACTATAAATTATGGAAAAGGAAAAACTCCTACCCACGAAAAAATGATTATACAGTTTGAATTTTAAGTTCCAAGAAGAATTCCTAGAAATACAATAAAGGTAATCCTCCATTTGTGACCATTCATTTACTATAGATTGAATTAAAAACAGCCTCAAAAAGGGTGCTTTATATCCTATAAAGCACATCTGACCATTGGAAAATGTTGAATTACCCCTATAAATGTTGAACTAACCAGTTTGCAGTTACAACTGGTTGCCAAGCATCCTACAATAATGTGATTACCATTTGCATACTTTTTCTGCCAACTTCTCTAGAAAATCAGTAAGGAAGCATCCGTCGGAACCCTGACACAGGGGAGTTTACAAGCTACTGCTGCCACCTGCCAGGAGGATTTTGGGTGCAGAAATCCTTTGTCAGGTAGCTATTTCACTCTGAAACAACTGCTTGCTGAAGGATTTGAAACTCAAGCAGGCAGAAGCTGAAATCCTTTGGCAGAAAGCTTTTTCAGCCAGCCCCTGGAGATGAGAGGAAGTGGAAATCCAAACACAATTTTCAGCTGTGAGCAGAGATGCAATGCAATAAGGACTGCCTTTAATACTATTCATAATTCAGCAAACTTAATCTATTTGGAAGAAAAATGTTTATGCTGATATTAGAACTTGCACTAGCCTTCTCTAAAATTAAATGTGGTATTTAACAGCCTGTTTTCATGTGCATTTTCTTATATATTATTTTGATATCCATATAATCAAAGGATACAGGTAGTCCTCACTTAGTGATCGCTACTTCAGCAATCATTCAAACTTAAGATGGCACTGAACAAGTTGTACTTAGGATTGATCCTCAAAATTCCAGCCGTCACAGCATCCCAGAGTGATGTGATCGGCTTTGGGACTTTCCTTGATGGCTTCCTACAAGCAAAGTTAATGAAGAAACTGGCAGGAGATTGCAAATGGTGGCATGACAAATCATGTTGATTCATTTAGTGAAAGCAACCAGAAATGCCAGAATTTCTATTGATAAGCCACTAAATCAGATAATTTTGCACTTTATAACTGCATTGCTTATGGAAGGAATTCCAGTCTCAACTGCCATCATTAAGCAATGTAGCAAGCTATTACTGAAGCCGAAGCATTGAAAGAACATGACAAACAGCCCAAATACAACATTAGTGATGATATGTTGCAAAAGAAAATATATATAGGAAATGGTAAAGTATGCATGCATGTATATGTCTGTCAATAACAAGCATAATACAATTAACAATGATACAAATAAAGTTATTAAATTAAATTGATCAACATGAATATTCTTTGAAAGAATAGAAAGCTAAGAGAACAGAATGAGAAAATGTTTATGAGTACAGATTGCTCTCAATTGGGATGAGAATTTCCATTATAAATCAGCACAGTCATAAAGCAAGCTATCATGTGAGCAGATCCAATTTTCTAACCATTTTTATCATGGTTGTTAAGTAAATTAAGGAAATCAGAAGCGAACTGGGAAGGTCAAAAATCACAATCACATGACAAGATGTGAGTTGGTTGCCAAATACCTCAACTGAAATCACATGACTGTGGAAGTGAAAGACATCTATATATATATCTTACATGCTTCCACAGATCGGAAGCATGTAAG
>BLBF01000022.1:31605551-31623508 GCA_015471245.1 Laticauda colubrina | reverse complement strand
TGGTACCTCTTATGTAGGGCAGGACAGCTGTTCCATAGATCTGTTGATCTTCTAGGTCTCTGTTATGTCTTGGTGTGTTTTTGTGGATCAAGTTGGTGATTTTGTTTTTGTGGAAGCCATTGGCTGTCAATACTTCAGTCAGGGTGCATAGTTCAGTCTTTATATGTGTCTTGTCTGCCAGGCATTTGGTTCTGGTAATTAGGGTTTTCGCTACGGAATTTATCTGTGCTGGGTGGTGGTGGGATTGGGCGTTGAGGTAGCGGTTGGTGTGTGTTTTCTTCTGGTATATGGTGTGTCCCAGTGTGCCATCTGTTCTTTTGTAGATTAGTACATCTAGGAATGGTAGTTGTTTGTTTATTTCCGTTTCCATGGTGAACTTGATTTTGGGGTGTGTGCTGTTTAGGTGTGTCAGGAAATTGTTTAGGTTTTCTTTTCCATGGGGCCAAATCACAAATGTGTCAACCATGTATCTTAGCCATAGTTTGGGTTTGTGGGTGGCATTATCCAGGGCTCTGGATTCGAATTCTTCCATGAACAGGTTTGCAATGACAGGTGACAGTGGTGATCCCATAGGGGCTCCTTCAATTTGCTTGTATCTTTGTCCTTTGTATATGAAATATGTGTTGGTTAAGCAGTGTTCTGTTAGTTCCATGAGGTGTTTAGCTGGTTAGTATTTATTTTTGATGATTTTGACAGTTTCTTTAATCGGGACTTGAGTGAATAGTGAAACCATGTCGAAACTTACAAGCAGATCTTCTTGTTCCACGTGTAGATCTTTGATCATTTCTAAGAAGTGGTATGAGTTTTGTACATATAAAGCTGCGGTTTCAGCATGGGGCTGTAGTTTTTTTGCTAAGTATTTAGCTAGGTTTTGTAATGGTGCTCCTATGGAGCTGACTATGGGTCTGAGAGGTATGCCTTCTTTGTGTATTTTTGGGAGGCCGTATAGTTTGGGGCATCTGGAAGATTTTTCTCTTTCTCTTATATATACAATTATATGTATTTGTTTTATCTTCCAACATATAAATAACAAGAAAAAAATTAAGGAAATAGTCGGTCCACTAAAGAGAAAAGATGGCAAGGAAGTAACAGGCAACAGAGAGAAAGCAGAACTGCTTAATTCATTCTTTGCATCTATCTTCACGCAAAAAGAAACTATAGCTCAACCCACCAAAAACATAACTGTAAAAAACAGACCAGAAATAAAAAATAAAATAAGCAAAAAAATAATAAGAGAACACCTGTCTGATCTTGATGAAAACAAATCACCAGGGCCTGATGGATTAAATCCCAGAGTTTTAAAGGAGCTGGCAGAGTCATCTCAGAACCACTGCACCATATCTTTCAAAAATCCTGGAGCACCGAGGAACTACCAGAGGACTGGAAAAGAGCTGATGTGGTTCCCATCTTCAAAAAAGGAAAAAAAACAGACCCAGGAAACTATAGACCAATCAGCCCAACATCAATACCCGGTAAAATTCTGGAAAAGATAATAACAAAACAGATTTGCCAACATCTAAAAATAAGTAAAGTAATAACTAGCAGTCAGCACGGGTTTGTTAAAAACAGATCATGCCAAATCTTATTTCATTCTTCAACATAATGACTAAATTAGTAGACCAGCAAAATACTATAGACATAATATATTTAGATTTCAGCAAGGCATTCGATAAAGTAGACCACATCCTACTTCATGTAAGCTATTAAAAAGTGGAATAGATAGCACCACCAGTAGATGTACTCGCAACTGGCTGGCAAACTGTACTCAACAGGTAATCCTTAATGGTCTAAGTCTACATGGAGGGAAGTAAGCAGTGGGGTGCCACAAGGTTCCGTCTTAGGCTCTTCAATATCTTCATTAACGACTTAGATGAGGGAATGGAACGGGAACTTACCAAATTTGCAGATGATACTAAGCTGGCAGGAATAGCTAACACCCAAGAAGATAGGTTCAAGATCCAGATGGATCTTGACAGACTAGAACACTGGGCCATATCTAACAAAATGAAATTCAATGTAGGGAAAAGTAAAGTCCTACACATAGGCAAGAAAAACCAAAAGTACACATATAGACTGGGTGAAACCAGGCTCAATAGCAGTAACTGTGAGAGGGATCTTGGAGTCTTAGTGGACAACCAGCTAAATATGAGCCAGCAGTGTGCAGCAGCAGCAGCCAAAAAAGCTAATGCAGTCCTAAGTTATATTAATAGAGGGAAACAATCAAGATCAAGGGAAGTACTAACTAATACCACTCTATAAAGCTTTAGTAAGACCACACCTAGAGTACTACATCCAGTTTTATTCATCATATTATAAAAAAAGATGTTGAGATTGTAGAAAAAGTACAGAGAAGAGCAAACAGGATGATTAGGGGATTGGAGGCTAAAACATCCAATGAATGGTTGCAGGAACTGGGCTTGACTAGTCTAGTAAAGAGAAGGACCAGGGGAGACATGATAGCAGTCTTCCAATATTTGAGGGGCTGCCACAGGAAGGAAGGGGTCAAGCTATTTTCTAAAGCACCTGTAGGCCAGACAAGGAATAATGGATGGAAACTGAACAAGGAGAGATTTAACCTGGAAATAAGGCAAAACTTTCTGACAGTGAGAACAATCAACCAATGGAACAGCTTGCCCTCAGAAGGTGTGGGAGTTCCATCACTTGAGACTTTTCAAGAAGAGATTGAACTGCCATGTCAGAAATGGTGTAGGGTCTCCCGCTTGGGGGGGGGGGTTTGGACTAGATGACCAACAAGGTCCCTTCCAACTCTGATTGTCTGTTTGATCTGGAAATGGTGTAGTGGTCAGAACTTTGAAGATGAGTCATACTGTCAGTCATTTTTTCCAATGCTGGTGGAACATCAAACCCTCGTTCAATGAACGGTCTTAAGTTGAGGTATGTAGCAAAAATCTCAAAGATTTTTCATCACACAGTTCCAAAATTATGTTAATAAAATATGTTGAATTAATGAAATGACAATAATTCTCAGAACTGATACATCATCACACTTTAAATATATTTCATTAAATAGAAAAGGCTACATTAATAAAAATCAGTGAAATAAACTCTCCAAATAAATATAAAATAGCTTTCATTTTCTATCTTCATATGTATTATCATGAGGTCAACTGCAATTCTTTTTAAACAAATGGAGAAATTTGGTCTCTGTCTCATCAATGTTTAAGATGATTTGTCTGGTACTCAGTCAAGCTAATTAAAATCTAAATTAGTAGGCATGAAAAATATAGTTCAAACCTATCCAGTCTGCTACTGTAAAGTGTATAGAACATTTTAAATTGTTCAGAATGAAATCGTCTGCAAAAATAGGTATAATCCCCTGATCTGCAATATCACAAATCTAGAGACTTATGGGAAGCCTTTTTTATTTCTAAATATATGAGTCTAGAGAAAAATATAAAGAATAAATATTAAAGTATGCTGAGAGCACACATTATTTTCAGTATTATCAATGCTTTATATTCTCATCTATAAAATGAGAAAAACAATCATGTTCTCAGAGTATAATAAAAGGTGCATTCAACTGCACTTTTTCCCATTTATGTCTGGAATATGACAAAATCAATGTTGTAGTTTTCCCATGAACATTATAACTGAAGAAGTAATATCTGTTACACTTCAATACTATTCTAATTAGCATAAAATGTGCCTTTAAGGAATTGTTCAAAAATCTATTTTTCTTCAGATCTGCAGTATTTTCTAAGACTCAGGTATGCAACAGCTGCTTTCCCTTATTCTGTTCCTGCATATAAATTGGGATTACAACTACTGTCACTTGATTGAAACAGCATTCTCAATGTACTTTGGAGATGTGGAAATCTGCTAGATTGCTAGAATGACCAAAGGATGCTCTAAGCATATGCAGTCCGGTTGATTAACTGTTTATAGCCCAGAAAATGCTACACAATGACCATACAAGGTTGTACTTACAGCTGTGTCATATTAAATCTACATTCAAATGTCTTATTCAATGGTATTAAATCTTTTTATGTTTTTTAAGTCAACTGTTTAGTAAAATTAGTCTTTCCAATTTACAACAATCATTGTTTTAATGCAACACAGCAAGAAAACAAATTATAATATAATAAAGATAATAGTTTTTAGGGTAAACTTAATTATTTAAATCTTATGTAATCCATGGATGACCATTATTTTTGTTGACTCATTCTATTACAAAAATGCATAAAAGAAAATCAGAATATTCTGTATAATTTTATTATAATTTAAATGTTAATAACAGAATATATCAGGTTCCTAAAACTATTCTTCTCCAATTTCTAAATGTCACAAGTTTCCTCTAAAAACCTACCCCTATGGTATTATAGAACTTTAGCAGAGCACTTTTTAAATAAACTGAGACAGGTTGTGTTTAAGTGTTTTTTTCTTGTTCATATTGAAAAATCATTGCAAAAATTTTTGCAGACAATGGAAATATTTATGAAATGGAGTTACAGGCTTTTGATCAACATTAGAAAGTAATAAAAAATAACACAACTTTCACTTAGCAGAGTTTGCCATAGAAAATGATTTATTTATTTATAAAATGCCACACTTATCATGCATAACTAATGCCATTTATCTGAAAATAAACTAATGAAATTATTTTTCCCATTAAGGATTTTTCACTGGATATTAGGTAAGCACATTTTCAAATAACAAACCTTACTATTATCATACAGTGTTGATCTTATCCAAAAATGAAATTAGAATTTATGTATGAACAGAAGATCCTAAAGCTGATTACTTGATTGATTTTTGTGCCTGTAAATAATAATAATATAAAATACATGATACTGAAAACTAGAAAATAGTAAAATACAGATTCTAATCCAGACTTTTCTAGATTCTATAAAATAGCTGGTACATAAATATATATATATTATAAGAAAGGTGTTTACAACCATTGTATAATCTGAGCATAAAGTTTCAGTGTGGGCTTTGGGTTATGTTATCCTAGGATTTAATATAAAAGTTTTATTTCCTATATCATGAATACTAATAAAAGTAATAATTCTTATTTTGTTAGTATAGGCAATCGTATTATTTTCTCTCTGGAACAAAAACCTGCATGATACCAAAAGCATACAAAATATAACAAATTTCACAAAATACCTAAATTGCACTTTACTAATTACAGATGTATCATATAAATTGTTACAAACCTTTTTGTTCCAATGGCCAATTCTCATCACGATCACCAAATGCAAACAAGTTTTATGGCCATCAAGAGTATACAATAACTTGAAGAATTGCCATTTTAATCCTGGTGTTATATTTTATATTTTGTAATTTTCTAATCTTCTATTTTATTCTACTGATATTTTATTTCTCCTATTTCTATTATTGGAGTGGTTATAATGTTATTTGTGTTACTCTATGTTTGATCTGTGTTTAATTTACAATCAAAATAAAACTAAATTAATAACTTGAAGGGAACCGGAAAACTATGCCCTTTATGTATTTCAAGTTTTGTTCTGATCCCATCTCTAGCATTTAGATGAGAAAAACTGTAAATCACCAAATTAAAAAGTACATTGAAATGAAATAATCATATTTCATCTATAATCTAATGTCATGCCAAGGAAGAGGAGAAGGAAGAGGGACAAGCAGTTTAAAAATCTGTCATAAGAAATATGCAACTAAAGTTCCACAAGTATATTTTACACCTCAATAATTCATGCTGAAATTTCTGTCCCAAGACTTGTTTGTATGTATGTGTTTTTCCAAAATAACTAGCCAAAATTAAAAAAAAACAACTGATAGCTAAAAGTATGAATTTCTGGTGAAATCCAGAAAATCAATGATACTGTAAGCCAATTTCAATTTGACATTATTCTAAAAAGGTATACAATAAAGCCCATGTCACACTGTACCAACGGATGGAAAGAGGATGTAAAACGGAGAGAAACACTTGCCATCCATTGGTTAACGCGATGAATCTGTTCTGTACTCACTGCATACGTTTTTCATACTCTCTATCCATCCAGCATCTGTCTGAGATTTCATCCGCTCAAAAAGTTTTGAGTTGCACAAAACTTTTTGAGCGGATAAAGTATCCAATGCGTCCGTTATACATCCGCTATGCATATGGGGAACATCTGTTATACGTCTGTCGTCATCCGTTACATGTCCCCTATATCCGCTAGGCATCTGCTGTGCATCCGTGCAACTTACATCCGCTCCAGCGGAAAACGGACACAGGGAGGAAGCGAAACGGACGCGGAACAGACACGCAGCGTTAGTAGCATGGATGTAGAAAGGATGAAAGTGGATGCAGCTCGCATATAAAGCATTAAAATGGAAAAAACGTTCGTATAGGGGATGTATCACGGATATTTAGGATGTCTGCAGGATGTCTAGAGGATGCAGAAGGACACCTAGCGGAAAGGGGGGAAAATCATCTGGATCTCACTTTCAGTCAAGCAGCCCTGCTGTGCAGACCTCTTCAGCCTTCATCTCGCTCTTGCTCTTCCACAGCATCCAGTCATCTCCACCATGGATCGTCAAACACTCCTTTTGGTACCTGCAATCATTCTACAACAGTGCGAAACCCTCTACAGGCTCTTTCACCTGCTCTACGCAAGGAAAAGGAGGCATCCAAGAAGTGTCTGGGTCCGAAGAGGGATCGCGAGAAGAGCCGAGTACGAACTGTATAACAAGCTGATGGTGGAGCTGAGGAATGAAGACACTCGTGCATTCCAGAACTTCATGAGGATGCCGCCAGCCATGTTTGATGAAGTTGTGGAGCGGCTGAGACCCAGGTTGACGAAGGCAAACATCAACTTCTGGCCCAGCCTGGACTCTGGGCTGAAGGTGGCACTGACTCTGCGCCACCTGGCCTCAGGGACTACGTACAGGAACATGCAGTACGCCTGGAGGGTGCCACACAACACCATCATCATTGTGGTCAGAGAAGTGGTGCAGGCCATCATCGAAGAATACCTGGAGGAGCTCCGCCAGTGCCCCTCCACTGAAGAAGGCTGGAAGAAAGTTGCAGAGCAGTGGTATCAGAAGTGGAACTTCCCCCATACCGTTGGAGCCACAGATGGGGAGCCTGCAAAGCTCCAGCCAACTCAGGGTCCACTTATCACAACTACAAGGGCTTCTTCAGCATCATCCTCTTTGCCATGGTTGATGCTGACTACAATATAATGTACATCGATGCTTCAGGCAACGGGTCAGCTTCAGATGCCCAGGTATACAATGCCAGTGACCTCAAGGAGGAGCTGGAATGCAACCTCATCATGGGCTTCCCAGATCCAGACCCCCTGCCCAATGACACACAGGATGTGCCCTACTTCATCATGGGGGATGACACCTTCTTCCTCAGAACCTACCTCATGAAGCCCTACACTTCCAGATGCCTCACCCATGAAGAGAGGATCTTCAACTACAGGCTGTCCAGGGCAAGACGGGTGGGGGAGAATGCCTTTGGCATCCTGGCCAACAGGTTCCAGGTACTTCTCACCACCATGGAGCATCGCCCAGAGACCGTGAGGAATATCATGGAAGCTTGCTGCATCCTGCACAATCTCATGCGCACCCACTACCCAGTGTTGCAGAACAGGCTTGTGGACCGTCAACAAGGCAATGGGGACATGGAGCCTGGTGAATGGAGGCAAGGGTGAAAGCTGATAGACACTGTGGATGTGCAAGGCCCCAACACAGCTTCACATGAACGGAAGAAGCAGCACAACCTCCTGAGACACTGGTGCAACTCCCCAGCTGGAGCAGTGGAGTGGCAAGACAGGATGGTAGATGCTTAATGGATGCTTCCTTGAGCCTGTCTCATCACACTGATGAGATTGTGCCATGTATGTTGAGTGCCCCTACAAGGAACAGGGCATTTAATAAAGAGTTGTGTTTATGTTGAAATATGTTGATGAATGATTACATTGTTATTGATAATAAAGGGCCATAGGTGTGGCACGTGGGAGGGTGGACCATACAGTCCCACGATGCTTGCACTGGAGGCTTATCTATCCCACAGCTATTACCCACCCCACAGGTATCTCTGCCCATCCCACTGCTATCCTTACCCATCCCACAAGTATGTAAAGGCTTAAACCATTTCTAAAAGTTTCCACCAAGACTTTATTTACTAAAAGAACTGAACCAAGTGTGTGAAGCAAAGATAACCTTTATTAATAACAACTGTAAAAGCAAAATGACCCAAGTAAAGTGTCCCAAGCAAAGATAAAGTCAACAGGTAGCAA
The DNA here is from genome assembly GCA_015471245.1 of Laticauda colubrina. NCBI lineage: Eukaryota > Metazoa > Chordata > Lepidosauria > Squamata > Elapidae > Laticauda > Laticauda colubrina. The sequence goes on along the minus strand of BLBF01000022.1, from coordinate 31,615,274 downwards.
CCCAGTCTCTGGCACTCTTCTCAGTCACTCTGAGGCGTGCCCATAGTCTCAGGGGTGAAGGGTCCAGGTGCTGGGGAGGTGGCAGTGGCTGGAGTGCTGGTCTGAGGCGCCATTGGGGTGCCTGGCCCCGAGAGGACAACAGGGGATGGTGTGTGGAGGAAGCTCTCAGAGAGCTGGCTCAATCCCGTGATGTTGAGAGCCCCTTTCTCCAGGACATGGGGTTTCAGCCCCAATACTGATGACAGATGTTCTGAGGCCGGGCTTGGGTGGAGTGGAGGAAGGAGGAGTGTAGTGGGGATGTCTGGTCTGCAGGTGAGCGAGGTGAGGCGTGGGTGGCATCTGTGGCGTTGATGGCATCTGTGGCATCGGTGGCACCTGTGGTGTGCGATGTACCTGTGCCTGGACTGGGAAGGGCTGCCTGTGCTGCTGGAACTCCTGGTAACCATAGCCTTGGTGAGGGGCTGTGGAAAGCCTTGGAAGGGCTGTGACATCACCTGGGGTGGACGAGCAGACCTGGACTGGGTGGGAGCAGGTTCAGCTGGGCCTGGAGGGTTGTGCAGAAGACCTGTGATCCTGTCCTTTATCACCTGGTACTGTGATTCGGAAATGTCCATGAGGGTCTGGTTGACGTAGTTGAGGAAGGGCTTTCTGTTAGAGAATGGTATGTCGGAGTGTACCAGCTGAGAGAGGAGATCTACGCTGCTTTTGATGGTGTCCCTGATCTCCAGCAGGACAGTGTGTGGCTCTGTCCCTCCGGTCTGGCTTTTTGCCTGCTTTCTGTGGAGGTGGAGCTGGGGGTGGGGGTGGGTTGGTCTCTGGTGGCAGTGGCCTCTTCTTGTTCCAACTGCGTCAGGGGGTCCTCCACATGCTCCGCCACGGGGAGTGCAGCTGTCGGGGGGTGTCCGTCGTGGGGTGCTCCACAGATACCTGCCTGGACACAGGAGCTGACTCTTGGCCAGAAGAGGACTGGCTCTCTGTGGGCTGCCTGAGAGTGAGGGTAGACAGAGGGGCTGCTCCTCGGTGGTGGATCTCACCCTCCAAGAAGCTGCACTTGGCCATCACGTAGGTCTCCCAGTCGGTGAGCTTGACCGCGGCCTGGCCAGACTTCTTCAGGTGCAGCTTCCCGTACCAGGTGTGCATGTGTTTCCACCACCCAAGGAGGACCTCCGAAGTGTAGCCCAGGCTCTCCGCCTTCTGTCTCCAAGCAGCCTGCTTCCGCTTGGTGTCTCGATAGAGCCTGTGTCCCTTCCGCCAGAGGTACTCGTTCTCCCTCAGCCATTCGAGCACCTCATCCTCATGTTCCTCTTCAATGGAGTACTGTCTCCTCTCCCTATCTCACGATTGCCTCTTCCTCCCTCTGGCAGGGCCTTCTGGGCCCTCATCAGTAGGGCTTTGAGGTTCTAGGGGCTGGTCCACCACACCACCACCAGCAACAGCAGCAACAGCAGCAGCAGCAACAGCAACACCAGCAACAGCAGCACCAGGAGCACCAGCAGGACCAGGAGCAGCACCAGCAGAGTAAGCACCAGCAGAAGCACCAGCATCAGAAGCAGCACCAGCAGAGTAAGCACCAGCAGAAGCACCAGCACCAGGAGCAGCACCAGCAGAGTAAGCACCAGCAGAAGCACCAGCACCCGGAGCAGCACCAGCAGAAGCAGAGTCAGCACCAGGGGGTGGGATGGTGACCCTGTCCTTCTTGCCAGGGCTGGCAGGAGTAGGCACAGGCTTCCTCTTCTTCCCCATGGTTGTTGGCTGGAGATGTGTCTGGCAGCAGGTCTTTCCTCTGAATGGTGGCCTGCTTGCGAGCTGCATCCTTTTATATCCGCGGGGCTGATGCAATGCATCCTCCCTGCATGCGCAGTGAACGCTTTGCATCCGCTAGGCATCCGTGATGCATCCGCTTCATCCACTAGGCATCCGCTCCGCATCCGCTCCTTCTGCTGCGCTTCCGCTTCGCTGTGCTCCCCCGGAAGCCCTGCGGTTGTGTCATCTGCTTCCATCCCCTTCCATCCGCTAGGCTTCTGTTGAGCATCCGCTTCACATCCTCGCTACGTCCTCTCCCTGTCCATTCCTTTCCGTTGTTGTCCTCTCTGTTTATGCAAATTTGGGGCACTTTTGAGAGCTGATAATAACGGATGGAACATTTTCTCGTCTGCTGTGTCCTTTTTAGATCCGTTTTGCATCCGTCAGCCGATGTGACCTAGCCTTAACTACATTTTACAGGTCTGATAATGAGCAAAATATAATTTGCTACAAACTTTGTGAAATATTCACCAGTGTACATACTCTTATGATACAGACACAAAGTATTTGTAGATCCCTGCCTGTACCTTAATGCAGGAATCCTCAGGTTAAGTTAGTTCTATTTATATTATGCAAATTATATTCATTTTCCCACTTTGTTTTTTCTTTCACTGGCAGTGTTCGTTTAAAAAAAACTTCATTTACAAATATTTTTGTCAGATACATCTGGAATGTGAAGCTAAAGTTCTACTAGAAAACCTGTAAATTGTTTCTTTATCGATTAGACATTACATGAAAGCAATGGCAAAAATCACAAAATACAGAAATTTAAGAAAGTGTGGGCAAAAATTATCACTACACATAGTGCACAAATGCACTAGTCAACTATCAAAAGCACCAGCTGAGAATTTTATTACATGGGAATATTCTACTCAGCTGTACATCATAAAACTTACATATTTTAACACTAGATGGAAATAATGTTTGTCAACAGGTTGGGAAATGTCAACAGGTTGTCAACAGGTTGGGAAATTCTGACACCATGAAATATGGTCACAATGTGAAATATCATGTGGTCACACTAACTTATTAATATCAATTTCAGTTGTGATCATTAAGCAAATTACACATGGCTGTTAAGTACTGTGTCAACATGACCATGACTTGTGTTTTCCTGCAGGCTTCCCTATTGATTTTCCTTGTCAGAAGCCAGAAGTGAAGGTAACAATGACAATCACATGATCATGGGATGTTACAACCATCATAATTGCATGTGGGTTGCCAAGGACCCAAATTACAATCATGGGATCATAGAGATGCTGCAATTGCCACAAGGACTGGCCACATTCAGCACTGTTGTAACTTCAGACAGCCACTGAACGATTGGTTACTACAAGAAGACAATCTGTAATAAGATTTTTTTTAATAAATAAACATTATTTTGGATTGAAACATTTTAACACCAGGTACAGCTTTACTCAATAGATTTATCGCCTCTTCTTTTTTCTTATATACTACCACAAGGTGCAATCGGACAGAAGGTCCTATACAATGTATGTGTTCTTGTTCTACATACACACACACACACACACACACGCCTCTTCAATCTGGAAGTAACTGTTGACCATTTTGATAAATTCTTAGCTAGTATTTGCATTTTGAGTTTATTGATTTTGCATTCATTAGCTTGAAATTTATTAACAGCTATTAATATAAATATATTTAAAATAAGAACCTGTGCATTCCAGTAAATATGATACAAGGTTTATGCTCTTATTTCCCATGTAAACAAGAAGGTAGAAAGAATACTGAAAACTTACATACACAAAGTGAATCTTAAATCCCAAAGATATATCATTGAGTGTATTAGGTATGAAAAGTTTCAATCTTATATTTAACAGTAAAAACTTTCTTGGGTTGGGGTCAAATCCTCATTCCTGCATGAACATGTTTGGATAGAAATAACTGCTTCTTTCAGAGTGGCTTGCTTCCAAGTTAAATGAAGTACAATGAATGATCTAAGAAGAAGATACATTGAAACCGATCACCTATCTAACAGCTTTTATTACGTTATCCATGGACCATTTTCCAACAATAATAATGTAAACACTATGGAAAATTTGTTTTCATTTGTGAGTTTGCTGTGCCAATTGTTGTTCTTTCCCAAAAATAATAACAGTATTAATATCTTTCTCAAACCATCTCATTAAATCAGTAACTTTAAAATAATCAAAATTTGCTTTCAAGATTTTACCTACTGAAAAGTCCTATCAGCATAATGGTTGACAGAGTTAGAAGTTAGCACCTTCTCTTTGGTATTAATTGGAAGCTAAGCAGGAATGAAAAACTATTTTCCAACAGGTTTAGCTTTTCTAAGGACCATGTGGATGAAATGTGAAGCCCTATTACAATTCTAGTAAAACTCAAAGCTACTGGTAAACTACTTACCTCTATTCTCTAGTGCAATATTAAAAACCCATATATTCCACACACAGTAGCAGTTACTGTCTTTGTTTCAAGTTGTAAAGCCATCCAAATATCATAAAAAAAGCATGCAAGATTAAGATACTGACTGATTCTTTCAACACTTAGTTATAGATTTTCATCTTAAAGTTGCAAAGAGAGATGACAAGAAACAAAAACTTGTAAAATTAATAGGGCTGATTTAGACAAGAGGAAACAAAGAAAGGGCATCATCCTGGAAGCTTCTGCTTGACACATATCAAATATTAAGGCAGCTTTAAGAAGCTTATATCTTTTCCTACCAAAGATAATATTGATTTAAATGTGAGTACTTAAATTGAAAAACAGGCAAACCAATCACTTTTTTCAATGGATTGCCGTCTCAGAGTTCTTCTCTCTGAGAACAGTAAATTCAGTTCTTACAGGTTCTAGTATAGCATTAAATTTGACTATACTGCTGATCTACACTTTCATACTCACAACAAAACAATTATACAGAATTTATTCATGCTATATTAACACCAATGGTAAGATTTGGCAGTAAAACCTATATGTCTAAGAGATTAATTGACATCATGAATTTCCATGGTAGCTGTAGCATTAAAGTAGGTAAGCAAAACCTATTTGCTCTCCAATTTCAATTAAGAAACTAGATGTATGTATTATGAATTATCACACAAAAGGTATTTAATTCTTTTCTATATGGTGTAACATACAGTATACTTTTCATAAATGGAAGAAGAAAGAAGGAATAATTCTGTGTCAACTAGTGACTACTAAAGTATTTTAAATATATATTGATGCAATTATAAATTAAGTATAAAATATTTAGATGTTTTGGATATTTATATAAAATATAAATGATATATAAGTACTATAAACATTATTTGACTAGATGATTTATTACTGTACACACTAAAAATGTATTGATATGAAAACATTCCTTTTATTTGGTGAAGTATATAATTGTACTCATGTACATTAAAAATTATTACATAGAAGGCCATCTCGTGCCCAAGATGCTTTTCATCAATCACTGCACCAAGACAAAATATAATTCATCCTACCCAGTACTTCATAACCTAACATCTTCGTACTTACAAATTGTAACTGAAAGAGTAAGCTCTGAGCACCAGCTTTTTTGTATCAAGCAACAACATGGAATGTTTAACAAGAACATTTGAATAAAGAGAGAAATTGCTTGAAACAGAAATATTTAGTGAGCAGTAAAGTGGGGATAGTTTCTGTGACAGAAGACATTAAAAAAATCTTCACAAAATAAGAGGGACAGAACAGTTCCATTCAGCCTATAATTGTAGAATGGTATGGTTTCCATATGACATTAAAAGAGGCAACTGAAAATAGAACAGCATGGAATTACAGAACCTTTGAAGCAATTCTTAGCACTCAGTTCCTGGCACTGGAAAAAAAAAGAACTCTATCCAAAGCTAAAATTATCTGAATTACTTCTATCTGGACAGAATCATAAAAGGACTTTTATTGCACTAGTTGATATAGAGAATGTCCTATGACATACATATGAAAAAAAGAGATGCCAGTTGCATATGAAGTGCAGAGGTCCTTGCCTTTTAAAAGAGATTCATTTGTCATATTTACATTTCATTTTAAGTCTAATCTGTATGAATTGCAGTGAGATTAAATTCTTATCCTTTAATATTTCTCTCTTGCCTGGGTAGAATCACAATTTAATACTTTTCATCTTATATATAGCTTGCTCTTTGTCTCAATAAGGCAAATAGTTAATACGGTCAAATTTAAAAAGATTGGGTACTTCAAATTGGCTTTTATACATATTAACATTTGGTTAAATATAAATCAAAAGTAAAAAGTATTCATTTTAGTTCTCAACATGCAAATTGAAGGTTTGCTCCTATTCATGTTAAATCACTGCTTACTACAGGGATAGGTTGTTTTCCCTCAAAACCCCATATTTTGAGCAACAATCTGTTATAAACTTCCTACAAAATGATCGGTGAAATTGTCCATCACTAAAAAAAGCTATGACCATCTCTAAATACACCACAATATCCATCCATCTGTTTATGCCATATATATAGTTGTCCTTTTTTTGTATAGTTGCATTTGACAAAATTGCTCTTCTCAGATCATATAGCTTCAACATTATTTATTTAATTATTTAATCAAATTTACATGGCTGTTTGTCTCATAAAAGGTGACTCTAGGTGGCAAACAACAAAACCAAATATTAAAACTGAGAGTAAAAATCAATTAAAACAATTATATAATCAACATAAGTAAAACCAAAATTGTGAGAGGGTAACTTAAGACCTTATAAATGGTGCAACCAATGCACAGGGTCAGAGAGCCCCAGACCCGATTAAAAAAAAATTGAGGGCTTTCTGAAAGGCCATAAAGGTTGGAGCTAATTTGACCTTAGAGGGGATGAAGTTCTAAAAAGTGGGCACTGGAGCAGAAAAGGCTTGTCTCCTGGTTCCTGTCAGGTGGAACTCCTTAGTAGATGGGATCCAAAATATGCCTCTTCTACTTGACCTGATAGGATGGGCTGAAGTAATCAGAAAGGTGGCCCCTCCTATTACTTGCTCCCATGTCATGCAGAGCTTTAAATGTTAGACCCAACACCTTGAATTGCATCCAGAAGCAAATTGGAAACCAATGCAGCTCATAGAGTAGAGATGTAACATGTACCTTCTAGGAACATCAATAAGTGCCAATTCTAGTTACTTTATCATTCATATCAACAACCTGTCCAGAAATATTTTCAAATCATTTTCCCACTACTCCAAAATCATCATATCTCACAATATGTAAATGTTGACCCAGGAGATTCTCTCCTTAAGAAGCTTTTTTCAATACTTTTTGTTCCCTTTATTATCTATTGAGAGCCCAAGTGGAATAGCGGTTAAAGTTGGTATTAGGATTTATCTTCAAGTCCTCTTTCACTATGGAAACTCACTAGGTAATTTTGAACTTTTGTATCTCAGATGGGTATGTCATGGGTTGGTTTCTATGAGGGAAATCGAATTTCAAGCTCCTGGAAAAATGGCAAAATGCATATGATTTATTTGGGGGAACTGAAGAAAACAACATTGGAGAAACAACATGTTGAACATGATTGACACATAAGACTCTTACGAGTCTGGTTCAGTCAGGGGCTGGTTATTTCCCACACCAGTGTAAACTGATTTGCTATTAAATCTATGAATTATGCACGCACATAGAGTAAAGGGACAAGGCAGAAGAAGAAAAGTAAAATACAATATAAATTATTAAAATGTACTGAGCAATAGCAAGCATGGACCCAGTGTAAGCACACATCAGAATAAGACTGGCCTGAAAAGGCTGATTCTATTCCAATCCTGCTTGTTAAGGCTGGACAATATTGGATTATGTGATTGAGACCCTTCTCCAAATGCTATGCGCTGAAATCTAGTAATTCTGGGAGTCTTGACCTGAACTGGTAGAAACAAGGAGAGACAAAAATTCTGGTAAAGTACCAGGAAATCCCATCCCTGACTTAATCTTACAACATTAACTAGGAAAAAGCATTTTGTGATTTAAAAAAAAAATCAGCACAACTTTTTGGGACAAGAAGCTTTACAATTTGGGATTATTATTTTTTTGCATGCAAGAATATAAATTCTGTATCAGTCTCAGGGATTTAAATTTTAGACCTTGTCCTCTTTGAGTGCCAATTGACTTTTGGTTATTTTTTTTCCCAGAACTATTATAGGATTGCAAAAATATGTTTCCATGTTTGCACAATATTTTGTTCTGACTAGAGATTGCTTGTTACTCACCTTACCAAGATTTGAATCTAAAGCTCATGTCACACTGCACCAACGGATGCAAAGAGGATGTAAAATGGACAAAAAAGCTTGCCATCCAGAAAACCGATATTTCCTATAAAAACGGGGAGGAAATCACTTGGATCTCACTTTTCAGTCCAGCAGATGTAGGGTGCACACCTCTTCAGCCTTGCTCTTCCACAGCATCCATTCTTCTCCACCATGGATCATCGCACGCTCCTTTTGATAGCCGCCATCATTCAACAACCAAGCCCTCTTCAGGCTCTTTCACCTTTTCTACGGGAAGGAAAGGAGGTGGCCAAGAAGGGTCTGTGTCCGACGATGGATCGGGAGAAGAGCGGACTTTGGACTCTATGACAAGCTGATGGTGGAGCTGAGAAACGAAGACACTCGTGCATTCCAGAACTTCATGAGGATGCCGCCAGCCATGTATGACGAAGTTGTGGAGCATCTGAGACCAAGGTTGACCAAGGCGAACACCAACTTCCGTCCCAGCCTGGACCCTGGACTGAAGGTGGCACTGACTCTGCGCCACTTGGCCTCCGGAACCACATACAGAAACATGCAATATGCCTGGAGGGTGCCACATAAAACCATCAGCATTGTGGTCAGAGAAGTGGTGCAGGCCATCATCGAAGAATACCTGGAGGAGCTCCTTCAGTGTCCCACCACTGAAGAAGCCTGGAGGAAAGTTGCAGAACACTGGTATCAGAGGTGGAACTTCCCCCACACCGTTGGAGCCATAGATGGGAAGCACGTGGCCTGCAAAGCTCCAGTCAAGTCAGGGTCCAGTTATTCCAACTATAAGGGCTTCTTCAGTATCATCCTCTTTGCCATGGTCGATGCTTCAGGCAACGGGTCAGCTTCAGATGCCCAGGTATACAACGCCAGTCACCTCAAGGAGGGGCTGGAATGCAACTTCCCAGATCCAGACCCCCTACCCAATGACACACAAGATGTGCCCTACTTCATCGTGGGGGATGATGCCTTCTCCCTCAGAACCTACCTCATGAAGCCCTACACTTCCAGATACCTCACCCGTGAAGAGAGGATCTTCAACTATCGGCTGTCCAAGGCAAGGCGGGTGGTGGAGAACGCCTTTGGCATCCTGACCAACAGGTTCCGGGTACTTCTCACCACCATGGAGCATTGCCCACAGACCGTGAGGAGCATCGTGGCAGCTTGCTGCATCCTGCACAATCTCATGCGCACCCGCTACCCAGTGTTGCAGAACAGGCTTGTGGACCGTCAACAAGGCAATGGGGACATGGAGCCTGGTGAATGGAGGCAAGGGCGAAAGCTGATAGACACTGTGGATGTGCAAGGCCCCAACAGAGCTTCACGTGAAGGGAAGAAGCAGCGCAACCTCCTGAGACACTGGTGCAACTCCCCAGCTGGAGCAGTGGAGTGGCAAGACAGGATGATAGATGGTTAATGGATGCTTCCTTGACCCTGTGGCATAACACTGATGAGATTGTGCCGTGTATGTTGAGTGGCCCTACAATGAACAGGGCATTAATAAAGAGTTGTGTTTATGTTGAAATGCATTGATCAATGGTTAAATTGTTATTGATAATGAAGGGCCATAGGTGTAGCACCTGGGAAGGTGGACCAGTCTCACTATGCTTGCACTGGAGGCTTATCTATCTCACAGCTATTACCCATCCCACAGCTATTACCCATCCCACAGGTATCCCTGCCCATCCCA
>BLBF01000022.1:31590921-31605541 GCA_015471245.1 Laticauda colubrina | reverse complement strand
CCATCCCACAGCTATTACCCATCCCACAGGTATCCCTGCCCATCCCACAGCTATTACCCATCCCACAGGTATACCTGCCCATCCCACAAGCATGCAAAGGCTTAACCATTTTCTAAAAGTTTCCACCAACACTTTATTAAGTAAAAGAAATGACCCAAGTGTGTGAAGCAAAGATAACCTTTATTAATAACAGTTAAGTAAAGTGTAGGACTTTATTTAAAAAGCAAAAGGAACCAAGAAAAGTGTCCCAAGCAAAGATAAAGTCAACAGGTAACAACTCAGTCTTTGGCAATGTTCTCAGTCACTCTAAGGCATGTCCATGGTCTCAGGTGTAAAGGGTCCAGGGACTGTGGAGGTGGCAGTGGCTGGAGTGCTGGTCTGAGGCGCCATTGGGGTGCCTGGCCCCGAGAGGACAACAGGAGGTGGTGTGTTCAGGAAGCTCTCAGAAAGCTGGCTCAGCCCATTGAGGTTGAGAGGCCCTTCATCCAGGACCTAGGATGTCAGGCACAGGACCGATGAAAGATGTTCTGAGGCCGGGCTTGGCTGTGGGGTGGAGGAAGGAGTGTAGTGGGGATGTCTGGTCTGCAGCTGGGCAAGGTGAGGCGTCTGTGGTGTGTGAGGAAACATCTGTGGCATCGGTGGCATCGGTGGCATCAGTGGCATCTGTGGCGTCGGTGGCATCTGTGGCGTCGGTAGCATCTGTGACATCAGTGGCATCTGTGGCATCTGTGGCATCAATGGCATCTGTGGCGTCGGTGGCATCTGTGGCATCGGTGACATCGGTGGCATCTGTGGCATCGGTGGCACCTGTGGCGTGCGGGTAACCTGTGCCTGGACTGGGAAGGACTGCCTGTGCTGCTGGAAGTCCTGGTATCCGTAGCCTTGGTAGGTGAGGGGCTGTTGAAAGCCTTGGAAGGGCTGTGACATCGCCTGGGGTGGAGGAGCAGACCTGGAGTGGGTGGGAGCAGGTTCAGCTGGGCCTGGAGTGTGGTGCAGCAGTGCCGTGATCTTCTCCTTCATGACCTGGTACTGGGCTTCGGGCATGTCCATGAGGGTCTGGGTCACGTAGGTGAGGAAGGGCTTGCGGTTTGAGGATGGAATCTCGAAGTGTACCAGCTGAGAGAGGAGATCTGCACTGGTCTGGATTGTGTCCTTGATCTCCAGCAGGACAGTGTGGCTCTGTCTCTCCGGTCTGCCTCTCTGCCTGCTTTCTGTGGAGGTGGAGCTGGGGGTGGGTTGGTCCCTGGTGGTCTCTGCTTCTTCTTGCTCCATGTGTGTGAGAGAATCCTCCACGTCCTTCGGAATAGGGTGTGCAGCTGTCGGGAGGGTCTCTGTCACGGGGCGCTCTGTGGACACCTGCCTGGACACAGTCACTGTCTCCTGGCCAGAAGAGGACTGGCTTTCTGTGGGCTGCCTGAGGGTGAGGGTAGACAGAGGGGCTGCTCCTCGGTGGCGGACCTCACCCTCCAGGAAGCTGCACTTTGCCATGACGTAGCTCTCCCCGTCGGTGAGCTTGACCACGGCCTGGCCAGACTTCTTCAGGTGCAGCTTCCCGTACCAGGTGTGCATATGCTTCCACCACCCGAGGAGGACATCAGCAGTGTAGCCCAGGCTCTGTGCCTTCTGTCTCCAAGCCGCCTGCTTCCGCTTGGTGTCTCGATAGAGCCTGTGGCCCTTCCTCCATATGTGTTCGTTCTCCCTTCTCCTTGCCTTGCCTCTTCCTCCCTCTGGCAGGGCCTTCAGCAGCAGGGCCTTCATCATCAGGGCTTTCAGGGCTTTGGGGCTGGTCCACCACAGCAGCAGCAGGAGAAGCAGCACCAGCACCAGCAGCAGGAGAAGCACCAGCAGCAGCAGCAGCAGAAGAAGAAGAAGAAGCAGCAGCAGCAGAGTCAGCACCAGGGGGTGGGATGGTGGATCTATCCCTCTTGCCAGGGCTGGCAGAAGATGGCACAGGCTTCCTCTTCTTCCCCATGGTCTCTGATGAAGATGTGTCTGGCCTCTGAATGCTGGCCTCGTGCGAGCTGCCTCCTTTTTTATCCGTGGGGCTGACGCAATGCATCCTCCCTGCATGCGCAGTGAACACTACGCATCCGCTCTGCATCTGCTACGCATCCGCTCTGCATCCGTGTCATCTGCTATGCATCCGCTCTGCATCCGCTCTTTCAGCTACGCGTCTGCTTTGCTATGCTGCCCCGGAAGCCCTGCGGATGTGCCATCAAGTCTTAATGCAAAGTTGAAGTGGAACATGTAACTTTACCTTTCAAAACAAATACTTAAGGATGTGGCTTCTGAGCTACAAGTTTACTGAAAAGGTAACAATTGAATAGAAGAAACAGAGCACAGTAATCTACTTGTTTTCACCTTATTGAAGCAAACTGGTTTGTTTCTTGCTTTCAATTGATTTTTTAAAAAATATCTTCTGTTTTATATCAAAGATATATAACAGTTGCAATCAGTATATTCTATTTGATTTTTGAGTGACTTGCTAGGTAACACAAATAGTACTCCAATTTTGCAGGTAATACTGCATGCTCAGGTTGTGTTCTTCCTTAAAAAAAAATTAAAATACAAAATATGGTTCCCCCCCCCAAAAAAATGCAAACTGTAAAACAGAGAAAAAAAAACATATCCAATACAATGCGTCATGCACTGACTATGCCGTGCCGGTTTAGCAAAGGAGAAAAAAGTCCCGATACATCACGTGATACCACCGTGATGACTTGAGTTTCACACCCCTGCTCTAGCCCCACAAGGACACGTGAAGTTAAGCATATGGCACAAAGTAAGGCTTAATAGAAACTTAGATTGAACAGCTTCTAAAATAGGGGCAATCTTATAACACAAAGTTATGCACCATATCAAAACAATCCCAGAACTTTTTACCAGTTTTATTGCTACAAATATGCAATAAATTGCCTTAATACATATTTTAAGATTGCTTTAAGAACATTTTGAGCTCTAAGATAGAGCTCACTCAATTAGCTATTCCAGCAGGTAGAAGGATTAGAAGTGTGTGCCTTGACACTTGAAGTCCTTAACCTGATCAACTGCTCTTTGTTTAGTTTCCTATTTAACAGGGGACCTAAAGTACTTTCTAGAGAAAATTAGAACCTTGATTTTTAAATGAATGATTCAAGAAATTTCATCGAAAAGAAGGATGCTAGTTGCCTCTAATCTGCATTGTTGTATTTTGCTGTAGCAGAATTATCAACTTCAGAAGGCAATGATCAATGGATATTGTGGCTAATTCCCTCTCATGAAGAACTGAATCAAAGGGTGCTCTTAAATCAATAGAAGCTGCATTGGTAGGGCCAGAATATTTTTCAACTAAATAGTACAACATTGCACATACTGGTAACAATTATTTCATTTTATTCTGACTACTGTATTACATTATCTGCAAGAGTAGGTTTCATAATAGGATTATCTTATTGGAAGAATGAAAGAGGCCTACCAATTGTATAACTTTAAAACGGAAAGGAAAACATATTTTAAATAGGGATAATTAGGAAATAAAAAGCTAATAATAATTAATGGTAACTGTATCTTACTCAGGCTCCTATAGGCAATTTACATAAATTTTCATTAAGGCAGATAATATATTTAAGGCAGGTAATACATTAGACAATCTTGAGATAGCTTAGCTTGAAAAATATCATGAACTGTTAGTTATCAGATAATATCCTAAAATATAATTTGGGGAGAAAAATTTGCAAAAGACATTGGTTTCCTTCAAAGAAGAATACTGTGTCGACGAATACCTCTATATGATAGAGGGTAATTGTTCTAGTTGTGTTGATCCTGAGCTCATGGGTAAATCTGGCATATAAAAGGGTGTATACACATGTCTTGGGAATTATAAAGATAGTTTAGTTAATAACAGCAGATTTGAATTCTTGATGTAAAAACACATATTTTAAAAAACCCTCTCTGAAAAAATGGCAAAACTTAATTTTCACCCCATTAAATGACACCCCCCTCATTAAATAACACATTGTACTAGTCTATTTCTGTGTGCTACTTTGCCAAGATGTGATTTATTAAGCATTACTGCTAAATATAAACTTGAAAGAAACTATAGTAATTGGATTTTATTGTTTTTGTGGCATTGTAATGGCATCAAATGGCATAACTGTAGTTTGGGGCAAACAGATTAACATTGGTTCTGGCCATGAAGTAGTCATATGAGACAAAGCAGGGGTTTCAAAATTGTGGATAATTAATTTCATGCAGTTAAATGCAGTGACTGTTTCTGTTATGGTTCTAAAAGATACATTAGTAACTTTCTTATTTCAAGATTCTCCTTTTAAGGCTAGGTCACATTGCCCGACGGATGCAAAACGTATGTAAAAGGACACAGCGGACGGCCAAAAATCTGGGGGTGGCTCCATCCGTTCTTATCCACTCTCAAAAGGGGCAAAAATTTGCATAAACAGAACGGAAAAGAACAGATGGGGGGAGGACGTAGCACGGATGTAAAACGGATGCTCAACGGAAGCCTAGCGGATGAAAGCGGATGGAAGCGGATGGCACACACACACAGTTAAGGACTTCAAGTGTCAAGGCACACACTTCTAATCCTTCTACCTGCTGGAATAGCTAATTGAGTGAGCTCTATCTTAGAGCTCAAAATGTTCTTAAAGCAATCTTAAAATATGTATTAAGGCAATTTATTGCATATTTGTAGCAATAAAACTGGTAAAAAGTTCTGGGATTGTTTTGATATGGTGCATAACTTTGTGTTATAAGATTGCCCCTATTTTAGAAGCTGTTCAATCTAAGTTTCTATTAAGCCTTACTTTGTGCCATATGCTTAACTTCACGTGTCCTTGTGGGGCTAGAGCAGGGGTGTGAAACTCAAGTCATCACGGTGGTATCACGTGATGTATCGGGACTTTTTTCTCCTTTGCTAAACCGGCACGGCATAGTCAGTGCATGACGCATTGTATTGGATATGTTTTTTTTTCTCTGTTTTACAGTTTGCATTTTTTTTGGGGGGGGAACCATATTTTGTATTTTAATTTTTTTTTAAGGAAGAACACAACCTGAGCATGCAGTATTACCTGCAAAATTGGAGTACTATTTGTGTTACCTAGCAAGTCACTCAAAAATCAAATAGAATATACTGATTGCAACTGTTATATATCTTTGATATAAAACAGAAGATATTTTTTTTAAAAATCAATTGAAAGCAAGAAACAAACCAGTTTGCTTCAATAAGGTGAAAACAAGTAGATTACTGTGCTCTGTTTCTTCTATTCAATTGTTACCTTTTCAGTAAACTTGTAGCTCAGAAGCCACATCCTTAAGTATTTGTTTTGAAAGGTAAAGTTACATGTTCCACTTCAACTTTGCATTAAGACTTGTTTGTCATTTATCCTCTGCAGAGCAGTGAGAAAATTGTAAATTGCATTGCCTCTTCCCACTGGCTCCTATCTTCAGAATCTGAAAATCAATGGAAGTCTTGATGTGGTCAGGGATCCTAACTCTAAGCAAAGCTAAGCTAAGCAAAGGCAGATCTAATTCACATTTGAGCGAGAGATCCCCAAGAAATCCTTAATATAATTATATGCTAAACTAGAAAGAATTTTTTTAAAAAGCTTTGTAAGAACACAGTGAAAAACTTACTTTTGTACTGCTGCAAAAAATAGCACCAAATATGAGCTGGGAAGCTGTGATGTGATCAGCTCAGGGATTATATCTTATTTCACATGATTTGTTGTATGGCAAGAGCAAATATGAGATACCTTCTTCTTTCAAGCATTCCAAAGAACGAGAGTGAGGCAGTGAGGCTTCTCTTTACTATTTCATGTGAGTATAGAGTATATTAAATTACAGTGGTTGGGATTCTGACAAAACTTTCCCCTTTATTGCTTCAAAAATGGAGCTCTAAACATACAGACAAGGATTACAGACCAATATAACTATTATGGTGGCACTTTCACTATAACTCAGATCTGTTGTTTTTTTTAACTTGTCCTTTTTATCAATATTATTTATAGACTAGCCATAAGTGTTAAAAAGAAAAATAATGATAAAACTATCTACTTTTTTCTATTAATTTGCATGAACATTGAGAAATCTTGCATGTGCAAGATTATTAATTAACATTAATTAATTCAATATTTGAGCAGCATACTATAAAAGAAAAGAAGTGTCTCTAGATGCAGATTATGGGAAACATGGTTGCAATTGTTTTTTCTCCAGAAAATATCTAAATTCTAGGAAAACAAAAATGATTGCACTGCATTTTAGTACTCTTAACAATATAGAAAAGCAGGATTAAAAATATGGATTTTGAAGAAACTATAGACAACCTTTAAAATATATTCTTGAAGTAGATTGCTTAATGTGATTCATGTCCTATCAAATGACTGTCAGGATCCTTTAACTGCACTTAGCTAAAACAAAATAATGAACAATTACATCCTTGGAAGGATTTTAATATTAAATAGTATTATCATCATTATAAACACTTTTTGTATACACAACAATCAGTATAATAGTAGAATGTTCTGGCTTTCAAAACTATAATTCATCAAATTATAGTTTCTTATACTTAAAAGTACATATGGCTGCAGTTAAAGTAATTCTTATTTAGATGTATCACTTTCATACTGAAAATATCAGCTTTTACAAAGATTTTCCTCCTTACTTTTCTATTTTAAACTTAAAATTCTACAGTAATTATGTCAATGTTTTATTATTTAACAGCAATTCTTGGAATTCACAAACAACATATAAAGTTAGTCCACAAGAACATTTGAGTTTCTAAAAAGAAAAGACAGAGAGAGAGAGAGAGAGATATCATAATCCAATGTATATTTATTCAAAAGTAAATAAAATTTGTAATAAAATATATTTCCATGAAGGTATATTCCTTATTATGGCCTTCATGACAATCTATATGTATTACATAATTTTGAATAAGGAAATATAACAATGCAAAAGAAATCATTCTTCAGAAATTTTCACTATTACATTTTTCATTTTTTGAGGGGAGAATCCAAAATAAACATGTACTGCCATTAGTTTGCAACATTAGAAGTGTTATTGCAGAACAGACCAAAATCTTATCTTCTTCAACATGGGCAAATCCTTTGCCTATGGGAAACCTATCAACTGCTCCTCTGTACAGGTTTTGGAAAACAAGAGAATAGTCATCTGACTCAAATTGCTGTTGGCATCTTTTAAAGGATTCTAATGAGGGGTCCAGTGGTATGATTAAAAAATGTTGACTACTTGTTCTGTGGGAGTGGCTTGGTGGGTGTGGCAGGTGAAAGGATGTAAAATCTCCAGTCAGAGGTGGTATTTGCCAGTTCTCCAAACTACTCAAAATTTCTGCTACCGGGTCTCCAGAACTGGTCAGAACGTGCTGAATACCACCTCTGGAGGGTCCTTGGTGCTGTCTGAGTTTGATGGTTTTCTTGCAGATATTTCATTATCTAAACTAGGTAATATCATCAGTGTGATTGTGATGATATTACCTAGTTTGGATAATGAAATGTCTACAAGAAAACAACCAACCTCAGAGAGCTCTCAACCAAGGTCTCAAACTTTCTATTTACCAGTCATAGAGTCTGATTTCCTACTCATATTATTAGTGAGTAATATGTGCCATTCAGTAGAAATTAAAAAAAAATCTATTACAGTATCAAAGGGGAAATGATTTGCGTACATGCTAGCAGATCATTGTTGACTCTTAGCAATCACAAAGATAGATCTTCTAAGTGATGATGAAGAAAGGTAAATAGACAAAGTAAAGAAAAATGACAAAAGGCTATCAGAATAGATGTATATCTGCCACAAGGAAAACTGAACTATACAGTACACCTGCAGCCTACCTGGCAACTGCAAAATAAGCTATCTATTAAAAAGGATGACACTGTTTTCTCTTTCTCATTCCATCAAACGATATACAATTCTGCACTCAGAATCATGACTCAAAATGCTTCATGCCACCTCTGCATGCTTTTAAATAATGTAAATACTTAATATATTTTAAAAAATGAATGACAATGATTAAACAATCTCAGAGCTGGGCTGAAACATTCTGCAACTAAGAAAAAGTTCTCACAACTCATCAGTTTTTGCAGCATAGATTGTACCCATATAATAAAGCCCACAGCTCCCAATTAAAAGAAAAGCAAGAGAATCTTGGAGTATTCCTAATCTGCTGTTCTGTTCACTCTCAAATTTTATCTGTAAAAGCACCTGGGCTTCATTGGGAATACCATGATATCCAAAGTCATGCATGATTTACTTCTTTAGATAAAGCATTTTTAGTCCAACAAATAATTGGCATATAAAATTGACATGGGTATAAGTAATTTGAAACCCTGTTCATGAATACAAATGTGCAAACTACAATTGTTTTGTTCTATTTTTTCCTTCTTCTGCAGAAAAAGGAAAATGTAATTCCCATAGAAACACTCTTCTCCCTTGCTCAAAATGAAATTCAACTGTTTCTTTTTAGATATGCAATGAAAGGATACAGAGAAAGAACAACTTTAAGACTGCAATAAAAAACGAAATCCATTGTTAACTTCAGTTGGTCACACATAATGAGAAAATGGCCAGTGTTCAGAATACTATGCATTTCCTATACTGAAATGTATAGGCAATGTATTATTACAGGTAGTCCTCAAATTACAACAGTAATTGGGGATGGAATGTTCATTGCTAAGCAAAGCAAAGTATCATGACTGCATTGCTTAATGATGGTAATCCCAGCACTATCCATTACTGTCATTAATCAAATTCCACTGTCAGCTTTGGAAGCCATATTCACGCTACCACATAGCCTGAGAAAGGGGGGGGGGGTGATTTCAACTGAGTAGTTCTAAGTAGACAAAAGAAAATTATTTTCTTAGTTCAAGGTTATTAAGTGTGGCGGAGCAGGAAAAAAGGATCTTACACTGGGATGGATTGTGATTGGTCCATGTGATATTATGATGAGAAAAAAAGGGATGGATTATAATTCGGGATACTGTGGAAAGTCCAGGAAACTTTTAGTTTCGAGATTCCACAGATGTGCCAGGTGCTATTCTAATAAAGGTACTTTTGAGAGTATGCTTGTCTCAGAGTTATTGATTGGAATGGAGGTTTGCTGGAACACTGACATCCATTGGGTGTTAACCAATGACCCACCCCAAGCCAAGACTTCTAAGTTTGGTCCCTCCCAGCTCCAAGCGTTGCTTTTTCCAAGGCAAAGGACTGCCTCCCCTTCACTTTCCTCCAACTGCCTATTCCCTCCCCTCCTCTGCCCTTTTGGCAGAGTCTTTGGCACAAGAGTCCCAACCTCTTGTGGGACAAGCATCCCCAGAACTGCTAGTTACTCTGAATCTCTGGAGCTGCAGAGCTGGAGTTGCAAGAAACTCCTGAACAACATGAAACCAAATCTGCCCTTGGAAGTCTCAGTTGTCCCAGCCCAGCCATTTTTTGAATGAGAACATCCTAGCATGCCATTTATTAGAGCTCAAAGTATGTTCTCAATATTCAAAATTGTTCAGCAGCCCAAAACTATTGAGAATCCCATCATAGTTCTTGTTGCCAAATAAACCAAGACTCAATAAATAACAACAAATACAGATTTCAGCATTGTCAGAAGACTGTTTAACTATTTCCACTGACAATAATAGTAAATTAGAGCAACTGAATAGTATAATGATGGCTCATTGTACATGTAATGTAACCAATGCTTGTATAATTGAAAGAAAAAGGAAAGGGAAAAGGATATTTCCCAAATATCAAATTATTCAGCCAAAACAGCAATTATACTGGCCTGATGTATGAAGACTAAATAATTAAAACTAAAGTAAGCTTTAAATATTCAAATCATTTACCAGTTTGAAAAAAGTAAAATATATTATTTTTTTTCATCAAAAAGAATTTGACATTCACAACTTACTAGTCCTTAAGCCATCAGTTAATACCTGATTCAAGGTAAAGTTACCATACTGGCATGCTTTTAGCCATTCTAACCACCAGGATTCAATCTCAGGGGCAGCTGGCTTGGATCAGTGTTTACTTGAAGTTTAAATTTGTTGGACTGTACTCAGACTCCATAAAGTGTTCCACACCACAAAACCACAAAACAATTCTGGAAAGGACTCACAAGTTTAAGTCAAATGAACAATAAATGCTCAGGCATATAAAGTAGAAGGGATTTCAGCATCTATAGTGCTTTTCTTTGGGGGGGGGGGGGGAATCTGACTTCTTAAAAATTATCACTAATTTTAGAAATTAACCCTATTCTGCTTTTCACAAGACATTGATCCCAAAACATCTTTCAAAACTTTTCTATGAAAGAGCAATAATCAAATGGCCCCAAACATTTACTGTACTATATCATTTAACTAGAATTTAAAAATTAATATCAACAACAATTGCACTGATATTGTTGTAAATCACAAAAATTATGTTATCATGCCTGCTTTCCTGGTAGTATAGTACACTGTGTACAATTTACAGTGAATGTTTATTGCTTCCTATGAGAAAGGGCGTTGCTACTAACCTGATATCCCCGTTCTCTCTGAGCTGTAAAGAGCATCCAGTAATGGGGCTTAATTTCTGGAACGCTCCTCCTCTTCCACGGGACTCCTCCCCAGCATTCCCCAGTTTTGGCGAAGATGAGAAAATTAACACCCTCGCCCTCAATGCCTTAACGATTCGTCAGCCGAAATGGGACCCCACCAGATGGAAAAAGGGTGGGATGCTGGATGCTCTTCAAAGCTCAAAGAGAATGAGCATATCAGGTAAGTACCAACGCCCTTTCTCCCATGAGCTGTTCAGAGCATCCAGTAGTGGGACATACCAAAGCTTGGCCTGTCCTAAGGGAAGGACTCTGTCTGACTTGGACTCCTGTCCTGGTCCCTGTGGACCCATTGCAGAACTCTTCTGCCAAAGGAGGCCTCAGCAGATGCAAACACATCTATTTTATAATGCCTAATGAAGGGCAATGGAGAGGCCCAGATTGTGGGTCGACAAATTTCAGTTATTGGTGCTTGCATGGCCCACACTGCCGATGTTATGGTGCTCCTTGTTGAATGTACTATTATGCCCCTGGGCACCTGTAGTGATTGAGTCTGATATGTTTTCACAATTGCAGCCCGTAGCCAACGGCCTATTGTGGAAGATGGAGACCTTGCCTCCCTGAGTGTTTGGCTGAAACAACACGAATAAAGCTTCCATTTTTCTGAAAGTCACTGTGTGGTGAATATACTGTATATTCACAATGCTCACCTCATATCAAGCTGATGCCATTGTAATTCCAACCCTTGAGATGGCCTGGAACAAAAGTTAGGAAGTATTAGCTCTTATGCCCTGTGAAAAGCCAAATTAATTTTGGGGATAAACATAGGATCAGGACGAAGGACCAACCGTCAGAATGGAAGACACAAAGGTCTTGTCTGATCAACAAAGCTGCTAGTTCCAAAATATGACGAGCGGAAGTGATCACAAGAAAAACTACTTTATACGTCAGAAATTGGACACTTGACGATTTCAAGAAAGGGTACTTAGTGCAATGAGAACCTTGTTAAGGTCCCAAGTGGGATAACAGTGAAACGCTGGTGGGTGTAAATTTGTGGCTCCTCGAAGGAAACTCTGTATGCGTAGGTGATGAGAAAGAGACAGTAGACCCTCACAAGTTACAATCAATGCCAAGGCCTCCACCAGTCTTTTCAACATATTGGGTGATAATCCCTTGTCAAGCCCCTCTTGTAGAAACTCTAGGATTTGAGACACTGATGGAGAGATGGGATCAGTTTGAGACTTAGTACACCATTTGCAGAAACTGGACCACGTAGTATTGTAAATGCGGGTTGTTGAGGGGTGTCTGGCAGTTTGGATGGTGGCGATAACTCTGTTGGAAAATTTTTCACTCTTCAGATGTCTCCGCTCAACCTCTAGATGGTCAAGTGCAACCATTGAGGGTCTGAATGTTGAAGGGGCCCCTGGGTTAGCAAAACCCTGTCCAGCGGATTCTCCATGGTATTGATAAGGATAGACTAAGGAGGTCTGCAAACCACAGTCATCTGGATCAATAAGGAGCTATTAGCAATAGCTCCGCCCTCTCATCCAGCAGCTTCTGGATGATCTTGGGGATCAGTGGAAGTGGTGGGAATGCATACAAAAGACCCTGGGTCCAACAGCAGCGGAGTGCGTTGAAATTCCCCGCTCCTTGCAAGGGATACCTGGAAATGAAATCTGGGGAGCTGGGAGTTGAGGGGGAAAGTGAACAAGTCTAACACCGGCTGTCCAAATCTTCTGACCGCTTCTTGAAACAGGGTCGGATGGAGGCGCCAGTCCAATTGATCGATCGCGGCCTTGCTTAGCCAGTCTGCCTATGTATTCAACAGGCCCGAAATGTGTTCTGCTTTGATGGAAAGTAGGTTGCTCTCCACCCAATGACACAAGTGCTCCGTTTCCCGTATGAGGTGTTTTGACTGTGCGCCCCCCTGTTTGTTTATGTGAGCTTTGGCTGTTACATTGTCAGTCAATATTAGTATGTGTTGATTCTGTACCTGTGGAAGGAAACTGCAGAGAGCTCCAGCCAGTTTATGCTGCACAACTGTTCTATGGTGGACCAGCAGCCTTGGGCTGTGAGTGATTGAAAGTGATTGCCAAACTGGTTGGCATCGGTGGTGATGGTAAGTCTGGGGGGCTCTTTGAAGAGGCAACTCTGTTGATGACTGGTCTGGTCCACCAGTGGATATGAGGACCTTTGATGGTACCTTGACCTTGTATTTGGAGTTGCTTTGGCCAGAGCATTGGTACGAGAGCAGGAATCATTGGAGGGATCTAGTGTGGAGCTGGGCCCAAAGAATGATAGATATACATAAGATCATCTTGCCTAACAATTTTGATAGTTCAGCTAGGGACACCCTCTTATGAACTCTGATCTCTTAACTAATTGCTGAATGCTGTTTTGTCTATCTGGTGTCAGGAAAACTTTGGCTTCCACTGTATCTATGACTGCCCCCGGATGGATTAATCAAGTCGATCGTATTAAATGACTCTTTTTCCAATTGAGAACCTGTGTGGTTGTAAGGATTGTAATGTAGTCTGAGTATCTCTGACTGCTTGATGATTGGAAGATGACAAAATTAAGATGTCATCAAGATAACACTGGAGTTGTACAGGTACACCTCAGAGATGAGCAGCAAGAGCTTTGTGAAGGTCCTGAGGGCAGAAACTAGTCCGAAAGGAAGGGCCACATATTTGAAATGGTGGTTATCATAACAGAATCTCAAAAATTTATAGTGGGAAGGCCGAATAGAAATATGTAGGTACGCCTCCATCAGATCTATAGATGTAAGGATGTCACCTTTTCTGATGCCAAGTAAGTTAGATTGCAGGGTGTGAATTTTAAATTTGCGATATACAAAGAAACGGTTGACATTTCAGATCTAATATTGCTCTCCACCCCACCTCACCCCTGAACTTTTGGGAACAACAAAAAGATGTGAATAGAAACCTTGCCCTCATTGGTTGGTAGCTACTGGTTGGATGGCTCGTATGTCCAGTAGATGTTGGATAGCTGTTTCCAAAAGATTGTGTTTAACCGGATCTCTGGAAAGAGGCATGACATGAAAAAGTCTGGGGGAGTGGATTGAAATTCCAGCGCAAGGCCAAATCTGACTGTGTCTCTGACCCAGGAATCAGACATTGAGGAGTCCCATTGGTCCATGAATAATTTAAGGCGTCCGCCAATGGGAGCCGGGTTCAGGGAGTTATCTTGGATGGCAGAAAGACCTGTTTCCTGCTCCTCGAAAGGATCTTTTGGATTGGCCACCCTTTCTCTGTTCCTATCCCCGAAGTCGGACCTCTCTGGCTGCTGCCCTGGTCTGAATGAAGGGGGTCTCTGATATCTGGGTGAGAAGGGTCCCTGATAAAAGGGCCGAAAGGATCCCTACCGAGTGGACTGAGAGTTTGTAGAATCTGACTTCCAAAAAAGGGAAGGCAGAATTTTCTTTTTGTTGCAGGTTTCGATAAGCAGCGGGTGGAGGGAAGGGCCAAACAGTCTGTCTCCTGCAATAGGAGATGAAGCCAGCTTGCATTTGTGTTTAATGCCCGCTTGCCAATGTTTTAACCATAGTAAGCGTCACGCTGTGACATGTGAAGTAATGGCCCTGGCTGAAAACTTGACCACATGATAACTTGTGTCAGCTTAGAATTCAGCATGCTCCCATAAGAGGCGGAGCCAATCTGAGAGAAGAACGGGTAAAGAAGGAGGTGGCCGTGGCTGCTCTGATGGCCCATGCATCAGACTGATGGGACCTGTGTAGGGCTAGCTCGGCCCGTTTTTCCTCCAGCTTTAATGCCTCCAGCGCTTCACTGGGAATGGAGGATGCTAATCCGACTATAGGTTCGTCTACTTTGGGAGTATTCAACAAGTTTGAGAAACCAGGGGCCAAATTAAAATATTTCCTGTCATATTCCGTGGGGCAGGGTACACCACTGCAGATGCCCACTGTTTCTGTACCAGGTCCAAAAACATGTGAGGAACTGGGATCACATTTGCCTAGACTACTGGTTGGTTGAAAATTATATCTTCTGGTCCCTCTTCTTGCGGTATCTGCTATCCCGCATCAGATGGGCGTCTCATGATAGGGAG
>BLBF01000022.1:31572253-31590911 GCA_015471245.1 Laticauda colubrina | reverse complement strand
CATTGATATACAATTGAAAACACATAAATGATACATAGTTACAACATATATCCATTTTTCCTCCAAAATTTAATCATAGTTTAGAAGACCTTCCATCATATCTTGTACTATACTGTAACAACGGTCCTTTAAAATTTCCAAAATTTCCTTATTAAACAAAATTTATTATAAGATCAAGCAAACAGAATATTCTTCTGTTTATTCTATATAAATAATGTAGCCTATTTAAACTGAAAAAGCCATTAGCTAATGCATCAAAAATCACCCTGCTCCAAAAATTGAGACTTGTCATTTTGTTTTATCCATAATTTTTCTGAATTAATGAAAACAGAACAGATATGTTAATTACAACTCACAGTATTATAAATCTAGTGTTCTGCTTCAAAATTGATAGGGTATTTAATTCTTTTTGCATTTTAATATATGGGTCAAAGAGGCTTAAAATAGCAAGAACAATTTAATGTTAGTAGAAAACTACAATTTGACAAATTAATTAATAGGAATTGATATATAAAAACTAATCCAGTAAGAGATTTAAGGGACTACTATGTTGTATGGGATTACGTTTTTTTAAGGCAACACTCCAACTTTATTCTGGATGATCAGCTTTTTCTTTTTGCATATTTTTTTCCTTTCTTAATGGAATATAAGGGATGATGTAAAAAAAATACAATGAGAACAATTATGATGTCATATCTTCAATATCATTGCAGCAGCTTGGCTCCAGGTTTAATAATAGCATATTTTGAAGAAGTTGAGATAGAAGTATAATTTTAAATGATAACATGGAATTTTGGTAGTTTAATTTTACACAATATGCACATGCAAACATATAATCAGGAACTCAGAAAATTATTTTTCTTTTTGTGAGAAAACAAAGTTATAATACCTTGGGTGAGCTGCTTCCTAAACACCATTTTGAAACATCTGGAAGCTAGATGAACCCAAATTGTGAAATGACAGAATATTTAATTATAATAACTTTCAAAATTTGGTCCAGATACAACACATTTAAATTCCCCAAAATGTCAACACTAGAATACCTCCTGCATTATTATAAATCTACTTTCCTTTTTTAATAAACAAATAAAGATTACCATTAAACAAACTGTATTTATTTCCAGGATTTTACAACCAGTACTTAGATTATCTTAATAAATCAATGTTTATTTAAATACTTCAAAGAATGCAAAGGTATATTCCTTATAATCTTAAAATATGACTAATTTGATGTTGGAAAATATAAAATCCTGATATCGTGTAATGATCATAGGTGGCTCACAACAATCAGTAAAGATAAGAATAAAAAAAGAACCACCCTTCCTATGAGGTGCCAAACCAATCAGACAAATAGCCTTTTGAATCAACCCCTATCCTAGGCCAATGCTTTGGGAAGAGCAAGCCTTCTAAAAGGTGAAATGGGGAGAGACCCCTGGAATCACAGGTAGACTGCTATTAATCACACTGTAAGGTCGATTGCTAGAATAGGTATATTCTATAGTATAATGCCCTTAAAGTTCTTACAATATATAAAAGTCTAAAATTTATGATATTTAAAAAGGAGATAATTTTAGGAATAAAAATAAAATGAAGCATAGTCTATTCTTTCCTAACACATCCATTTTTACATATCTAGCAAATAAGCCAGACCCTCATGGACCTGCCCGATGCCCAGTACCAGGTGATGAAGCAGAAGATCACAGCACTTCTGCACAACCCTCCAGGCCCAGCTGAACCTGCTCCGACCCAGTCTAGGTCTGCTCCTCCACCCCAGGCGATGTCACAGTCCTTCCACGGCTTTCAACAGCCCCTCACCTACCAAGGCTACGAGTACCAGGACTTCCCACAGCAGAGGCAGCCCTTCCCAGTCCAGGCCCAGGTTCGTCGCACACCACAGATGCCTCACCTCGCCCAGCTGCAGACCAGACAGCCCCACTACACTCCTCCTTCCTCCACCCCACAGCCAAGCCCGCCAAAGGATAATCTGTCATCAGTCTTGGACCTGACATCCCAGGTCCTTGATGAAGGGCCTCTCAACCTCACGGGACTGAGTCAGCTCTCTGAGAGCTTCCTGAACACACCATCCCCTGTTGTACTCTCGGGGCCAAGCATCCCAATGGCGCCTCAGACCAGCACTCCAGCCACAGCCACCTCCACAGTCCCAGGCCGCTCGACAGCTGAGACCATGGACATGCCTCAGAGTGACTGAGAATAGTGCCAGAGACTGAGTTGTTACCTGTTCACCTTATCTTTGCTTAAAGGCACTTTACTTGGATCATTTTGCTTTTTTAATAAAGTCATACAGTTTACTTAAGACAGTTGTAAATAAAGGTTATCTTTGCTTCACACACCTGGTTCATTTTATTTACTTAATAAAGTGTTGGTGAAAACTTTGAAAAAATGGTTAAGACTTTGCATGCTTGTGGTATGGATAAGGATAGTTGTGGGATGGGTAAGGATAGTTATGGGATGGGTAAGGATAGCTGTGGGATTGGTAAGGATAGCTGTGGGATGGATAGCTGTGGTATGGGTAAGGATAGTTGTGGGATGGGTAAGGATAGTTGTGGGATAGGTAAGGATAGCTGTGGGATAGATAAACCTCCAGTGCAAGAATAGTGGGACTGTATGGTCCACCCTCCCAGCTGCCACACATATGGCCCTTTTTTATCAATAACAATTTATTCATTGATCAACACATTTTAAAATAAACAAAGCTCTTTATTAATGCCCTATTCATTGTAGGACCACTCAACATACATGGCCCAATCTCATCAGTGTTATTAGACAGGCTCAAGGAAGCATCCATTAACCATCTATCATCCTGTCTTGCCACTCCACTGCTCCAGCTGGGGAGTTGCACCAGTGTTTCAGTAGGTTGCACTGCTTCTTCCCTTCACGTGAAGCTCTGTTAGGGCCTTGTACATCCACAGTGTCTATCAGGTTTAGTCCTTGCCTCCATTCCCCAGGCTCCATGTCCCCATTCCCTTGTTGACAGTCCACAAGCCTGTTCTGCAACACTGGGTAGCGGGTGCGCATAAGATTGTGCAGGATGCAGCAAGCTTCCACAATGCTCCTCACAGTCTGTGGGTGATGCTGCATGGTGGTGAGAAGTACCTGGAACCTGTTGGCCAGGATGCCAAAGGCGTTCTCCACCACCCGTCTTGCCCTGGACAGCCTGTAGTTGAAGATCCTCTCTTCACAGGTGAGGAATCTGGAACTGTAGGGCTTCATGAGGTAGGTTCTGAGGGAGAAGGCGTCATCACCCACGATGAAGTAGGGCACATCTTGTGTGTCATTGGGTAGGGGGTCTGGATCTGGAAAACCCATGATGAAGTTGCGTTCCAGCCCATCCTTGAGGTCACTGGTGTTGTATACCTGGGCATCTGAAGCTGACCCGTTGCCTAAAGCATCGATGTACATGAACTTGTAATCAGCATCAACCATGGCAAAGAGGATCATACTGAAGAAGCCCTTGTAGTTGTAATAAGAGGACCCTGAGTTGGCTGGAGCTTTGCAGGCTTCCCATCTTTGACTCCAACGGTGTGGGGAAAGTTCCACCTCTGATACCACTCCTCTGCAACTTTCCTCCAGCCTTATTCAGTGGTGGGACAATGGAGGAGCTCCTCCACATATTGTTTGATGATGGCCTGCACCACTTCTCTGACCACTTTGCTGATGCTGTTGTGTGGCACCCTTCAGGCATACTACATGTTTCTGTATATGGTTCCAGAGGCCAGGTGGCGCAGAGTCAGTGCCACCTTCAGTCCAGGGTCCAGGTTGGGATGGAAGTTGGTGCTAGGCTTGGTCAACCTGGGTCTCAGACGCTCTACAATTTCGTCAAACATGGCTGATGGCATCCTCATGAAGTGATGGAATGCACGAGGGTCTTCATTCCTCAGCTTCACCATCAGCTTGTCATACAGTCCAAACTCCACTCTTCTCCCGATCCATCGTCAGACCCACACAGCTCTTGGACGTCTTCTTCTTCTCCTTGCATAGAAATGGTGAAACAGTCTGAACAGGACTTGGTTCTGGTGTTGAATGATTGCAGCTACCATAAGAACTGTGTTCTGATCCATGGTGGAGATCAATGGATGATGTGGAAGAGCAAGACCAAGGGCGAAGAGGTCTGTACACTACAGCTGCTGGACTGATACTGAGATCCAGGTGATTTCCTCCCCTTTTTTTATAGAAAATATCGGTTTTCCGCTAGGTGTCCTTCCACATACTCTAGGCATACTCCAGACATCCTAAATATCCGAGATACATCCCATATACAAACATTTTGTCCGTTTTAATGCTTTATATACGAGATGCATCCGCTTACATCCTTTCTATTTCCGTGCGACTAACGCTGTGTGGACGTTCCGTGTACCTTTCGCTTCCTCCCTCTTTCCATTTTCAGCTGCAGCGGATGTGAGTTGCGAGGATGTTCAGAGGATGCTGAGAGGATACAGCAGACATTTAACGGATGACAACGGACGTAGAACGTTTGTTGCCCATATGTGTCACAGATGTACATTGTACGTGGTGGAAAGTTCATCTGCTCAAAAAGTTTTGTGCAGCTCAAAACTTCTTGCGCGGATGAAATCTCAGTAGACGGATGCTCGACGGATAGAGTGTATGAAACACATATGCAGTGAGTACACAACGGATGCATCGCGTTTTCCAACGGATGGCAAGCTTTTTTGTCCATTTTACATTCTCTTTGCATCCGTTGGTGCAGTGGGACATGGGCTTTAATACTGCAGTAGAGGAAGCAAATAAGCTATGCACAGTCAAAATAAGTCAGCTAAGCATATGTGGCTAGCTTTATATCACTCGTATCAAAGACCTGCAGTGGCCCGAGCAGTCTGCCAATGAAAACAGGCTCCCGAGTTCCATTTTCGGCTGCAACAGCCTCCTACAACCCTCTGCAAGTGAAAATAGAACTTGGGAGGACTGCTTGCAGCCCTCCCAAGCTCTGTTTCTAAGCACCCCACAGGCCAAATCTGGCCCCCCTGACCTTGAGTTTGACACCCCTGGTATAACGCATCACAATAATCCAATTTGGTCCTGAAATTTTAGCTTTTCTGTTGCAAGCAAACTATTCTGGCCATGTTATATTATATGAGGTATCACATCCAAAGTCCCAATGAAAGGAGTGACAATAATCACTTTAAACATCAGCTAGTTTAAAAGCATTTGTTTTGTTTTTCAATTTATTTGAGAAGAGGGGGAAGAAAGAGTATTTAAATTCTACAAAAAACAACCAATGCAACAAAAGGGGGATGGATCAAGATCATGCCAAGGCAAATAGGAGTGCTGAAAATTAATTTTCTGAAATTTATAAAATTGAAATTCTTGATTAAAATCACAATGCACAAGATCAGTTGAGAAGGCATGTGGGATACTATCTTGCTGAGATACTACTTTATCCACTACTTTATCCACTAATTCATCTCTACAAACAGCAAATTATTACTCTAGAACCATACATAGACATAGAATTCTTAAACCAAAAGTATGAGATCTGTTCCCAGTTAGGTTTAATACAACTGATTTTAAGTGTTTCAGGCGCTTCTTGGTGGGGGAGCTGCTTCCGTAACTTCCACGGTTCCCGCCGCTGCTGCCACTGTTGTTGGAGACAGCACTGGTGAGAGAGGGACAGCTGCAGCTCAACCTGGGTGCTTGGAATGCAGGAACGGGCTGCACACCAGGACTTTTGCAAATCTGCAGAGCCTGAGGCTGGAGCACCAAGGGGAGCAGCAGCAAAGACACTTACTCGGCTCTTTTCATGCCCACCTAGCCACTCGGGATTAAACCAAAACGCAGCACATGGCGCTCCTAGGTACTTCAAAATGTTTTTTTTTTCTGTCGTTACGGGGACGGGGGAAAAGCAGGAGCAACTCAGATGCAGTTGTTGGAGAAAGTGCTGGCGAGAGAGGTGCCAGCACTGGTGGGAACTGAGGAAACTACGGAGGCCTGAGAAGCAGCTGAAATGCTGCCGGCAGACATTCCCGCCTGCCCGCTGACCCGGGTCTTCAGCGCCTGGTAGGGGTAAGGGAGCCCTCTGCGCTCCACCATGATTGGCCATTAGGAGTGGCTGGTGGCAAGGCATCGCTGCCAGAGGGGCACCCGAAGCAAGGGTGCGCGGGAGGGGAGCAGGAAATTAATTCACCCCCGAAAAGACGTACTAGCCATTTTTGGGGGGCTCAAAAAAAAAACCTGACTTTATTATATGAGAAACACGGTATAAATGCTTATTTTGTCACAGAAAACTACAGTCTCACTGGCACATTAATGAATATAGCATCTTTTTACATTAGGAAATATTGAATACTGTTCTACAATCTACAATGATTTCAATCTACTTACTTTTTCCAAATGCATAAAGTGTTTCACAAAATATAAGAGAACAAGACTTGCAAAGACATAGACAAGGGAAAAAGAAAGAAAAATGAGGAACAGCCTAAATAAAAGAATACAGGTAGCCTTCCAATTATGATTATAACTGAGCCTGAAATTTATGTTGCTAAGTGAGAAATTTGTTAAGTGAGGTTTGTTCCATTTTACACCTTTTCATGCCAAATTTGTTAAATGAATCACTGCAGTTGTTAAATTAGTAACACAGTTGTTAAATTAATCTGATTTCCCCATTGGCTTTGCTTGTCAGAAAGTTGCAAAAGGTGTTTACAGGACCCCGGAACACTGCAATAGTCATAAATGTGAATCAGTTGTCAAGCATCTGAACATATATCACATGACCATGGGGATGCTACGATGATAAGTGTGAAAAATGGTCATCACTTTTTTCAGTGCTGTTGTAACTTTGAACGGTCACTAAGCGAACTGTTGTAAGTTGAGGACTACCTGAACACATTTAGTTCAGTCAAATATATTTGGGTTTTACAACAGTAATATAAATAACCAAAGTTAGAGCAAAAGCATTTAGACTGGGGGTGTCAAACTCTGCGGTATCTGCTATCCCGCATCAGATGGGCGTCTCATGATAGGGAGCGAAGGAGAAAGAAACGACAGGAGACGAAGTTCCTCGGGATGAGTGCGCCCAGAATGTCTGGGTACACGCTCTTTTATTATGCTCCTTCAAAGGGGGGGTCACTATCATTGTTTATTCAGAGCCTAGGTCAAGCCCAGGTCGGACAGGATATGCAGGACTTAGATAAGGCAAAATACCAAGTCAGACAGGATGGCACGATCTACAATTTGATCAAGACATTCCTTCTTTACAAAGCTGCATGCCAGACGATGTAATCACAAAGTGAATGCTTGACTCCTTGTCTCTGTACGTGCCCTGTAAAAGGTCACTGAGGAGACAGAAGCTCAATGATTACACGTGAATGATACAATGTTGCAAATGCCTGAATGATACATAGTTGTATTGATACACAGTTGCAAACACATAAATGATACTACATAGTTACAACAAAACTCAAGGCTGAATCTGGCCGATGGGCTGCTTAGATTTGGCCTACAGAGCTGCCCTGGAAACAGCAAAGGATCAGCTGCAGTGTCTCTGCTATGACCCTCCCAAGCTGTTTTCACTGGCAGAAGGCTACAGGAGGCTGTTGCAGCCAAAAACGGGAAATGGAGCTGCAGGAGGCCATCATGGCGAAAAACGGAAACTGGATCCCTCCAGTCCTGCCCATCTCACCACAGGTGCCCCCAACATAAGTGATGTCGAGCTGGCCATGCCTCCTGGCCATGCCCCCCCTCCAATGGTCAAACACACCCCTGATGCAGCCCTCAATGAAATCGAGTTTGACATCCTTGATTTAGACAAAAAATGAGTTTTATAAGAGAATTTAAGGAATTAAGACACTGTAACATTGAGATTTTTGGGGATGTGGAATGTAGTTCTGAAAAATGCTTGATGAAGGTATAAAAATTATATTGATTATGTTAACCTTCTGCAGAATCAAGGCATTAGTTATTAATAGTCAGCTAGAGGACATGTATTTCTGAACTTGCCTTTCATGTTATCAACACTTTCCCCAGTCAGAAAATATAGGCCCAACAGTTTCATTATCATACTGCTCGGGTGCTTGC
The DNA here is from genome assembly GCA_015471245.1 of Laticauda colubrina. Taxonomy (NCBI): domain Eukaryota; kingdom Metazoa; phylum Chordata; class Lepidosauria; order Squamata; family Elapidae; genus Laticauda; species Laticauda colubrina. Next base: position 31,582,862 of record BLBF01000022.1, on the reverse strand, counting down.
TATTCCTACAAATTATAATTGAAAAATTACACATCGTATTTAGTACAACTGTTACTACAATTGTTGTTTTAAAAGTAATTCTTAAACTTGACATCTAATAGTTTTATATCCCACTGTTCCAGCATTTATAGCTATAGCACTAGCCATGCCTATAAAAGTAGGTATCTGAAGTAAAGGAGACATGACGTGTACAAGTTAGCCAATGCCTTTCAGCAACCAAGAAAGAACATCACCTTGTTGTTTTATTTCCCCAGATACTTTTTTATAACAGTATAAAAAATAGAAATTTGGCCAGCACCTCACTCTAATTAGTTTGTCTACCTACCTATCTACCTACCAACCTACACACACATATATACACTGGATTGCACTTCCAATGGAATAGTTTTGCATAATAATTTATATTTCTTGAATAAGATTATTATGCAAATATAATATTTGTGTCAATGATGCTGTTTATGTGGTGCTGTCACATAAATTACATCTTCTCGGTGTCAAATTATGTCACCAAAGAACATATATTACCATGATTCCAAACAGTTGTATTTAAAGGCCCTGTCCCACTGCACTTACAAAGTGCACACATGCAAAGAGGATGTAAAACGTTAAAAAAAGCTTGCCATCCGTTGGAAAACACTATGAATCCATTGCATACTCATTGCATACGTGTTTCATACGCTCTATCTGTTGAGCATCCGTCCTCTGCGATTTCATCCGCACCAGAGGTTTTGAGATGCACAAAACTTTGTGAACGGATGAACTTTCCACCGTGTACAATGTAAATCTGCGACATACGAGCAACAAACGTTCTATGTCCGTTTATCATGCATTAAACGTCCGCTGTATCCTCTCTGCATCCTCTGGGCATCCTCGCAACTCACATCTGCTGCAACTGAAAACGGAAAGAGGGAGGAAACAAAAGGAACACGGAACGTCTACACAGCATTAGTAGCACGGAAATAGAAAGGATATGCAGTGAACAGTTTGCCCCCGATATACATCCGTGCAGCATCCCTTTTCTTTCCTTTAGGCGTACGTGATGCATCTGCTTCATCCGCTATGTGTCTGCTTTGAAATTATCTCCCGGAACCCCTTCGGAGATGTCATCCATTTCCATCCGCTAGGCTTCCTATGAACACCCATTTAACATCCCCGCTACATACTACCCATGTCCGTTCTTGTCCGTTCTTTTCCATTCAGTTTATGCAAATTTTCACCACTTTTTGGAGCAGATGACAACGGATGGAGCCACCCCCGAAATTTTGCTCGTCCACTGTGTCCTTTATGCATATTTTGCGTCCATCGGCCAGTGGGACTGGGCCTTAAAGGACATTTGTGAACACAGATATCCTCTTCCCTATTGAGTCCATTACAGTTTTGCTGTACTATAATCTTCATTAATATTTTATTGGCTTATATGAAAGACAATTGACAATATTTTCAAAGCAACAATTAAATACAGAAAATTACACTTCTGAATTTTACCAGTAATATATGACATAGCACATAACACTACATAATGAAGCATATATTTAAATGTTGCACGAGAAAACTACTTAAGTTGTTAAGTTATTCACAACTTAACATTTTATGTTCCCTAATAATAAAGTGACTTGATGCTTAAAAAAATGTAATTTCTCCAAAATTTCTGGATGAAAAATTTTGGTTATTTTCCCTGTGGCTTCAGCATTTCTGTATTTCTATATATGCCAAACAGTAATACAGCAACAAATGCAGTAAAATTTTCTTCTTATATTATCCAAGAATTTAACTGAAAGGAATATCTTAATTTTTTATTAATTTACTTAAATTGCTTAAATTAAGCAACTCTTTTAGTTGCTCTTTCTACAATACTATATGTATACAGTAGTTGAGGCTTCAGAGAAACTTAGATATTGTAAAATTCTATACACACATATATAGGCATAGGTGTTACATGGTAGGAATGAATCACAGATAATGTTTTTTCTATGTAAAGTCTGCCCATTAATCTCTATACATCAAATATTTAGGTGAACAAGTGTGCAGGGGAATTAAATTTGGCCTTTATTTTTCCAAATCAACTGTGATCCATTACCAGGCATGGCGTCTTCCTTGTAGGAGGTTCTTCAAGTACCTGTGGAATCTGGGTAATATTAGAATCACAAACTTCCCTTAGAAATTCTGCTTGGCAATGGAGCAGGATATCTAGGGATCTTTATGATGCCTGTGTTAATACTGGCAGCCATCCCAGGATGTAGGAAGGCTTTCTTGTATCAACATAGGTCGGCCTCCTTGTACTGGCTTAAGAGCTTCCTGTGCGAAGTCATATAAATTACTCAGCATTTATTATGCACTGTCAAAAAATTAGACTAGGACAAAACATGCTTAACCATAGTTGCTGTCTGAAGTGTTACTCTTTAAAGAGGAAGGGACTTGTTTGCATCCAAAGTCTTTTTAGCACTTTTATTTTAGGCAGGGATGAGTGCCAATTCTCCTCCATGCTGCAACGAGAGCCCAGGATGGGACGGGGTTGACTCCTTCCAATGACATCATAGCTGAGTCTGTACTAAGATATAAAAGCCAGCCCCCGGGAGACACCCCAGCATTTGACTCAGCTCCTTTCAGTCAGTCTCTGAAAACGTTCTGGAAGATAGCAATCACCAACGATTTTTCCTCTCTTCAAGCAGCTCCTAGGGATCTGGACAGCTGCTCTTTCAGGAGAGCCCTGCAATGTTGGGAGCAGTGTCACAGAGCTCTGTGCAGGCAAGCTGAACAGCGTCTGCAAACCTCCCCCATGCCTGCAGTTTGGAGCTATCGTAAACACGATTGGCAAACTGATAAGAACTCAAGCCAGCTGACCGTGTAGCTGGTTCCTGTGTTTTTCCCTTGCTGACTTCGCTCGGGGCTTTGTCTCGCCTAAGGAGCGATTCTTCAATCTTGGAGCCTGTTTTCCTGTAGTCAGTGGCCATCTTGGATTCAAGCCTTCCACCAAGAGGTGAGTGGCCATTTTGTAAGCCCGGGGGCCACTTATACCATAAGGGGCTTAATAGAAAAATTTCTAAACAGCTTCTTTCCAATGCAAGAGCCTTTATTTTACAAGTGGAGCAAGATAAGTCTCTGGCAGGGCTTTCCCCCCCAGTGGAACAGTCTCTTAAGCCCAATAGGAGAAAAAGAGGTAGGTAACGCACCCAATCAGTCCAGAGGGAGGTGGCTGCTAAAATCAAAGCAAAGGCTCTAGCCCCTAAGAAGGCAACTCAGGCTGAATTGAGGGCATAGAAGTGCAGACATGCAGCTCTAGAGAGGCAGTTCAACAGAACTATTCAACAGAAGGGATTGCAACTACAGCATGTTTCAGGTGATACTCATGGGCCCCAACCAAGCCCTCCCAGGGAAGGAGAAGTTATCTATGAGCCTTTCCATTCTCCATCCTGGTCTCCTGAGGCTCTTGCTGTACAGTCAGATCTTCAGGATTAAAGCAGATCTGGGCCTTATTTCCAACAGGCTTCTGTGCCCTATGCTCCTCCCCCTCCCTCCAGGCCTTGAACCTCTCCTCAATCTAGGCCTGAAGCCACCTTCACTCCCACAGCAGCATGCCTTTGGCCTTCTGCCTCTACCTTTGAGCATAGACCAAGGGATATCCAAGATGTGTCATCAGCCATTAGGCAGGGATTGGCTGAAGGCTTCAAGCAAATTCTTCAACCTCTGGAAAGGGCTCAGGCCCTTCTCCCTTCTCAATCTATAAGTTCCTTGCATCATCATCCTGATTTACACAGGCCTCAAGACTTCAGGGTCCATTCTTCTCTACCAGAATGGGAGGAGGTTGATGAGGAAGGAAGGCCTTCACCATCTGAACACAGTTACTCCCCTCATTCAGAGTGTGAAGAGGGTGAGATTTTTGACCAAAATCTTTCAGAGGAAGAGGCTTCTCACCCAGAGCAGATATCCTCTGCATTGGTGTTCAAACCTACTCTCTTCAGACCATTACTCAGCAAGGCCTTGGTCACTGCCAAGCTGTCACCAGAGGAAGTGGCTCTCAAGTCACAAAGAAATCCCTCTAGCCAAGGGGATTTGCTCTTCTCCAAGCCTGTAGTGCATGCAGAGGTTTTGCCTTCTCCCATTTTGTTCCTGGACACGGTCAAGGAACAATGTGCTTCTCCTTCGGCAGCTCCTCGCCCATCTTCTCTAGATAAGCGTTTCTACAATGTCAGCACAGCTCTGGACAATGCCCTGGCAGTGCCTTCTGTTGACATTCCGGTTCTGGCCTCGTTCTCATCTTCTGACACTCCCACGGAGCCAGAAGATATCCTGAAACTGGATGATAAACGTTCTGAACAGACCCTCAAGCGCAATCACCAGGCTGCTGCTTGGGCTGTTCGGGCTTCAACAGCAATATCCTTCTTCACCAGGGCATCCATACGGTGGCTGTGCCAACTCCAGAATAGATTGCCTGCTTCTGACCTTCGGTCTCACCAAGACCTTAATAAGATTATTGCAGTGGCAGAATTCACTGCAGATGCCACTCTCAATTCCACCAAATTTGCATCCAAGGCTATGGCATCTTCTGTAGCAGCAAAAAGACTTTTATGGCTCTGAAATTGGCAGGCGGAGTCATGCCAAAAATGGAAGCTGGCTTCAGTTCCTTTCGCAGGCAATAAGCTTTTTAGCAATGCTCTGGAACCTTATCACATCGAAACCAGAGATAAATGTAAAATTCTCTCCTCCTCTGGGAAGAAAGCCCACTATCGCCCTGTTCCTTATTGTCCTCCTGCCTTCTGAGCAGAGACTTCATCTCGCTTCCCCCACTCTCACAAGCCATACTCCCAATGCCAAGACCAACGGGCAGAAACATCTGGCAGGCAAGAACCTTCTGCTGGTAAACGACCCTTTGGGGGGGGAGAGGGTCATTCCTTCCATCACTCTCAGTAATCCCTCCTTCTCCCCACCCATTGGAGATTGCCTAGCCTTCTTTGCCTCCAAATGGGAGGAGTCAACGACGGACACCTGGGTGCTCAGCACTATTCGGTCAGGGTTACAATTGGACTTCCTAACCCCACCCCCCAAAAAATTTTGGTCTGTCCTGTGTCTCAGGACATTTCCAGGCAAGCCCTCATGAATCAGGCCATTCAGCACCTTCTTGAAATCAGGGCTATTCAACCTATTTCCCCATCTCAATGGGGACGTGGGCTTTACTCTCGCCTTTTCATCATTCCCAAAACCTCAGGGGGGTGGCGAGCCATCCTCGATCTAAAATGTCTCAACCAATTTGTAAAATACAGGCAATTTAAAATGCAGACTCTGCATTCTATTTAAGAGAGCATTCGGGAGGGCGACCTCCTCTCTTCCATTGATCTCACTGAGGCTTACCTTCACATCCCAATCTGGCCTCATCATTGCCAGTTTCTCTGTTTCTGTTATCAGAATACCCATTACCAGTATCGAGCACTTCCCTTCGGCCTCTCATCGGTTCCAAGGGTCTTCACAAAGGTTCTGGCAGCATTGGTGGTATCTCTGTGTTCTATTCCAGTGAGGATCCAATGCTACTTGGACAACATTTTTATTCTTTCCTCTTCCATCTTTGCGGCCCATCGGGATCTGCAAATTACCCTGTCATGTCTCCAGAGCCACGGATTTTCCATCAACACCAAAAAGAGCCAGCTCTCTCCTACAACCAAATTGCAACACTTGGGAGCAGTCATCGATACCATGTCGTGTCAGGTTTTCCTGTCCCCAGCTCATGGAAAGAGCCTTGCAGAGATCATCAGCCAGATCCAGCAACATCAAATTGTCCCCCTATCGCTGCTGTCCAAACTTCTGGGGAAGATGGTTTCCTGTATTGGCATCATCCCGTGGGCTCAGCTCCACTCCTGAGCCCTCCAATGGTTCCTGCTTCCCTACCAACGAGCATGAACCAGCCACTCATCCATCAAGGTCCCACTCCCGCCACAAATCTGGAGATCTCTCAATTGGTGGCATTGCCCATCTATCTGTAGGAGACTCCTGTTCAGGGACCCAGAAAGACTAGTGATAACCACCGATGCAAGCCTCCTGGGTTTGGGTTCCCATATGCAGGGCCAGATACCTCAGGGCGTTTGGTCCAGATCAGAACAGACCCTTCCCATAAATTGGCTAGTGCTCAGAGCTATTTTTCTGTCTCTCAAGGATTTCAGGCAACCAGTGACCAGTTCTCATGTTCTAGTCCTTACAGACAACATGGCCGCAAAGGCTCATGTCAACCTGCAAGGGGGGACGAGGTCCAAAGTCCTCATGAGAGAGGCTCTACGGCTAGGGTTATGGGCAGAGAAACACCTGTTATCGATCTCGGTGGACCACATCTCTGGAGTCAACAACTCCCAAGCCAACTAGCTCAGCAGGAGCCTAGTCGACCAGGCAGAATGGTCCATTCCTCCATCTCTATTCAGGGATCTTTCCCTGAGATTTGGAACACCAGAGGTGGATCTTTTCTCCACTCCTCAAAATGCCCAAGTCACCAGATTTTTCACCAGGTTTCCTTGCTAGGGAGCGGAGGGAACCAATGCTCTTCGGTGCAGATGGCCCAAGGGTCTCCTCTACGCCTTTCTCCAATTCCCATCATTCCGGCAGTAATTCGGAAGATGTTGGAGGAACCTACGGAGTTCCTCCTCCTGGCACCCTATTAGCCAAGGAGGCCCTGGTTTGTGGACCTGGTCAACCTATCAGTGGCTTCTCCCTGGAAGATCCCTGCCCATCTAATCTCCCTTCACCAGGGGGCCTTGATCCACCCAGAGACCCAGTGGTTCAAGCTGACCGTGTGGCACTTGAGTGGCAGCGGCTAAAGGAGGCTGATCTTCCAGTTGGGGTCATCCTCACTATCCTGGCTTCACACAAACCTTCAACAAGGTGCATCTATGATGCCACCTGGAAGGCTTTTTTCCGATGGTGCCTCAGGGAGGGTCTTTCTCCTGCTTCAGCCCAGTTGGCAGAAGTTCTTAGCTTCCTTCAGCATGGGCTGGAGAAAGGTTTGGCCCCCAAAACCTTACGCAGGCAGGTTGCAGCCCTCTCCTCAGTCCTTTCATGGAGTTCGCTTTCTTCCTTATCCCATCACACTTCAGTCAGGAGGTTTTTGAAAGGGGCTTCCAACCTGCACCCTCCAGTGGTTTACAGGTATCCTTCCTGGGACCTTCATTTGGTCCTTAACGCCCTTACAAAGCCCCCCTTTGAACCCCTTAGAACCATGTCTCTCCATTTCCTGACTCTGAAGGTAGTGTTCCTTGTTGCCATCACTTCTGCCAGGAGGGTTTCCAAGCTTGCTGCTCTTTCTATCAGACAGGACCTTTGTTCCTTTCATGATGATAGGGTTGTTCTTCATCTGGACCCCTCATTTATTCCAAAGGTTAACACCTGGTTGCACAGGTCCCAGGACATTGTTTTGCCTGACTTATGTCCTTTCCTGCACCATGACTTAGAGTGGCAGTGGCACACGCTAGACATAAGAAGGGCTCTTAGAATATACATTAGCCCACTTCCTCCTTCAGGAAGTCGGAAGCCAAGTTTGTTTCCTTTTTCCCTTCTCACTTGGAGCACAAGGCCTCTTCTACTATTAGCAGGTGGGTCAGGTCTTGAATTGAGCGGCCCTTCCGGTTCCCCGAGGACTGACGGTGCATTCTCCCAGAAGCATGGCCACTTCTGCTGCCTGGGCAACCCAAGCATCCTTGGAGGAGATTTGTCGTGCGGCCACGTGGACATCCCCATCTCCTTTCATCAAACACTACCGTCTGGATGCTTTTGCCTCAGCGATTGCAGCCTTCGGCAGACAGGTGCTTCAACGAGTGGCTCCACAGTCGGTGTGATGAGCCAGACGATGACCCACTCATGGACATGCAAGCTTTGGTATGTCCCATCCTGGGCTCTCGATGCAGCATGGAGGAGAATGGGCGTTGGTAGAAGTTACCATGAACACCCTTTCTATTTATGCTGTGAGAGAGCCCAGCCCCTCTCTTGATTCGTCCAGAGAGGGTAAGACATAATTCTGTATTTATTTTGGGCTTTCAGAGACACCTTTCAGTCTGTCAAGTATCTTCGCCAAAGCTGGGGTCTCTCCTGGAAGCTGGCTTTTATATCTTAGTAAAGACTCAGCTATGACATCATAGGAAGGAGTCAACCCCATCCCATGCTGGGCTCTCTCGCAGCATAGATATAAAGGGCATTCACAGTAACTTCTACCAACGCCAATTTTCAGTCTAGTAAACTAAACCCCAGCAACTGGTATTTTAAGAATCACCAAGGAGAAAATGGGCCAACAGATAAAAAATGAAATTTGGAAAAAAAAAAAAATCTCTGACATTTTACTTGCTTTATTTTCTTCTAAACCATTATTTCATGTAACAATTTGCCATGTTATCCAAATATTGTAAAATAGCAAACTTCCACAAATAAGGTATTTAAATTTTGTATCATAACTGATATGATATCAGTAATGGTAATTTATGTTTACCTTAATCTCCAGGGACTGAGCCAGCTGTAATGATAATTGTCTCTAGCCAATTTATACGAAGCCAAACTATTAAATGATTTTTGTACCTTTACATCTCAGCAGACTACAATATCTGGCTGACATGTTTGTTTTCTGTTATATATTTATTCATATACTATATGGTTTTTCTATACCAATTTAATCACAAGGGTGTTCACAGTGCAAACTAAGAAATAAGAATAAAAAATGCAAACAACCATTCCAAATCAAATAAAACAGCAGGCAACATAAAACTGATGATCACACATAGTTATTCTAATGAGTAAAAGCATGTATATGGCTGGCTGCCCATCAGAGAAACCCTGGGTAGTTAACAATAAAAACAATTAGTAACAACAAAACAAATACAATCCCCATCAAAACACATCATAACACCTCCCCAGATTGGCAATCATTTCATATCACAGGCCAAATCCTCAGATGACCAGAGCCAGGTTTTAATAGCTCACTGGGGGCAAGGAGGGCTGGAGCCAGTCAAACATTGGGTGTATGTAGAGGGAAATTATTCCACAGAGCAGTTTCCTAGAATATGCCTAACTTATAAGCATATGGGATAGGATGATATAACCAAAGATAGACACCAATAATCTGGTCCTATGCCATATAGAATTTCATGGGTGAGTGGAACTTGTAAACCCACTGGGATCCAGTACAGTTTACAAAGTAATGTCTTATACGAGCTACCATCGTGCCCCCATAACTAATAATATTGCTGCAATCTGAACTGGCTAAGATTCCAGATGGTAAGGTGCATTGCCGTAATCCAACTGGGAGGTACATGTTCTCTATTTATTTATACATTCATACATACAAACACACATACCATAGCTATAACAGAATCAAAAAGTTTATAAATTTAGTAGCATATATTAAAATAAACAAATTCTTATTATTTCTCATGTCCAAATCCAAAGTAATGCAAACACACACTGAAAGATGTGAGTATTCTGTTTCTCGGATTATATTTGTTTGTTTTTATGTTCCATATTTGTAATTGCCCATCTCCCTTAAATACCACTGAGATGATGACTCAAAGGGCATAGACTGTCTAGTAAGTTCTTCTGAGTGATTTTCTACCATCATCCCATTTATAAATATAAATATAAACATGTGTACATATAGTTGCAAAATAGTTCATCAGATCACTAAATAATTAAATAAACAGGTTATATTTCTGTTTTTGGTAGACATTGACTATATTGAAGGAATATAAAAGAATACATTATTTATTCCCATCTTGACATTTAGATCACCTTCAAAAATTATATAAATCTGAAAAGTAGCTGCTTGTAAGCTCTACAGTATATTTGCCAATTTCAGCCCATAACTGTTTTATCTTTTTATATTAGTGTTGGGATTGTAAGTACATATTAATCATAAGAATACTCCATCACTTAAATTGAATACATTCACTTCCTTTTTGTTACTTGTGTGGATGAGTTCTGCTGTTTAAAAGCATGCTGCCAATATATTTTAGAAGCACATAAATGATATCAGGATACTGTAAAACATATCTAATTTTTTTCTACTGTAAGGTCTGAATGATGTAAGACAGACAAAGCACATCAGAAAATAAAAAAGACTAGGTTCTTAACCATATTCAGTAGTGCAACTGAAACCATTTTATTCTCTTGGGCTCCGTGCCACATTCCTACCTATGAAGCCATACAGACCGTGTTTTTATTTTTAGCCTGAGCAAAAAAAAAAAAAGAGGTCATTTTCCTTCTGATTACATTATACATCCTTATTTTATTATTGAATACCAAAGGATTCAGTTAAATTTAAAAACACTACTATGACTTGGTACTATGTAATTCTAAAGACTGAAATCCTAAATAAGCTTATTTTTGTTGGTAAGTATGTTACCATCTTATGCCTAACAAATTTATTATTGCACAGATTTTCATGGATTACCCTCTACTTCATCAGAATATGGAATAATATAATCTTATAACATGTTTATTGCTTTAGTTTGTTTTTTTTATCACTAAAAAGAATCCCCAAAGAAATACTAAAAGCAGGCACCAAGACAAGATTGTTCTTGGGTGGAGAGAGTATAAAAATGGAGGAAAAGGGAAAGGAAAGGAAAGGAAAGGAAAGGAAAGGAAAGGAAAGGAA
>BLBF01000022.1:31514466-31562663 GCA_015471245.1 Laticauda colubrina | reverse complement strand
ATAGATAGATAGATAGATAGATAGATAGATAGATAGATAGATAGATAGATAGATCGATCTAAAATTTTGTTCTTTTATATCATTGCCATGAATACTATACTAACCAACCATGAAAATACATCATTATGGGTCGTAAAAAGCGAGTTACATAAATGGTATGGCATCTACGGTTAAGAACTATTGTGATTTGGGATACAATTGCGATTCTTAGTGACATATATTCTTCTAGGATGTGACTTGCTGTGAGAGGTCATGTTTGTTTAATTTATCAGAATGCAATATAGTCAAAGCTCACTCTAAGAAACAAATCTGCAGAATTTTTAGCATTTGCGCTTCTTAGCAGCTAGAGACACAGGAAAAAGTGACTATCATCAAAATAAATGAAGAAATTGCTCAAGATCATGTTGTTACTGTTTTGATATTTCAACATCAAAAGCAATATGCAACAATCATCTGTGTCAATAAATACAGGGTATGGTATCCCCTTTTCTACCAGAATGACAGAGACTAACAGCAAAGATCAAAAAATGGAAAAATATATATTTTTGTGGTCTTGTAACTAAGCTTTGGCTGAAACAAGATACGCCATAAAGGATATCATATGGGGATTTAAGAACAAAAGAAGATTTTTGCATTATCAGGTCAGTTTGTTTAGTCCTAAATCCTGTTTTGCATAGTGACATACCTTTTTATTGTTGCTTCCCTATTTTTTACAGGAATCACCCCCTTTGACAATGAAGATAACCTATAGTCATCCAAAGTGATTCACCTATGTTCCATGAAATTAAATCACCAAAACTATTGAATTGTACAAAAAAATATAGGATATAAATCAAATCAAACAATAATGGGATAATGGAATACAGAGGCAAAACAGACTCAGCTGAATTATTTTCACATTATATTTAAGAACATTTGGGATTAATCTGATCTGTCCATAAACACCAGAAGAATTTATGTTCTGTCTGAATTCCTATCAACTACTTTTTTGCTTGTCAAGACAACTTTATCAAGTCTGAAGAAACAGGATATTTACTCTACAAGAATCAATAAGATCTTATTGTTATAATTTTTTTAACAAACACATCTCCAATAAAGTTTCAAGGCTACTTGTAGTACATGTATATAAGCCTAGGTGCATGTATATATAATGAGTGAGTTTCCAAACCTTTTTTAAGATTAGTCCAGATAATCCCTGACTTATTATCACAATTGGGATCAGAATTTCTATCATGAGTTGTTGCACTCATGAGTCAAGTCATTATGTGACTGGACCCAATTTTATGAGCATTTTTATTGCAGTCATAAGTGGGGATCCCAGAGTTGTAATTTGACTCACATGGTTGTAAATCCAAATCCAGTTTTCCCAAAGTTGTTGTTTTTTTGTCATAAATCATGATCGTGCAGAGGGTTTTTTTTTGTCACAAATCATGATCATGCAGTAGGATGCTGCAACTGGTTATTAATGCAGACTGGATGCTAAGCATCAGAATTCTGATCATGTAAATGTGTGACAATTTTAAGTTATGTTTAGATTATAAGTTACTTTTTCAAAGGCTATTATTAATTTGAACCACTGTTAAGTGAGCAGTCATAAGTTGATCATCTATATTAACATTTAATTACACTTAAAAGGAAATTTTACATCACAATACAATGAGGAACTATAGGTAACCTCATTCTATGTCATATCTGCATTTTGGTTTCAATTTTTTATAATTAAGGAAATGATCTTATCATATGAAAATTAGGATATTAATTAACCTTACAAAATCCTAAAGTACTTTACAGGCACATGTCTATGGAGGTCCTCAATCATCGAAGTCATAGTTGTTCCCAATGGTGCTTTTTCAAAAGACAACTGGACTTTATTTTTTTCCGTGGACATATTTTACTTCTCATTCAAGAAGCTGGAGAACTGAAGAAGCTTCTTGTATGAGAAGCAAAACATCTCCAAGGAAAAAAAAGAAAGTCCAGTTACCTTTTGAAAAAGCACATTTGGGACACTTTATAGGCATCTATTTTCATTAAAACTATCATCTATATTCATTCTTATAAGTGGTTTGCTTTGTTCTGCTGCCTTAAAACGTATATATTTTTGTAAAGGGAACTTGACAAACTTAACTCTGTGACTAGTGCAATATTTCAGCTTAAGGATTTAACTCTCAAAATAGTTTTATGGACAGAGTTGTGGTATGGAGGAAGCTTCAATCTCTTGCAATTTCCCCTTCCACCCCAGAATGGCATAAAATTATTTGACCTAATGCACAGAATAATCAATAAAGTCCACATCTGGCAGGGTGTTTCAGAATCCAGTGAGTGTTTAAGATCTCCAGTTTTTAGAGAAATTTAATATGCCTACAGGTTAAAATAAAGTGTAATTGATGAAAGCAGCTATCCCCATTATTATATGAATGGACAAAAATATAAAGAGCCTACTATTTAAGTGCTGCTAATTTTATCTAATGACATTAAGATATAATTATGGCTAGAATAACAATGATCTTTAGACAAAGGATCAACAAATGACAAAAAATAAATGACAACAAATGAACTTATTCATGTTCTTGAATAATGTTCTGAATTACCATCTATCTTCAACCAACAAACTGAGGGTACAGTATGTTTCATCAATCTGTCTTTCAGACAATTACAGCCTTTCTTAGAAAACTAAATACAATAGTTGAATCTGTAAGCCTGTCAATAGTTGTATCCATAAGCCTGTCAAGAACCAAGAACCACACTGTTGACTAACAGAGGAGGCACCCCATCTCTCTCATCCAAACCCTTGTTTTTCAGCTTCTTTTAATTTGTAATTTTAATTCATTTTTATATTTATAATTGCTAAATGTTTGTTTTATCTTGATGTAAGCTGCTTACAGACACCTGAACCACAGCAAGATGGGCAGTATATTAATTTGATAAATCAATTAAACAAATTTTATCAGCCATGGTGAAGCGCATTCAACAGTTTAATATCCTGACAATAGCAACATAGTATTAACAGGGTGACTCAGATTTTGTTTGGGTTTTGCATTATTTTGTTTTCTACCTTTAAAAACCATTACCAGACGGACTACAATACACTTAAAGGTTTTATTAAATATCTTAAGGAATTAGTAAGTTCATTATTGCTAAATGATTGTATTTCTAATATAACTAAAAGGATACAGAGATTGGCATTCAATGTTGTAAAACCAAAAAGAACATATGAGTTAATGTTAACATTAATTCCCTAATAATAACAGGTGCAACACATCTGAAACAAAATAAACTTCTCAAATGCACTATTCACTTTTTAAACATGGACAAATTGTGTTGCAGGGCAAATGATTTGTAGAGCAAAAATGCCTCTTTTCCTTTCTATGTATTTCTCTCTAAAGACTTCACAGAGAGCTTTTCTACACTCAGCTTTGTTGTCCTCCCTCAGTTTGCCTTTATAAACAATCCTCTCCAAATATTCTTTCTGAAGCCACTGAATAATTCTGTTTAGGATACTTATGAAACTAATGGAGTTATAAAATAAGAACTTTTAATTAAAAGAAGAACTTCAAATTTGCCATCTGTAAGTTTTACAGCTTAGTTTGGATATTTTAGATACCATGGTATCAAATTACAGTCATGTAAGAAAAATCGTATCAATACAAACACTTTACTGAAGGGCAGGTTCACTCTCACCCAAGGGATCTATTCACTTCCCATACAGAAAGGGGCTGATGAAATGCTGTCAGAGTAAACTTCTGCTCACTTTTTGGATGATTTAACGCCAATGGACCATACAAACACCCCAGAATGGCTTATAAGCTCAGCCAAGCATGTTCTTCTCCCCAATATATTTTAATTATGCATCTGCTCTAATTGCAATCAGATTACATCACTGAAAAAGGAACAAATTGGAAGTTTCTCTAATTACTAAGAGCTTTTCATCAATTTCCTAAAACAGGGTTTTTATTTAAGGAAAGGTAGAAACACCAGCAAAACTGTGACATTTCTAGACATCAGTGTCAATTTATTCAGCAATTCTGTATGGCTTTCATTAGCAGTCCAAACTCAAAAGAGGCAAATTTAAGTCCTAGGTCCTTTATTTTACTCCATTAGCAATGTTTTATACACAGACGAAAGCCCAACATAAATGTTTTTTTTTTAAAAAAAAAAAACCTGCCAGGCAAATCTTTAAAGACAATGTATGCACAGGCGCCCACTTGCAGACACTTAAAAACAGCTACTCTTTGATTTCTCAAGCAAGTACTGCCCCTATGAGTAAAGTAAAAGCAAAAGTTTCTATTTCAGAACTTAATTTCTCACAGAGTTCAGTGTACTTGGAAAAATAAGTTTTTTCAGTATCAGCACTCCTAGGAAACTTCTAAACAAGAGCATGTGGCTTTATCTTGATACACTCATGGCATTTAAAAGGTAGAGGTTGCAAGTTACAAAGCCCAGATTCAGTTCACTAGTTTTGAAATTTGAAGGTTATTTTCATTTTCTTTATTTACCATGTGTATGAGAATCTAAGAGAATGTCAGAAGTATGTTCTGCTCTGGAAACAAAAATGTCAAGAGAAGCAAATGGGAGCAATTCAAAATGTGGTGTCTTTTTTTTTTTTTTTTTTCCCTCTTTCCTTTTTGTCCAGATGCAACATCGTTTAAACGGCCTATTAAGGTGTTGCTTTGAAGGGAGGAAAAAAAAAAATAACACTTCTCCGGCACAAAATACCATAGCACGCACACATGGTCATGCAATTAAGCCTCAAGCAAAACAGATTGTTCCTTCCATGAAATGCAGGTATATTTTCAAGGAACAGAAAAGGCGATCCGGGAAGAAAAGGGATTAGAGGTTTATTTCAATCAGACTGGCTGGTGCTGCCAGCCCTCCCGGCTCTTTTGTTTCTTCCCGGCAGGGCTAGTTCGACCGAAGTAACTTGACAGTCGAGGAAATCTATGAATTGCGAGTTGTTTCTCGACAGCAGAGCGCTTGCAACAGCAACTCCATTGACTCGGTGGCGGGGAAAGGGGCGAAAAACTACCCAATAGAAGAAAAAAGAGGAATAATCAGACGAATCCCGCTTCAACAGGTGAAAGAGAACCTCGGGGACTAAAAGGTTAAGGATTCCAGCCACCGAACCAGTTAAGGGGAGTCACCGCTTCCATCGGAAGAGCCCGCACGGAGAGTGCTCTCCCGACCCGCAACTTCCATTCCTCCCGAAGAACGCACAACCGCAAGCCCCATCACAAACACGCAACACGCACCAAACGGGCACCTCCTGGGGAGAAGGGCACGTCTGCCGGAGTAACCGCCAACTCTCCAACTCCAGCTCCCCCGTTTACCTGTCGTCGTAGCAGAAATCCGCGCCCAGGGTATTGAGGTACAGGACGAACCCCAGGGCGCTGCTCACCAACTCCGCGATCATTTCTCCGTTCCTGCCGGCCCCCTTTGCCGCCGCCGCCGCCGCTCCCAACCCCGAAACGCATCCACCGCGCGCTTTCTCAACCGCCTTGCTTCACTTCGGCTTCCTTTTCCTGCAAGCGGGTCGGCTCGGTCAACGCCTGCCGGCCCCCGGCATCTTCGCTCCTTTCCCCGCGCTCGGCCAGGCGCTGTCAGCGGCGGGAGGAGCCCGGCAAGCACCAGCCGCTTTATTGTTTCGGCGTCCGCTCGCTCCCTTTTACCCCATGGCTGGCCGGGCGCCTTTCAAACCAACCCTGGTCTGGAATTTGCCCGCCTTGCTCCGCTCTCCCAAGAGCGGGTGGCTCACTCCGCCGCCGACTGCCGACCGCCCCGAGGCCCCTTCGCAGCTGAACTGAAAGCACCACCGCCGAGGCTCCGCGAGCGCCCGCGTGGGGCTCTCCGAGCTTCCTTCGCGCTTGCGTGCCATCCCCTCTGGCCCGCCCCTTTCTCTCGCCACAGTGCGCCTTCCGCCCTTCGGTTTCGGCGGCGCTGGCTGCCTCTTCCTGCTTCTGCTGCTGCTGCTTTATTTTTTATGCCGTTTTATTTTTCTCGCTCTTCGCCCACTACTTCTAAAGGCGCCCCTTAGTTCTGGAGGGAGAGGGGAAGGGGAGGCGAGAGAGAAGCCACAAAGGAGGGAAGAAGGAGACCGGCCGGCTCTGCGACTGGCACAGGCTTTCCACCCTTGACCGCTATTCAAAAGCAAGTCATCTGGCAGCTCCCCCTCCCTGCGGGGGAAGAATATTGTTGAGCCAAGTGAGGGTTGAAATCTGGCATTCTCAGACAAAGAGGTGGGTGGCTGGCTGGCTGAGTGAGTGTATCTAGCAACCTATTTAGGAGAGACCCGCCCTGCTTAATGCACAAGTTCCTCCGAAATACCTCCCAGGTTGCAAGGAAGGAGAGCAGACTGGAAGAAAGCAAGCCCTCGCCCTCTGTGTGTGGTTTCAGGACACACCTGGGAGATTTCCATCTGCCGGGAGTAGTACGAACAGGCACAACCAATGGCTGTAGCCCTGCTATAAGGTCAAGGCGAGCAGCACCACTATTTTTATCCAATCATCTAGTGCAAACCTCAATTCATGGGCAGTGTTCCTCATTTTCTGCCAACCACCTGCAATGAGAGTTTCCTGAAGTGACACACCACAAGACACGCTGCGTGCCCAGGCACATGGGTGAAATCCTGATGCTTTAAAAAAAAAAAAAAAAAAAGACTCTACCTGTTTTCATTATTCAACACTACCTTCTGAAGACTTTCTAAGGCTAAACCATGCCAGTCTTTCCTTGGCAATATTTTACATGCTCTTTTGAAGCCCATCTTAGAATGACACCAGTTCTCACTGCTGTGTTCAGTTAGTTCCAAAGTGTCATCGCCAATCAGGGCAATTTTAAAACTGTGATGCATTACGCGTGAAATATTAACATGCTGAGAGCCCTGTTGAAACCTCAGCAGATAGCACTATTTTTCAGGGGGCTGTGGAGTGTTGAATATATTGGGCCTTCAACCCAAAGGATTTTAATGTTGGTTCGACATAATCTGTCCCTAGGTTTTTCCTCCTTGATAATCGCAGCTAAAGAGAAGAACAGATTCTTTCCTTCCTGCACTAATCAAGTGTGAATAATGTTTTTTCTTAATTGAAAGATTTAAAACATGTGCTAGTCATCTTTTTTCAGTATTCAGTATGCCCAACACAAATAAGATTTAGAAATAATTTGTGACAAATGATTCAAACCGAAGCCTTTTCTATCTAATCCAAGTGTGGGCATCCTGTACGCCCAAGCTCTATTTTTTTCCAGAAAACTCAGCTGAATTGATGGATATTGCTATAGCTTTCCGGCAAAAAATAATAAGGGAAGCCTCTGGCCACAAAATTTTTACCCAGTCTGGTCTAAATAATCCAGATATCTATTATTTAACACAAATTTGCACTAAGGTAGTTTTAAAATAGTAATTTTTCTTTCATGTCTGGCTCCGCTCTTCTTACTACAGCCGTATTGTTTCTTAAGCAGAGTTACAAAAATGCCTTGCCTTTGTCTTCTTGGATGTTTCTACAACTTCCACCCTCATTCACAATGCTAAGAATCCCCAGATAGGCCCCATCCAAATATTAACCTAAGCTGACCCTTCTTAGCATTCAAAATCAAGGTCAGTTAGGTGCTGCCACCTGCTGAGGTGTAAGACAGACGCACTTTTCCTTTGTCTCATGAATATTTCAGCATTTGGAAATAAGCATGCTTGCTCTTAAAAAAAATTATTCCCTTTGCTATGATTTATTGTTTTTTCTGTGTTTCTATGTTTGATTTGTGTTATCTAACGATGTTTGCTCTGTCCCACCTATTACTCCAAAATTCTGTTGGATTTCTTGAAACATTGGCAGGTAACATTGTTACTTTTCTAGAACTGGACATTCCACTAATGAGTTGTATTCTTTATTCATATACTTACACTCCATTTGAAAAAATATGCAATACCTTCTCAAACCAAGCAACCAAAGAAAGTATCCTAGTAACTAAAGCTATAGATTAGTTTTTGGCACCATATAGGAGAGGTTAAATCTTATTTCTATTCCTTCATACAAGACAATCAACTAATAATAAATTAGTTGGATTTATAAATAGCATTTCACACAAATTAGGCACGAGACCAGTGGTGGGATTCAAATTTTTTTACCACCAGTTCTGTGAGCGTGGCTTGGTGGGTGTGGCAAGGGAAAGATACTGTAAAAGCTCCAGTCAGAGGTGGTATTTGCCGGTTCTCCAAACTAATCAAAATTTCCTCTACCAGTTCTCCAGAACTGGTCAGAACCTGTTGAATACCCCCTCTGCACGAGACTGATAATAACATTATTATTAAAAATTTTCATGAAATTTGGAGATAGGAGCAACAAAATGTAAATGAAGACAAAAAAGTAGTACACAACGCCCAACATAGAGTTGCACCAAAAGTACTTAACACCAATTTAAAACAAAAATAACTGAGCCAGTTATACTTTCTTCAGGATGGCATTCCATCATGAGAGCACTACTTTTAAAAGACCCTAGTCAGTTTTGCCAGGTTATTATTGTAAATTGTTAAAGTTGCTATGGAGAATTGCAATCTTTAGATAGCATATAAGCATATTGACATGTTTCACCTGTCCAGGCAGAATTTAGGGGATGGAATGAAATGACTATGTACATGTATGGATGGTAGACTACATTTCTGGAATCCTTGAATAATTGTTATTTCCAGAAGACAGCTGGGGAAAATTATTAAAAGCTTTGCATTAATTATTTTGGTAACAGGGAACAGCAAGTTGGTTGCCTTTATGAGAAGCATCTAGTTCAAACACACTATCATATTTTTAGTTTGCCCCTACATTAGAGTTTTCACCTCCTTCAAAAAAGAAGTGGGATGGTTGTCCAATTTACCACTTCATTTACATACAGTATGAGGCTGACAATGAAAATATCAGACTTTTAGCAGGAGGACAAAATGCATATTTTGGCTGGCTTAATCTAGTGGAAAATATTTATCTGTCCCATACAAGTAGAAGTATTTGTCATTGCATCTGCAATCCTTTATCTGCCTGCATGGAATAGAACTGCAGAAATAGTCCATGTTCTATAATTTCTTAAATCAGTATAAATAGGACTTAAGTAATTTCTGATAATAGCAAGTTATAAAATCATAATGCAAAACTCTACACATAGTTCCTGTTTTAAGTCTTTGACTTTAGGCGAAATTGACCTCTTTCATTTGCTTTCTTTGAACTTTCTCTGACCAGCACGGGAGAAAGAAATAACAATATATATAACAGAGAAAAGTCTTGGCATTTTATTTTGTTTTATTTTTGCTTAAGTGTTGAAAATATATTATCATCATACTTGGAAATAACATGAGATATTGTTTAGCACTTCATCAAAAATGTCTATTCATTGGATTGAGTGTTTGACATGTGTGATAATTACAAGGTATAAAGATAAGTAATTTAAAGAGTTCACACATATCACCAAATAGTCATTATCAAAACAACTTTCATTCCGTGAAATGAATGTTGTCACAGGCTATCAAAGGAAAGTAAGAGTAGGAGGGTTGCACAAAAAATAGTAATTGTGGAGATGAGATGAACAGCATAACCTAAAAGCTATTCAAGAGGAGTTGAAAAGGTGTCAGATTTGTTGTTTTAGAGGCATATCAGTATGTGGTGTTGTGGGGATCCTTGTTCACATTGGACAAACAGAAACAAGATATCCATTTTCCAAATACAGCCATGTTTGGGATTTGGAGAACCAAATTAGAAACAATACATATTTATTACAGTGTCAAGTTTTCTAAATTTACAAAGCTCTTTGGAATCCAAAAAATATATGACACAGCTCAATTGTAAATGTATGTATCAGACTTATTTTACCTGCAGCTGAATTATTTTTAAATGTCTTCTGGACCAGGCATTAATTCCATACGTGACCACAGTTAGCATACAAGGGAAGAAAATAGAGATGATCCAAGTTGTATTATTTATTTATTGTTTATCCCCCCTTTATTATTTATTTTTATAAACAACTCAAGGTGCTGAATATGCCTAATACTTCTTCACCCACCTATTTTTCCCATAACAATCCTGTGAAGCAGGTTGGGCTGAGACCAAGTGACTGGGATCTTATTACCCACCCAGTCCCAGCCTGATAACTACTGAATGATTAAAAACTTCAAGACTTACATGCTGTAGTGGGCATTCACACCCTTACAGGTGTGGTGGTTTGAATGCCATTGATTCCTATGGTATATCTCAAAGCCTCACAACTAAAAGGATGCTCAGATTTTTCCATGTGACACATTCATTGTTTCCTATCTTCCATCTGTAAGCAACTGCACATAAATAAAAAATGTGTATTCATGTTTGCCAGATTCACTAATAACCGTGTTACTAACTTATCAACTGAGGTGATTCATGTCAAGTGGGACAAACACTGAACAAATCTCTCACTTAAACAACAGAAAAGTTAGGCTCAATTGTAGTCGTGCATCAAGGGCTACCTGTTATTTTACTTTGTCCAGTATAAAAATTGCAGCAACTTCATTTTATGTAGAATTCATTAAAACAGCTTGACCAGGAAGGCCTAAAATGCTCATGTCTATTGATAACTGAAATGCTTACATGAAGGTGAAGAACAACATGCTGTTGTTGTTCTATGTACTGTAATGTTTTAGATAACTGCAGTGAACTGGAATGTCATCATGACTTAATGTTGTTGACTTCGTTATTGCCACTGTACAAAGTTGGGCAAATTCTGAATATAGCAACAAAGATAATTAGGGACTAGAAAGTAAAGCATATGAATAGATATTGAAGAATAAAGGAAATATGTTTAAGAAAGGATAGAATAGCAATCTTCTGATATGCCTGAAAGGCTATCGAAAAAGTCAAGATCTTTTTTCTTTTTTTCCAGGGCATTGAATATGGTATTGGAACAAGATTTATCTGGGATATGTTAATTTAGATTCTTGTACAGGTAATCCTCGACTTACAGCAATTTATTTAGTGACCGTTCAAAGTTACAAAGGCATTGAAAAAAGTGATTTATGACCATTTTTTACACTTATGACCATTTCCACATCCCCCATGGTCATGTGATTTAAATTCGAATGCTTGACAACTGGTTCATATTTATGATGGTTGCACTGTCCTGGGGTCATGTGATCATCTTTTGCAACCTTCTAACAAGCAGAGCCAGTAGGGAAGCCAGATCCATTTAATAACAATGTTCCTAATTTAACAGCTGCAGTTAACAAAAGTGGCATGAAAAGTTGCAAAATGGGGCAAAACTCACTTAACAAATTTCTAATTTAGCTACATAACTTCTGGGCTCAATTGTGGTCGTAAGTCAAGGTACCTGTATTGAGAGGAGGTTGGTTAGCATAAGAAGCTCCTTCCAATTGTATGATTCTGCCTTGTAATATATTTTCTGTTATAAAGTTCAAGTAAAACAAAAGAAAAAATAATTTCTAAATAAAATGTATGTTTGCCAATCAAAATAGCTTCCAAGCTAAGATAACCAAGATAGCCAAGTTCCAGTTTAACTTCAATAAATTAAGAGGATTACTGTTGAATCCAAACTTCATCAGCCCAGAATTGTGGTATTTGAATTATAGATTGATGCCTTTTCTGTTTATCAATGTGTTGAATGTTATTTATATCTTCCTCAGCCTTGCACAATTTGCACCAATATTTTGGCTGAGGTTTAGATATATATTTTAACCTAGTTCCTCCCTTACTCAGTGCTTCCATTACCTTTTGGGCTTTTTTTTCCTCAGGCTTTCTTGCTGGACTATTGCAGATCTGTGTGCCTGTGGTTGTTTGAGTCATTGGAAGTGCTTTGAACATGAGAAAAGCAGGTTTCAAACAGCAAAAAAATGTTTCATGACCCATCCTAATAATTTCTATCCAATAGATTTAGTACAGTTTTTTAAGATATTTTGATTTGTGCAGTTTTAATATTTTAATTATTTCTACTTGCTTTATAATTTGTAAGCTATCCAGAGTCATCTTGTAGGGTAGATGGGCAGCATATAAATTTGACAAATAAAAATAGATTTTCTTTTATTTAATTAATAAATGAAAATAAGATTCAAAATTGCAAATTGATTGACTGCATGTTTCATTAAACAGATAAAGTTGCCATTTGCGGTATTTCTCAAGCTTAACTGCATTCATGGACCACATTTAGAAAATGTAATTCCAATTAAGCAAATGCACCTTCCTGTACTTTTGACTTTAACAGCATGGGAGTTTATATTTTTACAAGTAACAATGATTATGGTTGCATTTGTGCTACCTTCCCATCTTATTTAAAAGTATATTGCAATTACATTTTCTTTAAAAAAAATTAAGCTAAAACTAAATATTTATTACTCAATTGGTTTTTCATGTACTCCAAGAAAACCTCTTTACACAAACAAGTTGATTCAAAATGGTTATCAAAAAAAAAAGATCTCAAAACTAAAGAGGTAAGAGCAAGTGGATCCTCAAGTCAATGAAATCCCATTTTTAGAGATTTATCATCATTATCATATACTGTACATAATATTTTACTGACAGTTTTCTTAAATCTAATATTCAGATTGTTACTTGTGTTATAACTGGTATGCTTCAAGGAAAGAATCCTGAGCCCTGGATTTCTTCTCATGTGTTAAGAATGCAGGGAAACATGGACCAAGCCAACAAACAGCCCCTTTGTAGCTGATATTGCATGCTGAAAAATGGGGTTGAGGGGAGCAGTGGATTCTTCCTGGCTAACTGTTCGTAGACATAGGGAATTATAATTGAGCCAACAAACAAGCTTTGTCCATGGGAAGGTTTTGGCAAATTCTCTCATGAACTTCAGCAGACCACTGTAGATCCACAAGCCACATTTTGAGAATCATTGTGATAAGTTCTAATGAAAAATATTTATTGCTAGGTTCATTATTCCCTGATAAAATAGCTTGGTTTTGAAAATGTGTTTCTCTTGTGGACCATTCATTTATATGGCTCAAATTAAATCAAATATTTATGGGCTCTATTTGAATTTTAAAACAATAATTTATGCTTTTCCTATTTGGAAATTTCATCAAACAATTTAAGAGGTGCCAGTGATTTGCTTCAGGGATTTTATGCATGCAAAATATGTGCTCCAATTTGCTGTAATAACTGTTCTGATTATGAGTTATAATCTATAAGCCATTCATTTTTGTCTAAGGAAAAATATTAGGTGAAGGGCAAAAATCCATGTTTCACTTGGTGTCTTCTTTAAATCTCAGAGGGACCCATACAAGAAAAGACTGCTCAAAAGCAGTGATTTGTTGACATCTTCAGAGAACTAGGAACTGGCTTACAGCCACCATGTCATATATGTAAATTTCTTCAGGCTTACATGATATGATTTACTTTGAAACAGGAAACCATTGTCTCCAAGGTAAATTCATTTCAACATAATAAAATCTGGGCTGTGTTATTTGACTTCTTTGTTTCCAGGGCTCCAAATAAAAAATGTGCAAACTGCTATTTCCAGAAGGAAAATTCTTACACTGAAAAGCATTCAGAAAAAAAAAAAAAAAAGCTGCAAGGCAAGTCATATAAAGGCTTTCGGATGTATCAGTTCCTTATTTTGATCAGGCAGTGGAGCTAAAGTACAGCAGCAACACTGAAAAAGTACAAGAGAGGGACAGAAGCCATGCTAAGTCAAGATTTGTTACCTCAGTGTGATGTTGGAGGCCAAATTGCCTAACTTTTGCCTAATATGCACACACCATCATTTAGTGATAAAGCACATTCTCTACACCTGGAAAATCTCAGTGATAAGAGATCATATGTCACCCCAAACATTTTTTTTTTGCTAAAGACTTTGAATAAGTGTTTAGCTTGGTTCACATATTATGCTCAATCATAAACTAATTTCTGATTGACTCATGTTAAATTCCCAGATTATATAAATTACAGCCAAATGTAGCACATAGTGATTTTGTATAGTATAGTAGCTCAAGTATAACACATTTATTTGATTGTACTAAATATTAAGAATCAGACCATGAAGTAGGACATAACTTTAGATTACAGATGAAATCCAGGTTATTTAAAAAAAAAACCTGCTAAGAAATGCTTGTTGCATGTGGTTTACTTTCCTGTTGTTTCTCCTCCTCCTCCAGTCCTAAAAGAACCATAAGGAAATAAATATTCCATCTGGAAAACTTGTATTACTCTTTTGTGGAACTCACACCCAACAACTATATACAAAGCAGAGGCAACTCTAACTCCATACTGTATGTTGCATTTATACTATCTATATGTGCTAGTATAGATAGTTCAACAGCTCACAAAAGTAAGGAAAGTTAAAATATATGCAAATACTTGTGGATGCCAAAAGGCACACATGTACAAGTCAAAAGGCTAAATACCATTCCGTAGTAGAAAATGGTTTTAGGAGTTAGCAATTCTCTTTTAAGTATTTATGCACTAAAGCAAAGCTAAACTCTTGCTAAAAGCATGCTTGTTTCCTTTTCATTTAGCATTTTAATTGAGATCATTCAAGTCTAGTGCTACATCACTTTTATTATATTTAATCTACAAAACTGAAACTCACTGTTGATAATTCAAAAGAAAAATTAATCAGAAATCCAAATACAACTAGTTAACAAAGGGAAGATTGAAATTTGGATCCTTTTCAGTATTCAGTTTCAATTTCTGTTTTCACTGGATAAACTCATTATTGCATAGTACTCTCCAAGAATTAAGGAAAAACTCTAGATTAAATAGTTGTTCCTGGGTGATTCTAAAGTTTAGGTCATGTTTGCTAAAGTTCGCTTTACAGCTGGAGATGAATAATTAGCGTGTCTGGTATTTTTTCTGCATTCCTCTATCGCAGCCTTTTCCCATCTGGTGCTTGGACTGCATCTCCAAAACTCCCACATTGGATATCCAATAGATGGGGATTCTGGGATTTAAAATGCAACACATCTGGAAGATATTCAAAAAGGATACACAAATGTAGGAAAGGCTTTAGGGTATAGCAAATCAAATATTAAAATCGGATGATGTCTATATATATAATGTGCTTAACTCTCATATTTTAAATTACACTTAATGCTTGTGTAATTCCATAGATTTATTTCTGGCACAGGTACCTCTGGCACACACCTTTTCACTATATCTACTATGTTTACCTCTCTAATCTACTTATTTCAGAATAATCCAGTTCTGAAAAAAATGTGGATCCCATATAGAAAAAAAATATTTCCCTGTTCATGAATGAAATAAGGTGAAGAAATACCTTGTTATCAACTTAATTTCAGAGAATTTTCCCACAAAGAAACAAAATAAGATGTAAGTTCTTGCAAATGATCTAACTTGGAAAGGAAAACTCATGAATGGTACAAGGTGTCAACCATTCACAGGACAAATATTGACCTCTGCATTTGGTTAATGGAATATATTTCTGTATGCCCAAAGCTCAAAATTTAATATTTAATTCTCCAAGAACTGGAAAGAACCTCCATTGTCATAAAAATATGCATCACTAAGCCATATCACTCAAGGCACAAAAGATGAGGCTCAGATTATACTACTCTGGATATATTATGCAAAAGCCCAACTGTCTGGAGAAGCTTTACTGGGGAAAAGAGAAGGAAAGAAAAGAAGATACTATTCAGCAGCAAGATGGATCACTTCACAGTGGCAATGAATGAACTATTGGGGAGACTTGAAAGCATTATCATCACCAAACCCATAGTAACACGGGTTGAATCTCACCCCTGCACATAATAAATCATTGCTTTAAAAAGAAACTGCATGAAAAAGTTTATACATTTACTGTAGCATCAAGATCTAGTTTACTTATGCAAAACTTGATCAAAGACTTTTGGACTATTGTCCTGATATGATATCAGAGATTGCAGGACTTTGATTTTTGCTCACATCCTCTTCCTTTGAAGATGGGAGCATATCTCTCTGGTACGAGGAACATAAATCATTTCTTTTGGTAGTAGCCAGGATGAAAATTCCGAAAAATTGGAAGTGGAAAGCTGAATTCTCTAATCAGAATTGGATATATAGAGTACAGGCAACTGAGAATTTTTATATTTAATTAAAACTGATTAAAGGGATTGAAAAACTGCACAATATCATTAATGAAAACTATGGAAGTCAACTTTCTGAATTATTAATAAACTCTTTTAAAAAATTTATTTCCGACTTCTGGTTTGCAAGGCTTCGGTGGCAGCAGGAATCCACGATTGTGTGCGGTTTCTGCTGCGCTCGCCGCTGGAGTGCCCCCGATCCAGCTGGATTTGGGGGCTATATTTACCCTGTAGAGGGAACTGAAGATAGGGGAGATCCAGCAGGGGTCTGGGGGAATCGCAACCCCCCTCCTCAGCTGGCTTAACTCCCTTTTCCAAAAGCGGTGGAGTGGCAGTCAGCAATGGCCACTACAAAAAAGCTTTCATCTAGATAAGAATGTGCAGGAGGAAGCTGAGAAAGTGAAAGTTTTTGGCTAACTGGGATAATAAGTAACATTTAAATACCCTAGAATTGAAGTTTCATTAAAGATACATCGTTCCTGACGATGGAAAAAGCGGCGAATGAAAGAAAAAAGGGAAAGTTTGTTTTTTCTCACTCTCCTTCCTTACAGTGATAGCAAATGAATTGAGAAATTGGAAAAAACTATTTTGGCATCAGCAGGTAATCCTGAAAATAAAGCCAAGGGGACAATAAAGATTTCTGAGCATTGGGGAAAAAAACAACAACTCTTTTTTGCTATAAGTGGGAAGGGAGAGGAAAAGAACTAATATTAAGATTTTGTTGGAGGAGGCTGCTTGGAATTTATTATTAGATTAGAGCTAAACTGTAACAAAACTTCTAAAAGATATATTTTAATTGGAGCTTTGTAACTGAACTATAACCCCAGGAAGAGAAAGTATAAAAAGAACAAAGTGCTAAATGAAACAGTCTGTGTGTATTTGGATTCCTTGGTGACTTTGGGACTTTTGGAAATCATTATTTGAAAGATTGAAAACATTTGGATTGTACAAAAAAAATTTTTCACAATGGCCCTACTTGTTGATGAACTGAAAATTGAATTTAAAAAGCTAAAAGAAGAGGATCAAGAAGGGAAGGGCTCTTCTGGATCTGTTTTCCATTTTTTAGAAATGGCGATTTCTATCTACCAGAAACTACAAGAACAAGAAGACTGGGATGAAGAAGAAGCCATCTTTAATGAATAAACAACTTTAGCTGGGGAAGAAAAGGGAAAGAGGGGAAAGAGAATGGAGAATTTAAGACTTAAAAAAACAACCAAAAAGGGGGAAAATTAGGTGAAAAATCGATACAATGTCAGAAAGCTACAGAAAAGAGGAATACAGAAGAGGTGGAGATAAAAAGGTGGAGATTAAGAGACAAGGGGGTAAAAAGGCAGGATTGGAGAAGAAAGGAAGGGGAAAAGGGAAGAGAAGTTACAAAGGTTTAAAACAAGATGTAAAGAAGCAAGATTTATTCAGAAAAAAGAGATTCTGCAAAAATACATAAGATTGTATTGTATTTATATTTGAAATAATGTTAGAAAACTGGATTTAATAATAGAGCTTAATTTGCTATGGATTATTGTTTTAATTATATAATCAACTTATTACTCTTTTTTATTTTATAATATAGTATGTAGCTTTAGAATGTACTAAGCAGAATCAGAATGAAAAGTATGTATTATTTTAAGTGTTAAATTTAGGGGAAAGATTTAAAGGCGTCATACTTCAATCAGTGATTACAAGAGAAATTTTTTGTTAATGAGAAAAGATAATAGAAAATTGAAATAGAACAGACAAAAGATGTACGCATAATGATTTAAATTGAGATGAAATAAATAAAATAGAATTAAGAGAGTGAAAAGGGGAGAAACTGTATAGAAAATGTAGAATGGTAAATAAGATATGAAATGGGATAAAAGTGAGCATGAATTTGAATTTATGTCTGTACAAAAAGATGTAACCTGGGACTAAGCCACTTTCCAAAAAGAAGTTTTATGTTTTGATGTTTTGTGTTTTGTTTGTGTATGTTTGTTTATTGAAAATTAATAAATTTTTAATGAAAAAAAATATTTCCACATGTCAAATTTATACTGAAGTACAAAGGAAATTGCAGCAAACAGTCTGGATTTTGTGCAGGTACAGAAAAAAGGAGGTTATGTCAGTGGTTTCTGTAGCATATCCTGTGTTCCATCATTTTTGGCAGAAGTATTGTCCAGTAAATGAATAGGATTTAGCAAACCTGAAATCTGTTTCTTGTCATCACAATTCCCACTGAAAGCAGTGCAATATCACATTGTCCATCAATCATATGTTTTCATTGGGTTTCGACTGGTAACATTTCCCCAGTGTTAAATGATGGCTTCATTCCATTTTGCAGTTATATCTGGATTTATGCATTTTACTCCTTCTGTCTCTTAAATGTTTGCCCAAAGGAGAGGATATTGTGGGGGTGGAATAAGGGATAAGGTTATGATAAAATAATTAGGTTTAATAGATACATTTGTCTCTTTCCGTATAACAATCTATATTCCAACTGCAATGCACTTAGTTTCCTCTCCCACTTGCCATGATTTTTAAAGTGTTTACAGGAATAAAATCTACATCTCTTTATTCAACATAGAAATGTGATATTCCCTTTTTAAATACAGCAGTAGTATTTCATACTCTGTGTTGTTGACTTGATCATCAATATTCAATGTTTAAATTAAAGTTTAAAATAAAAGTTCAAAATTAGCATAAAATATACTTTAATGTGAAAAAACTCATATTCACAAACAAACTATTGCATTTTATTTGTTGTTATCATGCAACTGACTTGCATGAGAAACAGCTATTAGTTCTGTTCTTTCAGTGATTCAGACTCAATGTGTCACGCAGTTTCTCTCTTATAAGAAAAACAACATCTGGTATTTCCCCTGCCATGGAAATGAGTGACCAGTTACTGTTCACAAAAGAACAGTTACACAATTTGGAGGTACCACTAGATCAGGCCTGTCAAACTGGCAGCCTATGGGCCAGACACATCATATGCAGGCCACACCCCTCCCAGCTTCACAAAGGCAAAAACCATAGTGATACATCATGATCCAGTCCATGACACGATCAAATTTGACATCCATGTACTAGATAATATTTTATTGTGGCCCACAAGCTGTCAGCCGAGCTGGCAGCAGAATCAGATGAGGAGGAGGTTGCGGAGGAACTTAGACCAGTTCTGAAGTTTGGGGAAGATTCTGATGGATGCTCTGTATTGGATGCAGAGATAGGGCCAGGGCTGTCCAACATTTCCTAGCCACCTGAGAGGCAGCTGCCTTTGGAGGCTGATATGAGTGAGGAAGGAAGAACAGCTGGGGCCTGTTCCATATGCACATATGCACAGAGCTGTTAGGAGAGGGGAACAACGGCGGTCAAGGAGTCGACTTGGAAAGCAAAGAACATGTGGATGCTGAATGGCCCTTCCCTGGCTGGGGAATAAAAAGGAGGAAGGAAAGGGGAGTGGTTGTCTAAGGAGATAACTATTCATCTTTCTGAAGATTTTGCTCATTGTGTTTTGTGCCATAGAGACTGCTTGCCAGAACTTAATTTGCAGCCTTTCAGCTGGGAGCTCACAGCAATTATAGCAAGGGACTGATAAGGTTTGTTGCTGTTGTTAACTCATTCAAGGACTATTGCCTGGAATTTTTGGTGGGTGAATGCAATTAATTCACAAGAGGTAAATAAAGACGGGTTTTTAGTGACAAGGAGTCTGTTTCTTGTTTCTGCTAAAGCTAGTCAGAACATCTTTACTATCAAAAGTAGCTTTTATAAGATAGATCTTCAACTGCTTTTCCAACTGTGACTAGTTCTAACAAAGATATTTTAGCCATGATGATCCATGTTTATGTTCTGACCAAACTTTGTTTTATTTCTGGGTACGTCTGCCATGTGGCCCTACCAATGTATACCTGTACATACAGATTCCTAAGGCTTCCAAGACAATAAAAGACTCTATGTTTGGCTAGTTATAGATACTCAATGATTGGAAATTATTTCTGCTGTATCAGTGAAAGAAATAAAAATAATGAGATAACCATCTTTCTATTTTGGTTCTATTAATTAGCAACTGCATAAGGGCATCACATGATAAATTCTTGGTAGGTCAATGAGTGTTTCTGTTTTATCTTGGGTACTTCTAAAGAGTTCTGATCAAGAGTACATATTCAGGTGAATATTTTTCACATGAATGCATTCAATTCTAAATAAAAGCCGAGTTTCCTGTTCAGCTTTTCAAACACTCATCCAAACAAGATTCATGCATACTAATATTTGATATATCTTAACAAGAATGAAGATACTAGACCTATAGCTATCACACACAGCAATTTCTGCTGTGATTTAAATGCAGAATTTCTGACGTTTCTGTCAATAAACCAATGGGCCTGTCATATCTGCAAATAAGAGTTTCTAAATGTGTGCCCAGTTTTTAGTAGCAGTATTTCTTTTTAACTATTATTTCAAGGCAAGAATGTACCTTTATAATAGAATTCAGTTTGTAGGCATGTTATCTCAGAGCCTAGAATAATATTCTTATGCTTTTATGGAAATCAGTTTCAGTGCAAACATTTGGAACAAAGAAAATGCAAAAAAAAAGTTTTTCAGACAAGAAATAAACTGTAATGCATTTCAAAGGTTTTTTTTTTCCCCAAAGAGGCTTCCTGTCTGGCTCACAGTCATTTTCATGTAATAGTTTTTGTGCAATCACAATGTGTCAAAAAGCTTAATATAATGCCTGAAATGGCCTTTGACCTTGTAATTTTGGGATTGATAGTTAAAGCTGAGGAGAGATATTATAAAAGTTATCTACCAACATATCTAAGAAAGAAGTATATGAAAATTACAATTAAATTATTGAAGAATTAAAATAAAGGACATGTAATAGGGTAAAATAAATAATTATTATAACAAATTAAGGTTTCCTTTCCCTACCTGTCCTGTCTTGTCCTGTCCTGATTAGTGCCTTTAAGTTAGTCTTGATTCCTGTTGCGCGCCTGAACATGTCCATGTAGTATTCTAGGCAAGGATTTTTAGAAGTGGCTTGCCATTTCATGCTTCTTTGAGCTGATAATGATTGATTGATCCAAGATCACCCACCTGGCTTTGTGCCCAAGGACTAGAACTCATGATCTCCCAGTTTGTAGTGTTATGTTAACCCCAACACCAAACTGGCTCTCTTGACATACTATTACAACAAAGTTATATCTTTTTCTTCAAATTTAATATGAATTTTAGAATGACGTTTTTGGACAAGGAAAACTATTTAGTGTTGAGACAATGCTTTTTATATGTGTCAAATCAAACCATTTCTTTCAAATAACTGTTTCTCTACATATTTAATTATGTTAAAGTATGCAATTAAATTCTACAAATCTAAATATATCCACCAACAATAAACTGTATAAGATGTGCTACTCTTTTTTCATATTTTATTTCTGATGGAATTTCCATTTTTAGGTTGTCCAAAAGCACCTTGATTTCTTCCTGTGAGCAGAAGAAAAAAAACAGTTTTTCCTTAAATTTCTTAGTTAAAAAAAAAGAAATGAGAAGAAAAGCATTTTGAGATGATACATGTAAAATGATATATGTAAATATAATAGAATATTATAAGACAACTGTGCTTAATATTTGACCTTTACAGCAAATATATTGTAAAATTAAAGGTATGCGTTTGTTCTATCTTGAAAAGTAATCAAAATATAATATTTTTCTTTACAGTTATTACATCATAGGAATCCTAACTTTGGACTTTGTCATATAAGAAATATTTTTATTCTCTTACATCACTATCAGCATAATTTAATCTGGTTTGTGTATTCTTAAAAATACCAGCTGCAACATGATACATGCTTGCCACAATTGATCAGATACCCACTTCTGGAATTAAGAATAATCTAGTTATAGCTACAATGATTTTTAAACCAGTC
The DNA here is from genome assembly GCA_015471245.1 of Laticauda colubrina. NCBI lineage: Eukaryota > Metazoa > Chordata > Lepidosauria > Squamata > Elapidae > Laticauda > Laticauda colubrina. Next base: position 31,540,733 of record BLBF01000022.1, on the reverse strand, counting down.
CTTAGGGTTTTAGGTGCTGACCCCAGTGCTCAGCCGGTGAAAATGGGCTCCTGAGCCCCATTTTTGGTTGCAATGACTTCCTGCAACCCTCTTGCAATGAAAACAGAGCTTGGGCAGGCCATCCACTACCCTTGCTAGCTCCATTTTTGGCTGCGATGGCCTCCTGTAACACTCTTGAGTTTGATACTAAGGCATAAACCATGATTTCCAGATTACAATGATTGGGCTCAGACTGGTTGCTGTGCGGGATTTTTATGCAGCAGTCTGTTACATATGGATTTTTAGGGGCCTGGGTTGGATGCTGTTGTGCAGGCATGAGTCAGCAAATGGAATGAGAAAAGGGGAGAAGTAGCTTAATTCTGGAAACAGCTGGAAGAGCAATTATACTGTCACAAGGGCTGATGAACTAACTTGACTGCTCGGCAGGGCTACTTCGGGAGATGCCAAGACAGCAATTCTATTGGTCCAACCTGATAGGTGTTGAGGAGTAGAAGTCCCTGGGGATTAGACTCATCTCCTCAGTTATAGAGGAGATGTTGCTAAACTGACTCAAAATTGGAGAGAGAGAGAAAGGCAAGAAGAGGACAAAAAGACTGCAAAATGTAATGGCTAGAGAGAAAAGTTGGTGAATGAAGTTGCATGAATGTATAATGCATGGGGGAGGGGGGGATCTTTCCTGAGAGAAAGGAAGTAAAAATTCAGAGATGAATCATTTTCACCCTTGATCCAAGATGGAAAGAAGGGACCCAGCTGGCATTTTCAGGGCAAATTTTCACTCGAAAGTCAAGATGGGAAGGAGGGAGTTGTCGTTCATTGGCAAAGATCTGGTTTCTAGGGAAGGACTGGGCAGAAAAACATTCTTTCCCAATGGAAAACCATATTTGGTATTTGGCTGAGCAGATCTAACAGGAAGTCAAGCCTACTATTCCTTTCTTTTCACTTTGTTTTGATGAATCCAGAAAAGGAGAAAGAAGCAGGAGAGCTAGAGCAGGGAGGTCTTTGGAAGGAAGAAATAGGAGGAAACTTGACACCAGGTAAACACTGGGATTGTAGACCTCACCTTACAACAGTTCATTTATTGCCCATTTAAAATTACAACGGCACTGAAAAAAATGGTTTATGACCATTTTTCACACTTATGACCATTGCATAGTCACATAATCAAAATTCAGATATTTGGTAACTGATTCATATTTATGACAGTGGCCGTCTCCTGTATCAGGTGATCGATCACCTTTTGCGACCTTCTGACAAGCATAGTCAAAGCCAGATTCACTTAATGTGTTCCTAACTTAACAACTGCAGTGATTCACTTAACAACTGAGGCAATAAAGGTTGTAAAATTGGGCAAAACTCACTAAACAACTGTCTTGCTTAGTGACAGAAATTTGGGTGCTCAGTTGTGGTCACAAGCTGAGGACTCCCTGTATTCCTACTGTAATTAATTATTACAAATGGCTTCACAGCAAATAGTAAAAACAGCATTATAAAACCTCCACTGTCTTGTTTTTCTGTGTCAACTGCCACTCTTTCAAACCAAAATACATCTCTGGTTCAAAAAGAACCTCATCATACTGTTACATAGGTAGCAACTCAAGTTTGTAACTTTTAAACAACACTTTTACTTAGTAAAAGCTAACTCTAATAACCATAACAGTTTGGTAGAAAAAGAGGAAAAACAATGGCCTCCAAAAAGTTTCAAAAAATGTGAAATCCCAAGAAATAAAATGGAATATTCCAGTCCTTCCCTCTTTATCTGTATACATTTATAACATAAGAGTGCTACCTTGTGCCTACTTACCAAATTCATGGGGCATGTCACAATACAGGTGTTTCACATCCCAACTTACGCAACGTATTAAATCAATTCCAAGCATGCCATATTTCAACTTAGCATGATGTGCGGTCTTATCTACAGATTTCCTTCTATGGTCTACTAGTTGGAGAATTCACGTAGACTTAGAACTTAGAATAACTGTATTGTCACTTTGAATGTACAGTAATCAGCATACATTAAAATGAAATTTTATATCACTCAAAGTGTCTCCATCTCTAATATATACTACATAAACATGACAAGATAGATAAATAGAAAATTATGCATGTACACACATATATTATGTGACATGGAGAAACAACACAGTGTTCTGACCCAGACTTAACAGAATCATGAAACAGACTTCTTGTCCCAAAAAAAAAAACCCCTCTTTTATTTGGTTAATGTGAATTCCTGACATTCACACCCAGAAAAGTTCCGGCAATAAGCCGTCCAAGGTTTAATTGCATAAAAAACATTATCAGTCCTTAGATAGTTGCCAGGCCAATGCTGTAAAATGAAATACCTGGCAAGGAATCTCTAACGCATAAATTCAGATAAGCAAATCTTCACAATAATTAAGCAAACTAATTGTCTCCTGCAAACACCCCTCCTTTTTTGTTCCTATTTATTTCATATGGGAGGGGGCATTCAACATCCACTTGTGACTTTTCTTCTGAGTCGACCCTTTGTTCCTCAGTTGTTCCCTTCTCGTGATAGCTCTATGCATGTACACACCTGGAACAGGCTCCAGCTATTCTTCCCCACTTACCATGTGCCGCTTAAGTACCACTTATGGTATATAAGTGTGTCATTGTGTATCATCTGTACCATTTATGATTCAGTGGGACACGACAAACTAAAATCTTATGGTATTTCTGGAAACCTGCATAACTGGATAGAAGCATTCCTGTCAAACAGGCAACAAATGGTCAAAATAGGGAGCACCCTATCAAATCCCATACCTGTCAACAGCAGTGTCCCCCAAGGCAGCATTCTAGGACCACTCTCTATACTTTATATAAATTACCTTTATGATCATATTAAAAGCAACTGCATTCTTTTCACTGATGCTTTAAACCTGTTAAACAACACTAACAATATTGTTACCCTTCAAAAAGATTTCGCCTATGTGTCAGAATGGTTAAACAAGTGGCAACTTCAAATCTCAACAAACAAATGCATATCTTACATAATGGCAAAACAAAATTCAGAAAACAAAATACAAGCTGAATGGTCACGACCTTGTAGATGACCCCCACTATGTCAAGGACCTTAGAGTACTCATCTCTAATGATCTAAGTAGTAGACCTCACTGCAACTACATAGCCAAAAAGGCATTAAGAGTTGTTAACCTAATCCTGCATAGCTTTTTCTCTGTAATATTGTACAACTAACTGGAGCATTTGTTAGACCAATTATTGAATATAGCTCATCTGCCTGGAACACGCATTGCTTATCAAATATTAATACAATCAAGAAAGTCCAGAGATATTTCATGAGAAGAGTCCTCCACTCCAGATTATTATACCACCAGACTTGAAATTTTAGACTTAAGACAACCTAGAACCTTACCACCTTTGGTCCAACCTAAGGATAGTACATAAATTATATATTGAAATGTCCTTCCTGTCAATGAATACTTCAGATTCAGTCATAACAATACAAGAGCACACAACAGATATCAACTCAAGGTAACCGCACCAAACTTGATTGCAGAAAATACGACTTCAGCAACAGAGTGGTCAATGTCTGGAATACACTACCTGACTCTGTGGTTTCTTCCCCAAACCCCAAAAATTTTAACCTGAGACTAGACCTCACCCTATTCCTAAGAGGCCTGCAAGGAGCATGCATAAGCTCACCAATGTGCCTACCATCCCTGTCCTAATGTTCCTTTTTATTTGTATCCATTTCATGTATTCAAAATCATGTTTATATTTATACATGTTATCTAATACATGCTTGACTAAATAAATGAATAAACAAACAAACAACTTCTAAGGCAGATGATAAATATCAGATGGCCCTGGCCCTTCTCTGCCTCTGATGCAGAACACCATCAGAGCCTTCCCCAGACTCCAGGTCTGGCACAGGTTCCTCCCCAACCTACTCACTATCCAATCTGCCATCAGCTTTGCTGGCAGCAGGCAGGCCACAACACACAGTCTAGTTCAGATGTATACATGTACGAGGTGAGAGAAACAAATCTTTGCAAGTTTACCAGATGTAAGGTAACAAGACACTTCTTCAAGTTACCAAGTTTAGAATCACTGCTCTAATATGCTATTTGTATCTTTGAAGCAAAAAGAATCTGAGGGTGGACTTAAGATCCATAGCAATATGGGGCCCCAACAGAATCCTCCATGTGTGGAACAAATCTGCCTTGGTATTTTGGGTGAGGGAAAGGAAGGGAAATGGTGACAAGGTTACTGCAAGAATATACTTTCCCATCAATGTAAATCAAAGAAAAAGCAGTGCAGAAAGATAACATAACTTTATTGCATAAAAGGTTAATATAGCAAACAACATCTCCACATCCCCATGAGAAGCCAAAGAATGTGATTGCCCCATTAATCACAGTTTTACACTTCATCACACTCTAGTATAAAATATTGAGCTGTAGTAGCCTTAATCATTCACGTTCTATCATGCTGGTCAGGAAACTATAGAAATCTCTCATACACTAAACAAGTTGAATGCTCTTTTGGATGCTAAAAGTAACCCCTCTAAGTCACTGTCCAAGTACAGTCTCAGGACACTATGAAGACAGGTTTAGTGTGGCTGTGGTATTGTGTATAGAAGCACATCAGATAATTGTTGCCATGTCACAATAGTGTTTATATTTTAAATATTTTTAAAAATCCCGAAGAGACAGAATGTCAGCTGGTGCTCCATTCAAAATCCAAAAAAGAAATACTTAGACTCTTTTAATTAGAGAAAAGATATCTTTTACTGAAAGTCAAGTGGTAGCAACGAAAGAATTCTGAATTTGAGAAAATAGGCGTGTAAATCACACATACAAAATGACGGCAATGTTCCCACCCCCAATAGTTCAAATGGTTCTTCCAATTAAAAGTTGTGAATGTCATCATGGGGACATCTTCAGGTGGTGATGATACTTCTGGCCGTTGACCTTGGCATATTTTGATAAAGGTTTGCAGCTGCGCAGAGAATAGAAAGCTAAGCAAGAAACAGAAACCTAAGCAAGAATATACTCCTCCCCCCAGTTTATACAGTTCCACTTTGTAACACCTCCAGCTCACTTCCAACAAGTATCCCCCTTCCTGCCCCTGTTACTTATGACAGCCGAAAGATGCAAAGGAAAGGGAAAAGGTCTTGAAGGCTAAAATCTTGAAGGCTGACATTCGACCCTCCTAGAAAAAGGACGTTAGTCCTAAAAAAGAAAACATAGAAGATAATAGTCAATATAAAGGTAACATTGAAATATTGATAATTTTGGGGTTTATCAGGATATTTAGTAAGAAATGGCTTGACCAATGTAGGAGCTCCAACATCCTTTTCATTGACCCACTCAGCTTGGGAAGGAGGAAAATGTTTCCAAGCAACCAAATATTGGAATTGACCCCTTTGTTTTTGAGAATCCAAAATTTCTTTAACTTCAAAATTTTGTTCACCTTCAATTAGCAATGGTACAGGAGGATCAATCTGGGTCAGTCTCAACTCGGAAGTATGTTCAGGTTTTAACAAACTAATGTGGAAGACTGGGTGGATCTGTCAAAGAGTTTTTGGTAATTTTAGTTGGACTGCCACAGGGTTCACAATTCGTTCAATTGAGAAAGGCCCAACGTAATTAGGGCCAAACTTTTTTGACTTTTGGGTGGTTTGCAAACATCTGGTAGATAAAAAGACTTTGTCGCCCACCTGATATGGTTTTTGTGGAGATCTCTTTTTGTCTGCAAATTTCTTATGAGCTTGATGTGCATCATCTAATGCTTTACGAGTAACCGGCCAGTTAAGCTGGAGTTGTGTTATCTATTCATCTAATGACTGAATGTTTGGCTTCTCACGTGGAAGTTTGGGTATGGGTACAAAGTCTTGCCCCAGTGCCACTTTAAATGGAGTAAATCCAGTACTACTATGTATGTAATTGTTATATGCCACATCAGCAAATGGCAATAACTCAGCCCAATTATCTTGCTGATAATTTATGTAACATTTAAGATATTGTTCCAATACCACATGAGTCCTCTCACAAGCCCCATTGGTTTGTGGATGGTGGGTGGAGCTTAAGCCCTGGGTGGATCCCAATAGCTTCAGAAACTCTTTCCAAATGTTTGAAGTGAATTGGACACCCCTGCCTGATATTATGTGTTCAGGAACCCCATGTAACCTGTAGATATGTAAAATAAACAGTTTAGCCAAAGTTTTTGCAGATGGGATCTTCGAACAAGGTATGAAATGTACTTGTTTGGAAAACAAATCAGTTACCACCCAAATAACTGAATTTTCCCCACTTTCAGGTAATTCCACTATAAAGTCCATAGAGATTTCCTTCCATGGAGCCATTGGTCTAGCCACATTTTGTAGCAAGCCTGGTGGCTTACCAGGAGGCCGTTTGGCTGACGCACAAATAGAACAATTAGCTACATAAGTTTCAATGTCCTTCTTCAAAGTAGGCCACCAAAATTGCCGTTTAACCAAGTGCAAAGTTGTCACAAATCCAAAATTACCAGCCGCTTTAGAGTCATGAGCTTGCTGTAATATTAGGCTCCTGAGTTTCTCTGGCATATATAATTTGGCTCCCACCCATGCCAATCCATCTCTAACCGTACAATTATTTGAATGAGCCAGGAACCAGTCATCAAGTTTTAGAGCCTCTTTTAATTGTGCAGTCAAATCATTTGATAAATCAACTTCCCTCTTCTTCTTTTGGGCTCTGGTAACCACCGGTGCTGCCAACTGGTTGGTTGGGACAATTGGCTGTAGCACTTCCTGGTGAGCACTATTGTACTGAGGTAGTCTAGATAGAGCATCCGCCATGAAATTCCTCCCCCCTGGAATGTATTTCAACGAAAAATTAAAGCGCTTAAAGTATTGCACCCAGCGAATTTGTTTAGGGGACAGCTTCCAGGGCATTTTCAAAGCCTCCAAATTTTTATGATTGGTCCACACCTCAAATGGATATTTTGCTCCTTCCAAGAAATGTGTCCAAGTTGACAATGCCCAGCGAACCGCAAAAGCTTCTTTTTCCCAGATGGCCCATATCCTTTCAGTTTCAGATAATTTACGGGAAGTGTATGCACATGGTTGTAAAATCTCCTTCTCATTTGCTTGCAGTAACACTGTTCCAACTGCTACGTCACTCGCATTGGCTTGGATCACAAAAGGAGCATCCATGTCTGGGTGCTTGAGTACTGGTTCAGCAGCAAACAGTCATTTCAGCTTTTCAAAGGCAGCTTGACTTTCCATGGACCACTTGAGTGGCTTACTAGGCTTTGGTTTCACCTCCCCTTTGGTTTTTAGGAGGTTTGTGATCAGCAGTGCTATCTTCGCAAAAGCCGGGATAAATTGTCAGTGAAACTTTACGAATCCCAAGAAACTCTGAAGCTGTTTCCTGGTGCATAGAGGGGCCCATTCCAACATGGCATGAACCTTCCCAGGATCCATTTCTATGCCCTCATGTGAGATGTGATAACCCAAATAATCAATTTTGTCCTGATGGAATTCACACTTGGACAATTTTGCATACAGCTTAGCAGCTCAGAGTTTTTCCAACACTGACCCCACTAGCTTCACTTGTTCCTCTCGAGTCTCTGTGTAGATAAGGATATCATCAAGGTAAACCAAAACTCCTTTGTATAAATGCTCATGTAATACCTGATTGATCATTTGCATGAATACTGCTGAGGCCCCCTGTAGGACACATGGAAGAACGTTGAATTGGAAACAACCCATTGGGCAGTTGAAAGCGGTTTTCCATTCATCCCCTTCCTTAATTCAAACCCGGTAGTACGCTTCTCTCAAGTCGAGCTTCGTAAAAATTTTCCCTTTAGCCAGGTGGGTCAACATGTCCTTCATCAAGGGGAGGGGATACACGTTTTCCACAGAAATAACGTTCAGGTTTCTGTAATCAACACATAAGCAAAGGGAGCCATCTTTCTTTTTGTGGAACAACACTGGGGCTGTTACCTGGGGTCTAGCAGGTTGGATGAAACCATGTTCCAAATTCTTATCGATAAATGACCGCATCTCTTCTAGTTCTCGTGGTGTCATCGAGTACAGCTTCGGTTTCGGGAGTTTCACCCCTGGTAAAATTTCAATACTACAATCTGTTGAACGATGAGGAGGGAGTTCATCCAAAGCCTTCTCACTGAATACTTCCTTTAAATCCCAATATTCTTCTGGAATTTTATCCTCCCCCTTCAGTTTCTCAATACCTGTGGAGGCTAGCTCAGTGGGATTTTTGAGTTTCAGTTTAGATCGCCCCTCCCCTTCCAGCCGCTGATCAGTACATATGTGCAATAACCCCCTCCTCCAATCAACGTGGGGGTTCCATTTCCAGATTGCCAGGGCAATCCAAATATTAGCGGCTGTTCCATTCCAGGGGCCACAATAAAATGCAAAGTCTCTCTATGCTTCCCCATTGTCATTTCTATGGGTTCCATTATGAAGTGGGCAGGGCTGCCTCCCGCTACTGATCCATCCAATTGGCAAAAGTCTGTGGGCATTTTCAAGATTTTTAGTCTTAAGCCCATTTTCTCTACTACTTTCGTGCTGACTACACACTTTGTGCACCCAGAGTCTAGCAAGGCCAGCATTTTCCCTTTGACTCCCGATGTGGGTACCCTTAACTTCACTGGAATGGTCATAAGGTGATCACTACAACCTCCTCCTCTTTAAGTGCCGTTTCATGAGGCTTCATTGGGGTCTTTTCAGGTTTTTTCCCTCCTCCTGGTGCCCCCTTCGGTTCCAGCTTGACCCGGCAGTCAGCAGCCCAGTGACCTTCCTTCCCACATTGGAAACAGGCAGTGGACTTGGGTCTCGCTGTCATCCCTCCCTTTTGGGGTTTGAAGGCTTCTTGCGGATGTGGGGGGGGAGACTTGCTCCAACCAGACCCCCTGGCACCTGTTGAGGGTTAGATCAATTTCTACCTCCCCTGCCAGCACGTACCACATCTGTAGATCATTGGGGCCTCTTCTGGAAATGCAGCTCTGGTATACATCCTCATTTAAGCCATCTTTAAATGCTTCTATCAGGGCTACCTGGGACCAGCCTCAAATATGACTTGCCAGCTCTCTAAATTCCTGGGTGTAGTCAGCCACTGATCTCCGCCCCTGATTTATGGTCTTCATTCTAATTCTGGCCTTACGTTCCACCAGTGGGTCTTCAAATCTGGCCCGCAGCGCAGTCATGAACATGTCATAATTCATCATTATGCAAAGTCACCATCCACTTTGCAGCTGTTCCCTCCAGAGCCCCGGTAACACATCTGACTTTGGCTGCTTCTGAGGGAAAATCCCCTCCATATTCCTCCATATAGCTCCAAACTTGTGCCAGGAAAAATTCCAACTCCTTGGGATCCCCCCCATTTTTTATTCCAATGGAGGCAACTTTGGAATTCTACATCTTGTGGCTATTACTGCTCCTGCTGGGGGCCCTGGGGCTGCTGCTGCCTGTGGCACTAGCTCAGATTGATTTATGGGGGTGGCTGCTCTGCGTCTTCTGCCTGGGACTGCTTCCCTCTCTTCCCCCTCATACCTTTGTTCAGCATGAAGCTCTCCGAGGGCTTCATCTATGAGGTGCTTGGCTTGATTTAATAAAAAGTTTTGTTATCTCTCTGGGTGGGCTGGTAAGGTGAGGTATCAGAATAATGTCAGCTGGTGCTCCATTCAAAATCCAAGAAAGAAATACTTAGACTCTTTTAATTAGAGAAAAGATATCTTTTACTGGAAATCAAGTGGTAGCAACAAAAGAATTCTGAATCTGAGAAAATAGGTGCGTAAATCACACATACAAAATGACGGCAATGTTCCCACCCCCAATAGTTCAAATGGTTCTTCCAATTAAAAGTTGTGAATGTCATCATGGGGACATCTTCAGGTGGTGATGATACTTCTGGCCGTTGACCTTGGCATATTTTGATAAAGGTTTGCAGCTGCGCAGAGAATAGAAAGCTAAGCAAGAAACAGAAACCTAAGCAAGAATATATTCCTCCCCCCAGTTTATACAGTTCCACTTTGTAACACCTCCAGCTCATTTCCCATAACTATCCCCCCGCCTCCCCCCCATTACTTATGACAGCCGAAAGATGCAAAGGAAAGGGAAAAGGTCTTGAAGGCTAAAATCTTGAAGGCTGACACAGAAGAACAGAAAATGCTATACTTAAACTAAGTTGGAATTAATTAATAATTAAATAATAACTAGTATAAAGGTTTCAACAATTCCACATTGTTTATATATTCATACTATAACATAGTGGGTTCTAGATTGGTTTTATAGAAATTACCAAGGGAAATCTTCTACTTAATTAGTTGCATTAATTTCATTCTTTCATATGTTGATTGAGAAATTCAATGTCAGATTTCTCAGAATTCTGTAATAGTAGAAAAGTTCATATAACAATGGAATTTTTTTTAAAAAAAATAAGGGTAAAAAAGTTATTTTCCTTTAGAAAAATGACTTCAAAAAAGTGTGCTTGTTTAGAAAAATACATAACAAATGTATAAAAAAATATGCACAATCTCTGCAAGTTAAGTCCCTGTCACACTGCACCAACAGATGGAAAGAGGATGTAAAACGGAGAAAAACACTTGCCATCTGTTGGTTAATGCGATGCTTCCGTTCTGTACTCACTGCCTCCATTTTGCTTCCTCTCTATCCGTCCAGCATCCGTCTACTGACGTTTCATCTGCTCAGAGGGTTTTGAGCTGCTCAAAACTTTTGAGCGGAAAATGTATCCAATGTGTCCATTCTGCGTCTGCTCGGCATACGGGGGACATCCATTCTGCATCCGTTACACATCCGCTATATCTGCTAGGCATCCATTCCACATCCGCACAACTCGCATCTGCTCGGATGCAGGGAGGAAGCGGAACGGATGCGGAACGGAAGCGCAGTGTTAGTAGCACGGATGGAGAAAGGATGAAAGTGGATGCAGCACGGAAAGAAAGCATTTAGTGGAAAAAACTTTCGCAGAGGGGACCTATCTCGGATAATAAGGATATCCAGAGGATGCCTAGAGTATGCAAAAGGACACATAGGGAAAAACCTATACTGCTGATAAAAAGGGGGAGCAACTCACCTGCATCTCACTTTCAGACCAGCAGCCCTGCTGTGCAGACCTCTGCAGCCTTCATTTGACTCTTCCTCTTCCACAGCATCCAGTCATGTACACCATGAATCGTAACAAACTCCTTTTGGTAGCCACCATTCTTCTGCAACAGTGCGAAGCCATCTACAGGCTCTGTGAACTCTACTATGGGAAGAAAAGGAGGCAGCCAAGAAGCGTCTGGGTCCGAAGGTGGATCGGGAGAAGAGCAGAGTATGGACTGTACAACAAGCTGATGGTGGAGCTCAGGAACGAAGACACTCGTGCATTCCAGAACTTCATGAGGATGCCTCCAGCCATGTTTGATGAAGTTGTGCAGCGCCTGACACCCAGGTTGACCAAGGCAAACACCAACTTCCGGCCCAGCCTGGATCCTGGGCTCAAGGTGGCACTCACTCTGCGCCACCTGGCCTCAGGGACCACCTACAGGAGCATGCAGTATGGCTGGAGAGTGCCACACAACACCATCAGCATTGTGGTCAGAGAAGTGGTGCAGGCCATCATCGAAGAATACCTGGAGGAGCTCCTCCAGTGCCCTTCCACTGAAGAAGGATGGAAGAAAGTTGCAGAGCAGTGGTATCAGAAGTGGAACTTCCCCCACACCGTTGGAGCCATAGATGGCAAGCACGTGGCCTGCAAAGCGCCAGCCAAGTTGGGGTTCACTTATCTCAACTACAAGGGCTTCTTCAGCATCGTCCTCTTCGCCATGTACATTGATGCTTCAGGCAACGGGTCAGCTTCAGATGCCCGGGTATACAATACCAGTGACCTCAAGAAGGGGCTGGAACGCAACCTCATCATGGGCTTCCCAGATCCAGACCTGCTGCCCAACGACACGCAAGATGTGCCCTACTTCATTGTGGGGGATGATGCCTTCTCCCTCAGAACCTACCTCATGAAGCCCTACACTTTCAGACTCCTCACCCGTGAAGAGAGGATCTTCAACTACAGGCTGTCCAGGGGAAGGCGGGTGGTGGAGAACACCTTTGGCATCCTGACCAACAGGTTCCAGGTACTTCTCACCACCATGCAGCATCGCCCAGAGACCGTCAGGAAGATCGTGGAAGCTTGCTGCATCCTGCACAATCTCATGCGCACCCGCTACCCAGTCTTGCAGAACAGGCTCGTGGACCTCCAGCAAGGCAATGGGGACATGGAGCCTGGGGAATGGAGGCAAGGGCAAAATCTGATAGACATTGAGGATGTGCAAGGCCCCAACAGAGCCTCACGTGAAGGGAAGAAGCAGCACAACCTCCTGAAACACTGGTGCAACTCCCCAGCTGCAGCAGTGGAGTGGCAAGACAGGATGATAGATGCTTAATGGATGCTTCCTTCAGCCTGTCTCATCACACTGATGAGATTGGGCCATGTATGTTGGGTGGGCCTACAATGAACAGGGCATTTAATAAAGAGTTCTGTTTATGTTCAAATGTGTGGATCAATGCTTACATTAGTATTGATAATGAAGGGCCATAGGTGTGGCACCTGGGAGGGTGGACCATACAGTCCCACTATGCTTGCAATGGAGGTTTATCTATCCCACAGCTATTACCCATCCCACAGCTATTACCCATCCCACATGTATCCCTGCCCATCCCAAAGCTATTACCCATCCCAAAGGTATATCTGCCCACTCCACTGCTATCCTTACCCATCCCACAAACATGCAAAGGCTTAAACCATTTCTAAAAGTTTCCACCAAGACTTTATTTAATAAAATAAATGAGGCAAGTGTGTGTAGCAAATATAAACTTTATTAATCACAAGCTGTAAAAGAAAAATGACCCAAGTCAAGTGTCCAAATAAAGACAACAGGTAGCCACACACATAGGTGTGCCCAGTCTCAGGGGTGAAGGGTCCAGGTGCTGTGGAGTTGGCTGGTGCTGCAGTGCTGCTCTGAAGCACCACTGGGGTGACGGTGTGTTGAGGAAGCTCTCGGACAGCTGGCTCAGCCCCGTGATGTTGAGAGCTTCTTCCTCCATGCCATGTGGTGTCAGCCCCAGTACCAAGGACAGATGTACTGAGGCAAGGCTTGGCTGTGGGGTGGAGGAAGGAGCAGTGTAGTGGGGCTGTCTGGTCTGCAGCTGTGTGAGGACTGGCATGGGTGGCATCGGTGGTGTGGGGGGCATCGCTGTCATCGGTGGCATCATTGGCATGGGTGGCATCGGTGGCATCGGTGGAACCGGTAGCAACGGTGTTGCCCGGTGACTCTGTGCCTGGACTGGGAAGGGCTGCTGCCTGTGCTGCTGGACCTCCTGGTAGCCATAGCCCTGGTAGGTGAGGGCCTGTGGGAAGCCTTGGAATGGGAGGGACATCACCTGGGGTGGAGGAGCAGACCCGGACTGTGTGGGAGCAGGTGCCTCTGGGTCTGGAGGGTTGTGAAGCAGCTCGGTGATCCGGTCCTTCACCACCTGGTACTGGGGTTCCGTCATGTCTGTGAGGGTCTGGTTGACATAGGTGAGGAAGGGCTTGCGTTTGGAGGATGAGGAGTTGGTGTGGACCAGCTGAGAGAGGAGATCTATGCTGCTCCAGATGGTGTCCCTGATCTCCAGCAGGACAGTGTGGCTCTGCCCCTCCTGTCTGGCTCTCTGCCTTTCCGTGGAGGTGGAGCTGGGGGTGGATGCGGGTAGGGCTGTGGTGGAAGTGCTGTCTCCTTTCTCCCACTGCACCAGGGAGTCCTCCACACGCTCTATCACGGTTACCACACCTGTCCGCAGGTTCTCCGCCGTGGCACGCTCCACAGAAACCTGCCTGGAGACAGGAACTGACTCTCGGCCAGAAGAGGACTGGCTCTCAGCAGGCTGCTGGAGAGAGAGGGTCATGAGGGGGGCTGCTGCTGCTGCTGCTCCTCGGTGGCGGATCTCACCCTCCAGGAAGCTGTACCTGGCCATGACATAGGTCTCTCTGTCCGTCAGCTTAACCGTGGCTTGGCCAGATTTCTTGAGGTGCAGCTTCCCGTACCAGGTGTGCATATGTTTCCACCAGCCGAGGAGCACCTCCGATGTGTAGCCCAGATTCTCTGCCTTCTCTCTCCAAGCAGCCCGCTTCCTTTTGGTGTCCCTGTACAGCGGGTGTCCCTTCCACCACAGATAGTCATTCTCTCTCAGCCACTCCAGCACCTCATCCTCGTGTTCCTCCTCAATGGAGTATTGCCTCCTCTCCCGTTCCCGCATATGCCTCTTCCTCCCTTTGCCAGGCCCAGTTGGGCCCTCATCAGAGGGGCTTCCAGTTTGTAGGGGCTGCTTCTCCACACCAGCAGCAGCAACAGCATCACCAGCAGGATCATAATCAGCATCAGCATCATCCTCATCAGCAGCAGCAGCACCAGCAGGATCATCATCATCATCATCATCAGCAGCAGCAGCAGCAGCAGCACGAGCAGGACCAGGAGCACGAGCAGGACCAGGAGCACGAGCAGGACCAGCAGGACGAGCAGGACAAGCAAGACCAGGAGCACGAGCAGGACGAGCAGGACCAGCAAGTCCAGGAGCACGAGCAGGACCAGCAGGACCAGCAGGATGAGGAGCAGCTTCAGCAGAGTAAGCACCAGCAGAAGCACCACCTCCAGGAGCAGCCTCAGCAGAGTAAGCACCAGCAGAAGCACCACCGCCAGAAGCAGCCTCAGCAGAGTAAGCATGAGCAGAAGCACCACTGCCAGAAAGCAGCATCATCAGCTCCTCCAGAAGCAGAAGCAGCAGAAGCCCCAGCCACAGAAGAGTGATCCTGTGCTACAGAAGCCCCATCAGAAGCAGAGTGAGGGCCAGGGGGCGGGAGGGTGGCCCTGTCCCTCTTGCCAGGGCTGGCAGCAGATGGCTGAGGCTTCCTCTTTTTCCCCATGTTTGTGGGGTTGCTGGCTGGCAGGGAGGCTGGCAGGAAGGCTGGCAGGCAGGCAGGTACCAAGGCTGGCAGGCAGCAAGGCTGGCAGGCAGGCAGGCAGGCACCAAGGCAGGCAGCAAGGCTGGCAGGGAGGCTGGCAGGCAGGCAGGCAGGCACCAAGGCTTGCAGGCAGCAAGGCTTGCAGGCAGGCAGGCAGCAAGGCTGGCAGGCAGCAAGGCTGGCAGGGAGGCAGGCACCAAGGCAGGCAGCAAGGCTGGCAGGCGGGCAGGCACCAAGGCAGGCAGCAAGGCTGGCAGGGAGGCAGGCAGCAAGGCAGGCAGCAAGGATGGCAGGATGGCAGGCAGCAAGGCAGGCAGGCAGGCAAGGTACTCAATGCGTCTGGCAGCAGGTATTTCCTCAGAATGGTCACCTGCTTCCGAGCTGCTTCCCTTTATATCAGTGGGGCTGATGCAATAAATCCCCCCCGCATGCGCAATTAATGCCAGGCATCCGCTAGGCTTCCGCTGTGCATCGCTTCCGCTCTGCATCCACTTCATCCGCTGTGCATCCACTGTGCATCCGCTTCATCCGCTTGCCATCCGCTCTGCATCCGCTCTTTCCGTTCCGCGTCCACTTTGCTGAGCCCCCCCGGAAGCCTAGCGGATGTGCCATCTGCTCTCATCTGCTCCCATCCGCTAGGCTTCCGCTCTGCATCCATTTTCCATCCGCTCTGCGTCCTCCCCCCATCCGTTCCTTTCCGTGTTATCCGCTCTGGTTATGCAAATTTTTGCCCCTTTTGAGAGTGGATAACAACGGATGGAACATTTTTCTCGTCCGCTGTGTCCTTTTTACAAATGTTTTGCATCCGTTGGGCAGTGTGACAGGGCCTTAAAAGATTACTAGTCAACATACAATAACCCCAAATCTTATGATCTATCTAGATGTTTATCAAATAGGGATGATGCTGATGTGCTTCATGTTTTTTCTGTAATTCTTCTCTAATTTAGGGTACACAATGTCATTTAAACCCAAATTATGAAGAAGTGAATCAATTCAATGCCTTTTTCTAGGCTATTTACATGAACAAGTCTTCTATTAAAAATCTGCTCCTGATGAAATTTTATCATATGGAGTATGTTATAGTTCTTGCGTAATTCCACTAAATGAGCTGGCAAATTAATAAATTTATTGCAATAGGCTGTATCAGGGGAAAGAGAGATTGGACTGGATAATGGTTAAATATCTCATAATAAATTAATCTTTAAATTTAAATTACAATTCTCTCTCATGCATTAAGAAGTAAGCCACAAAACAGACACTTGGAAAACTATAAGAGTTTCCGGGAAAGAAAAGAAACAATCATTCAAGACATGCATAATCTCTAATGAGAACTTTCTTCATATATACACATACGTACATGCCCTTCTACCTCTTTAGCATCTTCAACTATAACATCTTGAAATAAATCACAAAATTGTTAGCCAAGTTCAGACAAACAGTTCTTCTAAACTACAGATAACAAAGTTCTGGTCTGGGACAAGAACTAGTAGAATAAGTAAGTATATTTTTCCAAAATATACTTTAAACTACAATTGAAAAATGTCCACAGTTTCCAAAGAGACAGAACTCAGATATGACAAGAGAAACTGTTACAGAATATAAAGAAACAAGGTAAATATTTTAATTTCTCACATTTTATCAGGAAATATAATTTCAAGCAAGAAGATTCAAGCTGTGTTAGTTAATGATTTCATGCAGTAGAACCATGAGATACAGAAAAGCAAGGTTTGATTACTTTAGAAATCAAATCAGGCAGACAATTTAACCATCAGGATTGTTTCTATAAAGAACACAAGCTATAAAAGTTGGGATACAGTAGGAATCTATCTAGGAGTTTGTACAAAATAAAAGCATTGCAACTAATACAGTTACCAATAGAGATGTCAAACCTCATTGTTCTTTGATGAATATATCTAGAGTAGAAATATGATGGGTGGCTTTAAGATCATAATAGTGTCACTGAATTAACAATAAACTGTTGTTCAGATTGCACTGTAATATAAGGTAATTATTTTCTCTTCATCCAGAAACATATCACTCATAATAGCACTTGAGAAGCTTTCTAAACAAAAGCCCTCCAGAAATTAAGAACTATATTCTCATATGGTTTAAGAAATAGGACCAAGTTTATGATTCTAGATGGGGATTCTGAATGGGATATCATAAATAATAGTATAGAATTGTTCTGAAAACAGTGGGGAAATATTCTCATATGGAGGCAGAGATCAAACTTTGAAATACACAGAGCAGAAAACTATGCGACTGGTTACTGCTGGTAAAGAAGAGGATATAATTTAATTATATCCTATTGAAGTCAGAGGGTGGGAATTGATAAAAATAACAAAAGCAAGAAAGTTGCTGGGGAAGAGGGGAACAGCAAAACCTGTCTTCTTTCTTCATTTCTACTTTGCCAACATGAGTGAGTCCAACAGGATGTAAATACTGTGGCTCATTCATTGAAAAATCTCTGCAACTTTATTTTTTTCGTAGTTTTATTGTATGGTATTTTAGAATTAATCACCATTAAATTAATGGATCAAATATGCTGAAATTATAATGGTTACTCACTGGCTGACACTAGCACATTATCAAAGTATGGGACTACCCCTTTTATCCCTTGTAACAACCGCTCCATCAGGCTTTGGAACACCCCTGGGGCCACACTGACTCCAAATTGCAGTCTTTTGCATTTGAATGAGTCATGATCGTTTGTGACTCTGCTGTTTCGGGCTCGACTGGCAATTGTTGGTATGCTTGCGCAAGGTCGAGCTTCACAAAAACCTTGCCTCTCCCCAATGAGTGTAACAGATGTTGCACTACTGGAACAGGATATACGCTTTGCTGTAGTGCATGGTATAGGGTGGCCTTGTAGTCACCACAGATTCTCATGGACCCATCTGACTTAATTGGGGTCACGATTGGGGTTTCCCATTTCGCATGGTCATGAGTTTATTTAGTTCCTCATCAATCTTCAGTTTTAATGTGAAAGGAACTCGCCTCACTTTTAACCTAATAGGAGATATTGTCGGATTTAAATTAAATGATATGAGGGACCCTCGGTACTTGCCTAGTTTCCCATCGAAGACATCCTGGAACTCCCTCATTAGGTTCTCCTCCCAGTCTGTCTTGGTGACTCTGTTGATGCTGGTCACTCCGATTCCCAAGGGTTTGAACCACTCGAGTACCAACAGGCTTGGGCGGTTCCGGTCTACGATGGTTAGAGGCAGAATTTTTGTGTGTTCTTTGAAAGTTACTTGGAAGTGTCCGGGGATCCTGTTTCCTTGGTTGTCTTTTAGGATCAGCATTTAGTTTTCTAATTCAGTTCTGCCAATATGCGGTATCAGTCTTTTAATGGTATTCCACGATACCATTGATAGATATGATCCAGAGTCCACCTCCATCTCGCATTCTTGGCCCTCAATCCTGACTGCCACATATACTTTTCAGCCATTGGTTGCGCTTGAATGACCGATAGTAATAGTTTGGTGTGTTTCTTCTTTTCTGTAGTTTTCGTTTAGCCACTTGCCTTTGCTTTCTCGACTCTCACGCCTCCAAGTTTGTCTTTCTTTTATCCTTGGTGGTGTGTTGTCTCTACATCGGGGTCTGTAGCTCTTACGGTTTCATCAGACTCTTGCTGTGTGTCACCATCTCTCACAGTACTGGCACATAGCGTCTAGGAAACGGCACTAGGAACGGGGGTGGTTTCCGCACCCGGCGCACTGGAACCCCGATTTACGTCCTTTCTTCTCCCGTCTATTTCATTCAGCCTGGAGTCTGTGGATCTCCTCTTCATCGTCGTTGATATCGGACAACAATTCGCTATCCGCATAGTGTGTGATGGTCTTGTGTGTGTTCTCTGACTTTTTCTCTGGAATTTGGCTTGCTTCTGCCGGTTTTTTTGGTGTTGTCGCATTCATTTGTTGCATTTTGGCTGCTGATTTTATAGCTGCTTCAGCTGCTGTAGCTTCAACGATAGCCTCAGTGACTGTAATTTTTGGTCAAGTTAGCAGTCGGCTTTGTAGGGTGAGATCTCTTAGACCAAGGACCACACAATCCCTCATAGCTTCATCCAAATTGAAGAACTCGCATGCACCTCCAATGTCCCTGAGAGCTGCTACGAAGTCTGTGATGCTCTCACCTTCTCTCTCAAACTTTAAAGTTTATAGAATTCATGTCTCCGAATAAGGCTGGAGATGGTCGATGCATAGTGAGCCTTCAGTAATTTTTCCAAATCTGGCCAGGCCATCTGCTTTACATCCTCCGGTTTGGCTAATGTCTTGGCCATCTTGAATACTGTGGGCCCACAGAGCGTCAGGAACATGGCTCTCTTTCTGTTGTCAGAGATTCTTTGCAAGTCATTGCTTTCCAGGAACATGAGGAATCTGTCAATGTATGATTCCCAGTCCTCAGTCACTGGATTGAATGGTGCAGGTGGCGAGTTGGTTCCAGCCATTTCGTCTGCTCAGTTCTTGTTGCCACGTGATCGACTGGTCTCCTTGTCTCAGAATCCCACCTTCGTTGCCAGTGTTGAGTTCGCGAAGAATGAGAGTTGAGACCAGCATAACTTCAGCTCTTTTATTTTGTTCTTAAATTCTATCTGAGCCAGGAGCTGCGGCAGCCATTTTGGGAGGCAGCCTCCCAACAGAGAGGCTGTTCGCGGCTCGCAGCCAATGACGGCTCCTTGATTCTTCCGCCGCTGAGGTGGCCCATCATAGGCTAGCTATTTTTGGCCAATCACCATCGAGTAGAACACCAATCAGATTCAAGTGTTTGTGGACCAATGGGAATAGAGTATTTGGAGTATGCTAATATGTAACAGTTACCATATTTGTATCTCTGGCATATCACATAAACCTTAGCAACCTAACAAGGTTCCAAATATTTAAAAAAGTAAAATCATAAGGTTGATTTCATTTTCTAGTAATTTATGAGAAAACAAAAGGCTTTCAATGAAACTGTGGGACAGATGTTGATAAACTGGCGAACCACATAAAAAAAATAACAGATCATAAATTGGGTAATCAATGTTCTTTCAAAACTGTAACTGCAAGTTTATATCATCTTTCACACAAATGTAGAATCTATATTTGTAAGAGAAGGGGAATCTAATCTCTTCTGCATGAACAATGTTACCTTGAGAGTCATGAGGATGTGAATACTATGGTATTTTGAAGCTATGGAAGAAAGAACTTTTCATCATATCCCAAAACAGGCATGGAACATTTTCTTTCAGCCAGGATTCATCAGGACTGGGGAGGTTTTAAGGAGGGAGTGCCCTTCAAAGTCCAGAAGAGGTATAGCAGTGAGATGCTAAGCCAAAAGGTTCATTTTGGAGACTATGATGGGGGTTTTGTTTAAGAGAGAATCCATATATAATGCTACTGAAAATTAGTAATTATCTAATTACAGTTTTCAGCAGCACAGAATGGAGCTAGGAATTACATGGAACTCATGAGTTATGTGTTGTCCATGTCTTTTCTAAAATCCTTTTCTAGGATTAGGGTGACATTAGGATAATAATTATTGCCATTTGATATAATTCCTATTACACATTTTGCTCCTCCCAGCCACCGATTTCCCTCCAACTTTTGGTCATCCTGAACACTTCTGCCACCAACTAATTCTGTCTCCCCTCCTGTCCCGAACTGATCATCACTGACTTCTTCCTCCTGCTGCTGATAAGGCATGCCCAGCTGAGGCAGCTTCTGGCTTTTTGTGAGTCCCTTGTGAGGCTTCAGAGAGGTCATGTTAGTGGCCTCACAACAGGCCAGCATCTACCTAAAATGGCCTCTTTATCAACAGGAGAAAGTGTCTAAGGAGATTCTCAGTCATCCAGGTCATGGTTGTCCCAAATGTGCTTTTTTTCAACAGACAACTG
Source organism: Laticauda colubrina (assembly GCA_015471245.1). Lineage (NCBI taxonomy): Eukaryota > Metazoa > Chordata > Lepidosauria > Squamata > Elapidae > Laticauda > Laticauda colubrina. Next base: position 31,519,871 of record BLBF01000022.1, on the reverse strand, counting down.
GACTTTGTTTTTTCTTTGAAGATATTTTGCTTCTCATGCAAGAAGCTTCTTCAGCTCTGAAAAAGAAGAGCTGAAGAAGCTTCTTGGATGAGAGGCAAAACAAAGAAAAACCAGAAAGTCCAGCTGCCTCTTGAAAAGGCATCTTTGGGATAACAGGAGAAAGATGTTTATGAAGACAAGCTCGGATGGGGAGGGTGACAGAGGTAGGTCAGCCAAAAGGGAAATATGGAGGGAGTTGAAGCAAAGACAAGCGCAGCAGGGCAGGAGACAAGTTAAGTCCTTTCCTAATAATGACCAGGTTCTACCTAACTGCAACCAGGACCATTTATAACTGTCATGGGTCAGCTCAGATGCTGACTTGACTTTAAAGAAGAGACTCATGCAGAACCTGTGGCATGTCAGTCTAAGGTGACACAAAGCTAAGTACTACGTGAGGCTGATCAAAAACAGACACCACCTATACAACTGGAACAGTCAGATAAGAATGATGTAATATATCTAGCCCCAACATCCTGCGAGAAGAAAAGAGAGCAGAGTAGAGATATTTCATAAGGCTTCTTGCCAAGCAAAGGAGTTAATCTCTTGATTAGAGACAATTGATAGCAGCCTGATTGAAGAGGCATCCCTGACCAATGTTCCTTTGCTGGAAACAATCTAATCTCAGATTCTTATGTGACAATTCATGTTGATTTTGTCTGTGAAATTCTGACCACTGGACTGACTGACAATGCTGACCTAGCTTTCAGAAATTTGGCCTGTTTTTTTAACTATTCTTCTGCACTCTCCTGTTAAAAAGCTAATTGTTATTCAGAGTCTGTGCGGGAATCTGAGAGGGGGAGTAAGAGAAACATCAACCTAGAATCATTGATATGCAGGAAGCAACTCAGGAGGGACCATTACTAATTTTTTTATCAGCATTCATCAGTTAGTCATAGAGAGTATGCTTTAGTCTGGCAAGATTTTGTCTCAGTAAACATGAAATAAAGAACAGAATATTTGTAGCTCAGGATTGAACTGTGGAGTCCTTGGTGCTATCTGAACTTGATTGCTTTCTTGCAGACATTTCATTACCAAACTTGGTAACATCAGTGCTAGAAGGAAGTGGAGTTTTCTCTCTGTTCATACACAAGTGACTTGCACTATTGGAGTGTTCTTGGTGGTTCCTTGGTTAGGTTATTAATTATTAGGCAGTTTGTCTAAGTTGGCAATTCCTTGATAAAGCCCATGTCACACTGCACCAATGGATGGAAAGAGGATGTAAAACAGAGAAACACTTGCTATCCATTGGTTAACGCGATGCTTCCGTTCTGTACTCACTGCCTCCATTTTTCATCCCCTCTATCCGTCCAGCATCCATCTATTGACATTTCATCTGCTCAAAATGTTTTGAGCTGCTCAAAACTTTTTGAGCGGAAAATGTATCCAACGCATCCATTCTGCATCCACAAGGCATATGGGAAACATCCGTTCTACATCCGTCGTCATCCGTTACGCATCCGCTATATCCGCTAGGCATCCGCTGTGCATATGCGCAACTCAAATCCGCTCCAGTGGAAAACGGACACAGGGAGGAAGCGGAACGGACACAAAGCGTTAGTAGCACAGACGGAGAAAGGATGAAAGCAGATGCAGCTCGCATACAAAGCATTAAAACGGAAAAAACGTTCGCAGAGGGGACCTATCTTGGATATTTAGGATGTCTGCAGGATGTCTAGAGGATGCAAAAGGACATCTAGCAGAAAACCTATATTTCCTATAAAAAGGGGGAGGAACTCACCTGGATCTCACTTTCAGTCCAGCAGCCCTGCGGTGCAGACCTCTTTAGCCTTCATCTGGCTCTTGCTCTTCCACAGCATCCAGTCATCTCCACCATGGATCATCACACACTCCTTTTGGTAGCCACCATCATTCTACAACAGTGCAAAGCCATCTAAAGGCTCTTTCACCTGTTCTATGCAAAGAAAAGGAAGCAACCAAGAAGTGTCTGGGTCCAAAGATGGATCGCCATAAGAGCAGAGTACGGACTGTACAACAAGGTGATGGTGGAGCTGAGGAACGAAGACCCTCGTGCATTCCAGAACTTCATGACCCAGGTTGACCAAGCAGAGCACCAACTTCCAGCCCAGCCTGGAACCTGGGCTCAAGGTGGCACTGATTCTGCGCCACCTGGCCTCGGGGATCACCTACAGGAGCATGCAGTACGGCTGGAGAGTGCCACACAACACCATCAGCATTGTGGTCAGAGAAGTGGTGCAGGCCATCATCGAAGAATACCTGGAGGAGCTCCTCCAGTGCCCCTCCACTGAAGAAGGCTGGAAGAAAGCTGCAGAGCAGTGGAATCAGAAGTGGAACTTCCTCCACATAATTGGAGCCATAGATAGCAAGCATGTGGCCTGCAAAGCTCCAGTCAAGTCAGGGTCCACTTATTTCAACTACAAGGGCTTCTTCAGCATCATCCTCTTCGCCATGGTTGATGCTGACAAGTTCATGTACATCGATGCTTCAGGCAACAGCTCATCTTCAGATGCCCAGGTATACAACCCCAGTCACCTCAAGGAGGAGCTGGAACGCAACCTCATCATGAGCTTCCTAGATCCAGACCCCCTGCCCAAAGACACGCTTCCTAGATCCAGACCCCTTGCCCAATGACACTTCATCGTGGGGGATGACGCCTTCTCCCTCAGATCTTACCTCATGAAGCCCTACACTTCCAGATGCCTCACCCGTGAAGAGAGGATCTTCAACTATAGGCTGTCCAGGGTAAGGCAGGTGGTGGAGAATGCCTTTGGCATCCTAGTCAACAGGTTCCAGGTACTTCTCACCACCATGTAGCATCGCCCACAGACAATGAGGAGGATCGTGGAAGCTTGCTGCATCCTGAACAATCTCATGCGCACCCGCTACCCAATCTTGCAGAACAGGCTCGTGAACCTCCAACAAAGCAATGGGGACATGGAGCCTGGTGAATGGAGGCAAGGGTGAAACCTGATAGACACTGTGGATGTGCAAGGCCCCAACAGAGCTTCACGTGAAGGGAAGAAGCAGCGCAACCTCCTGAAACACTAGTGCAACTCCCCAGCTGCAGCAGTGGAGTGGCAAGACAGGATGGTAGATACTTAATGGATGCATCCTTGAGCCTGTCTAATAACACTGATGAGATTGGGCCATGTATGTTGGGTGGGCCTACAATGAACAGGGCATTTAATAAAGAGTTGTGTTTATGTTGAAATGTGTGTATTACCCATCCCAAAGGTATCCCTGCCCATCCCACAGGTATCCTAACCCATCCCACAGCTATTACCCATCCCAAAGGTATCCCTGCCCATCCCACAGCTATTAGCCATCCCAAAGGTATCCCTGCCCATCCCACAGCTATTACCCATCCCACAGGTATCCCTACCCATCCCACAGCTATTACCCATACCAAAGGTATCCCTGCCCATCCCACAGCTATCTTAACCCATCCCACAAGCATGCAAAGGCTTAAACCATTTCTAAAAGTTTCCACCAAGACTTTATTTAATAAAATAAATGAAGCAAGTGTGTGAAGCAAAGATAATCTTTATTAATAACAAGCTGTAAAAGAAAAATGACCCAAGTGTCTTAAGCAAAGATAAAGTCAACAGGTAGTCACCCAGTCTCTGGCACTCTTCTTGGTCACTCTGAGGCATGCCCAGTCTCAGGGGTGAAGGGTCCAGGTGCTGTGGAGGTGGCTGCTGCTGGAGTGCTGGTCTGAGGGTTTGTCATTGGGGTGCATGTCCCCGAGAGGACAACAGGGGACGGTGTGTGGAGAAAGTTCTCAGAGAGCTGGCTCAGTCCTGTGATGTTGAGAGCCCCTTCCTCAAGCCCCAATACCGATAACAGATGTTCTGAGGCCGGGCTTGGCTGTGGGGTAGAGGAAGGAGCAGTGTAGTGGGGATGTCTGGTCTACAGCTGAGCGAGGTGAGGTGTCGGTGGCATCTGTGGCGTGGGTGGCATCTGTGGCATGGGTGGCATCTGTGGCATGGCTGGCATCAGTGGCATCGGTGGCATTGGTGGCATCAGTGGCACCAGTGGCGTACGATGTACCTGTGCCTGGACTGGGAAGGGCTGTCTTTGCTGCTGGAGCTCCTGGTAGCCGTAGCCTTGGTAGGTGAGGGCCTGTGGAAAGCCTTGGAAGGGCAGTGACATCACCTGGGTTGGAGGAGCAGGCCTGGACTGCGTGGGAGAAGGTTCAGCTGGGTCTGGAGGATTGTGAAGAAGACCAGTGATCCTGTCCTTTACCCCCTGGTACTGTGATTCCGACATGTTCATGAGGGTCTGGTTGATGTAGGTGAGGAAGGTGAGGAAGGGCTTGCGGTTGGAGGATGGGACATCGGTGTGTACCAGCTGAGAGAGGAGATCTACGCTGCTTCTGATGGTGTCCCTGATCTCCAATAGGACAGTGTGGTTCTGCCCCTCCGGTCTGCCTTTCTGCCTTTCTGTGGAGGTGAAGCTGGGGGTGGATGTGGGTTGGCCTCTGGTGGAAGTGCCCTCTCCTTGCTGCCACTGTGTCAGGGGGTCCTCCAGGCGCTCCACCACGGGTAGTACAGCTGTTGGGGGGTTCTCCATCGTGGCATGCTACACAGATACCTGCCTGGACACAGGAGCTGACTCTTGGCCAGAAGAAGACTGGCTCTCTGCAGGCTGCCTGAGAGAGAGGGTTGTGAGAGGGGTTTCTCCTCGGTGGCGGATCTCACCCTCCAAAAAGCTACACTTGGCCATCACGTAGGTCTCCCGCTCGGTGAGCTTGACCGTGGCCTGGCCAGATTTCTTGAGGTGCAGCTTCCCGTACCAGGTGTGCATGTGCTTCCACCACCCGAGGAGGACCTCCGAAGTGTAGCCCAGGCTCTCCGCCTTCTCTCTCCAAGCAGCCTGCTTCCTCTTGGTGTCTCGATAGAGCCTGTGTCCCTTCTGCCATAGGTACTCATTCTCCCTCAGCCATTCGAGCACCTCATCCTCATGTTCCTCTTTGATGGGGTATTGCCTCCTCTCCTGTTCATGCGTATGCCTCTTCCTCCCTCTGGCAGGGCCATATGGGCCCTCATCAGAGGGTCTTCAAGGTTGTAGGGACTGCTCCTCCACACCACCAGCAGCAGCAACAGCAACAACAACAGTAGCAGCAAAAGCAGGACTAGCAGGACCAGCAGGACCAGCAGCACCAGCAGCAGCACCAGCAGAGTAAGCACCAGCAGCGCCAGCAGGACCAGCAGGACCAGGATCAGCAGCAGCAGAGTAAACACCAGCAGGACCAGCAGCACCAGCAGGACCAGCAGCACCAGCAGGACCAGGAGCACCACCACCAGCAGCAGGACCAGGAGCACCAGCAGCACCAGGAATACCAGCAGCACCAGCAGCACCAGCAGCACCAGCAGCACCAGCAGCAC
>BLBF01000022.1:31455794-31514456 GCA_015471245.1 Laticauda colubrina | reverse complement strand
ACCAGCAGCACCAGCAGCACCAGCAGCACCAGCAGCACCAGCAGCACCAGCAGCACCAGCAGCACCAGGAGCACCAGCATGACCAGCATGACCAGCAGGACCAGGAGCAGCACCAGCAGAGTAAGCACCAGCAGAAGCACCAGCACCAGGAGCAGTTCCAGCAGAGTAAGCCCCAGCAGAAGCACCAGCACCAGGAGCAGCACGAGCAGAGTAAGCCCCAGCAGAAGCCCCAGCACCAGGAGCAGTGCCAGCAGAGTAAGCCCCAGCAGAAGCCCCAGCACAAGGAGCAGCACCAGCAGAAGCTCTAGCACCAGAAGAGTCAGCCCCAGCAGCAGAAGCCCCAGCAGAAGCAGAGTCAGGGCCAGGGGGTGGGATGGTGGCCCTGTCCCTCTTGCCAGGGCTGGCAGCGGATGGCAGAGACTTTCTCTTCTTCCCCATGTTTGTTGGGTTGTTGTCTTGCTGACTGGCTGGCTGGCTGGCGCTGTGTCTGGCAGCAGGTCTTTCCTCTGAATGGTGACCTGCTTGCAAGCTGCTTCCCTTTATATCCGCGGGGCTGACACAATGCATCCTCCCCATACGCGCAGTGAACGCTCTGAATCCGCTAGGCATCTGCTAGGCATCTGCTAGGCTTCCGCTATGCATCCGTGTCATCCACTCAGCATCCGCTTTGCATTCCGCTCTTTTCGCTGCACATCCGCTTGCTGTGCTTCCCCGGAAGCCCTGCAGATGTGCCATCCGCTCCCATCTGCTTCCATCCGCTAGGCTTCCGTAGAGCATCCATTTTACATCCCCTCTACATCCTCCCCCCATCCATTCCTTTCCACTGTTGTCCGCTCTGGTTATGCAAATTTGGGGCACTTTTGAGAGCGGATAACAACGAATGGAACATTTTGCTCATCCGTTGTGTCCTTTTTACAAATGTTTTGCATCCGTCGGCCAATGTAACAGGCCCTTAAAGAAACTAACATGTTGTTCTTTGTTTCCTTTGTTGTTCTTTGTTCTTTGGCAGAGACTCTGTTCATACTGTATCCTTTGATTGTTGTAATCTTTTTGATCTTGAGTAGATTGTGAATATAGCAACTATGTATGTGTTAGTATTTGAAACTTCAAGAAGGACAAGAACTGTCATTAAGCACTGCAGTCATGTGATATTTTGCCTAACCATTTTACTTAACAATGGTAATTCTGGTCCAAATTGGGTAGTTAAGGACTACCTGTACTAGATGACTTTAGCTGTCATCTAGGTGTTTCTAAGTGATTTCTCTAATGACTTGTCTTTTGCAAAGGCTGGATTAAATAGATGAATATGTGCAGAACTAGTTTTTAGGTTGTGGGTGTCAAGCTCAATCACATCATGTGATGTATCACAATGTTTTTGCCTTTGCTGTGCTGAGGTGGGTGTGGCCTCCACATGACATATCTGGCCCACCAATTTGACACCCCTGTTTTAGGTGATTGGTAAACTAACAGGTATTCATTTGCTTCCTGTTTCATGCTTTTAAAATTCTGTGAGTCAATCAGTGAACAATTAAATTCTTTACTCTTGTGAGTAAATACCAGTGAAGATACTAAAATAGATTGTTCTTTAAAAACTTCATCTGTATTCTCAAAAATAGCTTTGCCATACCCACAAACAGAGATGGGATTCTACCAGTTTGGCCCAGTTTGGCTGAACCAGTAGCTCTGAGGATCATCTATGAGCAAACTGGTTTGCTCCGACAGTCAGTTTTTGGGCCCACCTACCTGGGCTCTAGTCTGACCTTTATTTCTTCATTTTCAAGATCAGCTACCTTGCACAGCACAGCGGATTGCAGCACATCAGCTGTTTAACACACAGGGAGATTGCAGAAGGTCAGTAGCAAACCCTCTGCGTGCACACAAAACACGCGCTCGCCGAAGTGGTTGTTACACCAGTTGAATCACACCCCTGCCCACATACTTGTGGCTGTATCATGCAACAGATAATCCTTGTTTAACAACAGGTTGCTTAGCAGCCATTCAAAATTATGACAAAACCTCCAAAAATGTACTTACAATTTTGAAGATCTGACAGCCACACATTCACCTTGCAATCATGTGATTGAATTTTGGGTACTGGGCAACCAGCTTGCATTTATGGCCATTTGCAGCATCCCATGGTGATGTGAGTGACTTTTGGTGTTTTGTTCCAGTTTCCAGCATTTACTTCCAATTTTCAGTAAAAAATAAATCCATTGGGTATAATGGGTTTAATTAATGATTGCTGCATTCACATAATGATCACTGCAACAAAGGCTATAAAAGCAGGTGCAGTCACATGGTGATCTTTTTAATGACCACCATGAGTTACAATCATAATTCCAGGATTAATTATGGTTGTAAATCAAGGACTTCCTATACGTATTTTTATTCCTTAATGTCAATAAATCAAAGGTACAGAAATGGATTGCTTTATTTTAAACGGCATTACTGTTTTGTATTTATTATCCTATTTCTCCTTGTGTACATTATACGAAAGAATTCTGGCACCTTTAACAAAGATTAAGATGTGTGAGACAATACCATAAATAAAGTTATTTTAATCAATAAATAAAGCAATAAAAGAAAAAGGATAATGAATCACTAACCTCTGGGTCATATGAGTCCTGCCAATCTGGTGTCTTAAGATTGATTTTGGAAGGATGATTATTTACCAGCATTTTCTTAATGGCATTTTATCACTACTGTATAAACTAATTAGAACATTTGCCTCATCTGCTCTCTATCTCTTTAGAAATGCAGACAATCAAGAAACAGATGAAGCTATTGAACAGATGGAATCTCTTTAGCTGATGCCTCCTAAATACAGTTATGTCAACACGTTATTCAAGATCGTTCAAAATTGCTTATAACAGTTTGCTTCTTCCAACAACCATCCTAATCATCAGAAAAAAAAGAGACAATACATTTAAAATCCATATTAAGGCTAACCTTTATTAACATGTGACTTAAAGATTACCAGATAATTAGTTTTTGAGTTAGCCAAGCAGGCAATTCTTTTTTTTTTTCAATACCAGAGGAAGGAAATGAGAAAAGTTGGAACACTTCTTCAGAAGGTTACAATCACAGAACTTTCCCAAAAGCTGCCTTTACTATACTTGAGTTAGAGGGAAACTTGTCCTGACATGAGGAAAATTTTGTCCCTTTTAAGGCCCTGTCACACTGCTCAACGGATGCAAAATGTTAGTAAAAAGGACACAACGGACGAGCAAAATGTTCCATCCATTGTTATCTGCTCTCAAAAGGGGCAAAAATTTGCATAACTGGAGCGGATAACACGGAAAGGAACGGACACGGGGAGGACGCAAAGCGGATGGAAAGCAGATGCGGAATGGAAGCCCAGGATGGAAGCGGATGGCACATCCACTAGGCTTCCGGGGGACCTCAGCAAAGCCGACTCAGAACGGAAACAGCGGATGCACAGCGGATGAAGCGGATGCAGAGTGGAAGCCTAGCGGATGCACAGCGGAAGCCGAATGGATGCAGAGCGTTAATTGCGCATGTGGGGGGGATGCATTGCGTAAGCCCCACGGATATAAAGGGAAGCAGCTCCCAAGCAGATCACCATTCAGAGGAAAGACCTGTTGCTGGACGGATTGACTGCCTTGCCTGCCCTGTCTGCATGCCTGCCTGCAAGCCTTGCTGCCAGCCTTCCTGCCAGCCTGCCTCCAAGCCTGCTTCCCAGCCTGCCTCCCAGCCTCCTGGCCAGCCTTCCTGCCAGCCTTGCTGTCTTCCTGCCTGCCAGGCTTGCTGCCAGCCTGCCTTCCAGCCTCCCTGCCAACCAGTCTGCCTGTCAGCCTTGGTGCCTGCCTGCCTGCATGCCTTCCTGCCATGCTTCCTGCCAGCCTTCCTGCCAGCCTTCCTGCCAGCGTTGGTGCCTGGCTGCCTGCCAGCCTTCGTGCCTAGCTGCCTGCCAGCCTTCCTGCCAGCCTTCCTGCCAGCCTTGGTGCCTGCCAGCCTCCCTGCCAGCCAGCAACCCCACAACCATGGGGAAGAAGCAAAAGCCTCAGAAACCTGCCGCCATCCCTGGCAAGAGGGACAGGTACACCCCCCTGCTCCCTGTCCCTGACTCTGCTTCTGCTGGGGCTTCTGGTGCTCGGGCTTGCTCTTCTGGTGCTGGAGCTTCTGCTGAAGCTGCTCCTGGTGGTGGTGCTTCTGCTGGTGCTTACTCTGCTGAAGCTGCTCCTGGTCCTGCTGGTCCTGCTGATCCTGCTCATGCTCCTGGACTTGCTGGTCCTGCTGGTCCTGCTTGTGCTCCTGGTCCTGCTCGTGATCCTGGTCTTGCTGGTGCTGCTGGTGCTTACTCTGCTGCTGGTGCTGCTGCTGCTGCATGCTGCTGCAGATCCTGCTGCTGGTGGTGCTGCTGCTGCTGCTGATCCTGCTGGTGCTGCTGCTGCTGCTGATCCTGCTGGTGCTGCTGCTGCTGCTGATCCTGCTGGTGCTGCTGCTGCTGCTGCTGCTGATGATGATGATGATCCTGCTGCTGCTGATGATGATTATGATCCTGCTGGTGATGATGATGATGATGATGATGATCCTGCTGGTGCTGCTGCTGGTGGTGGTGTGGAGGAGCAGCCCCTACTACCTAGGAGCCCCTCTGATGAGGGCCTATCTGGTCCTGCCAAAGGAAGGAAGAGGCGTATGCGACAACGGGAGAGGAGGCAATACTCCATTGAGGAGGAACATGAGGATGAGGTGCTGGAGTGGCTGAGAGAGAATGACTATCTGTGGCGGAAGGGACACTGGCTGTACAGGGACACCAAAAGGAAGCAGGCTGCTTGGAGAGAGAAGGTGGAGAATATGGGCTGCACTTCAGAGGTGCTCCTCGGCTGGTGGAAGCACATGCACACCTGGTACGGGAAGCTGCACCTGAAGAAATCTGGCCAGGCCGCGGTTAAGCTGATGGACAGAGAGACCTACGTCATGGCTAGGTGCAGCTTCCTGGAGGGTGAGATCTGCCAATGAGGAGCACCAGGAGCCCCTCTCATGACTCTCTCTCTCCGGCAGCCTGCTGAGAGCCAGTCTTTTCCGGCCGAGAGTCAGTCCCTGTCTCCAGGCAGGTTTCTGTGGAGCGTGCCATGGCGGAGAACCCACGGACAGGTGTTGTAACCATGGTGGAGCACGTGGAGGACTCCCTGTTGTGGTGGGAGAAAGGAGACAGTGCATCCACCACAGCCATACCAGCATCCACGCCCCCAGCTCCACCGCCACAGAAAGGCAGAGAGCCAGACAGCAGGAGGGGCAGAGCCACTCTGTCCTGCTGGAGATCAGGGACACCATCCAGACCAGCATAGATCTCCTCTCTCAGCTGCTCCATGCCCACTCCTCATCCTCCAACCGCAAGCCCTTCCTCACCTATGTCAACCAGACCCTCAGGGACATGGCGGAACCCCAGTACCAGGTGGTGAAGGACCGGATCACCGAGCTGCTTCACAACCCTCCAGATCCAGAGGAACCTGCTCCCACCCAGTCCAGGTCTGCTCCTCCACCCCAGGTGATGTCCCTCCCATACCAAGGCTTCCCACATCCCCTCACCTACCAGGGCTACAGATACCAGGAGGTCCAGCAGCACAGGCAGCAGCCCTTCCCAGTCCAGGCACAGAGTCATCGGGCGACACCGTTGCCACCAGTTCCACTGATGCCACTGATGCCACCCACTCCAATGATGCCACCGACGACAGCGATGCCACCCACGCCACCGATGCCACTAACGCCAATCCTCACCCAGCTGCAGACCAGACAGCCCCACTACACTGCTCCTTCCTTCACCCCACAGCTAAGCCCGGCCTCAGTACATCTGTCCTCGGTACTGGGGCTGACACCACATGGCATGGAGGAAGGAGCTCTCAACATCACGGGGCTGGGCCAATTGTCCAAGAGCTTCCTCAACACACCATCACCTGTTGTCCTCTCAGGGCCAGGCACCCCAATGGTGCTTCAGACCAGCACTCCAGCACCAGCCACCTCCACAGCACCTGGACCCTTCACCCCTGAGACTGGGCACACCTCCGAGTGACCAAGAGGAGTGCCAGAGACTGGCTGGCTGGCTACCTGTGGACTTTATTTGGACACTTGACTTGGGTCATTTTTCTTTTACAGTTTGTTGTTCAGTAAAGTCTATCTTTGATTCACATACTTGCTTCATTTCTTTTTTTTTAATAAAGTCTTGGTGGAAACTTTTAGAAATGGTTTAAGCCTTTGCATGCTTGTGGGATGGGTTAAGATAGCAGTGGGGTGGGCAGGGATACCTGTGGAATGAGCAGGGATACCTTTGGGACGGGTAATAGCTGTGGGATAGATAAACCTCCAGTGCAAGCATAGTGGGACTGTATGGTCCACCCTCCCAGGTGCCACACTATTGGCCCTTTATTATCAATAATAATGTAATAATCATCCACACATGTCAACACAAACACAACTCTTTATTAAATGCCCTGATCATTGTAGGGCCACCCAATATACATGGCCCAATCTCATCCGTGTGATGAGTCAGGCTGAAGGAAGCATCCATTAATCATCTATCATCCTGTCTTTCCACTCCACCACTCCAGCTGGGGAGTTGCACCAGTGTTTCAGGAGGTTGCGCTGCTTCTTCCCTTCACGTGAAGCTCTGTTGGGGCCTTGCACATCCTCAGTGTCTATCAGGTTTTGCCCTTGCCTCCATTCCCCAGGCTCCATGTCCCCATTGCCTTGCTGGAGGTCCACGAGCCTGTTCTGCAAGACTGGGTAGCGGGTGCGCATGAGATTGTGCAGGATGCAGCAAGCTTCCACGATCCTCCACACGGTCTGTGGGCGATGCTGCATGTTGGTGAGAAGTATCTGGAACCTGTTGGCCAGGATGCCAAAGGCGTTCTCCACCACCCGCCTTGCCCTGGACAGCCTGTAGTTGAAGATTCTCTCTTCACGGATGAGGAGTCTGGAGGTGTAGGGCTTCATGAGGTAGGTTCTGAGGGAGAAGGCGTCATCCCCCACAATGAAGTAGGGCACATCTTGCGTGTCGTTGGGCAGGGGGGCTGGATCTGGGAAGCTCATGATGAGGTTGCGTTCCAGCTCCTCCTTGAGGTGACTGGCATTGTATACCTGGGCATCTGAACATGACCCGTTGCCTGAAGCATCGATGTACATGAACTTGTAGTCAGCATCGACCATGGCGAAGAGGACGATGCTGAAGAAGCCCTTGTAGTTGAAATAATTGGACCCCGACTTGGCTGGCGCTTTGCAGGCCACGTGCTTGTCATCTATGGCTCCAACGGTGTGGGGGAAGTTCCACCTCTGATACCACTGCTGTGCAACTTTCTTCCATCCTTCTTCAGTGGAGGGGCACTGGAGGAGCTCCTCCTTGTATTCTTCGATGATGGCCTGCACCACTTCTCTGACCACAATGCTGATGGTGTTGTGTGGCACCCTCCAGCCGTACTGCATGCTCCTGTAGGTGGTCCCTGAGGCCAGGTGGTGCAGAGTCAGTGCCACCTTGAGCCCAGGTTCCAGGCTGGGCCGGAAGTTGGTGTTTTCCTTGGTCAACCTGGGTGTCAGCAGCTCCACAACTTCGTCAAACATGGCTGGAGGCATCCTCATGAAGTTCTGGAATGCACGAGTGTCTTCATTCCTCAGCTCTACCATCAGCTTGTTGTACAGTCCGTACTCTGCTCTTCTCCCAATCAATCTTCGGACCCAGACGCTTCTTGGCCACCTCTTTTTCTTCCCGTAGTGGAGTTCACATAGCCTGTAGATGGCTTCGCACTGTTGCAGAAGGATGGTGGCTGCTAAAAGGACTGTGTTACGATCCACGGTGGACATGACTGGATGCTGTGGAAGAGCAAGAGTCAGATGAAGGCTGCAGAGGTCTGCACAGTTGGGCTGCTGGTCTGAAAGTGAGATCCAGATGAGTTGCTCCCCCTTTTTATAGGCAGTATAGGTTTTCCCCTAGGTGTCCCTTTGCATCCTCTAGGCATCCTCTAGACATCCTCTAGACATCCTTAATATCCATGATAGGTCCCCTCTGTGAACGTTTTTTCTGTTTTAAATGCTTTGTTTCCGTGCTGCATCCGCTAGGCATCCATTCTGCATCTGTTCCGCATCCGTTCCGCATCCGTTCCGCTTCCTCCCTGTGTCCGAGCAGATGCGAGTTGCGCAGATGTGCAGCGGATGCCTAGCGGATATAGCGGATGCGTAACGGATGCAGAACGGATGCCTAGCGGATGCCTAGCGGATATAGCGGATGCGTAACGGATGCAGAACAGATGCCTAGCAGATGCCTAGCGGATGCAAAATGGACAATTTGGATACATTTTCCGCTCAAAAGTTTTGAGCAGTTCAAAACTTTCTGAGCGGATGAAACATCCATAAACGGATGCTGGACGGATAGAGAGGAAGCAAAATGGAGGCAGTGAGTACAGAACGGATACATCGCGTTAACCAACGGATGGCAAGCTTTTTTGTCTGTTTTACATCCTCTTTCCATCCGTTGGTGCAATGTGACAGGGGCTTTACTAATTTTACTTACTTTCCTTCTGCAGCTTTTGTTTTTGAAATCACCTGGCTCCCTGTAAGATAATGGGTGACACAGACAAGCAGATTTTGTATACCTTGAGGCTTCTCCTAGAATAAGGTAGAGACAATTACTTTAATGCTAATGTAGTTGAGGATGACTCAAGTCTACTTTACTAATTTGCTTGCAGGACAGATGAATCAAGATTATGATGGTATAGAAGGACAATTACCCTGACAAGAATTGTGAGAATGTTCAAGAATAAATCAGATAAAAGTTGGAAATGTCATCAAATACCTGGTTCATATTTCCATATATGGTGGACATGCTTAGATGCAAAAAGATATTGGACTATAATCCACACGTGGTTGGAAAAAATGATAAAACAACCATAGTCTTTAAACCTGAGATATTCTTCTTGGGAATTATATCGGAAATATATAGTAAATAATTGAAATCTTTGATTGTAAATGTTTTAACAGCGGCTAGAATTGTATTTGCTAAGAATTGGAAAAATGAAAAAATACCTATGCAAGAGGAAATTATTAAGAAAATCATGGACTGTGCCAGAATGAGTAAATTAACACTTGAAATAGAGAACAAGAAGACAAACAATTTTATATGATATGGGATTTATTTTATCATTGGTTAGATAAAAAGACATGGTAAAGAAATAGATTAGAAAGCTTTACAATAAAAGTTAATAGATTGATATCGAATACAATATAAAATATATAACCATTGGATGAGTTTATAAGATTAAACTATCATGAAGTTTAGAATATCTCATATAGAATGATGGAAAAATAGTTTAGTCAAATGAATGATTAATAATTGATACTACATTAGCACATGTTAGATTGATAAGGTGAGAATTTATACAACTTGTGAGTAATGGTAAAAAAAGGATAGTATAAAAGATGGTAACCAACTGACACACTGTTTGTATATAATTGAAAGATGTTTTTATATTTTTATGTTTTGTTTGTATGTTTGTTGTAAAAAATAAAAACTTTACAAAAAAATGAAGGACAAAGAAAAAATGTAGTTTGGACATGTTTACACTGTGGTTAGGTACAAAAGAGAAAAATCCTTCAGATGAAATGCTGCAATAATATGCAAGCATACAGATTGGGTCCTATAAAGTACTTAGATAGTTTAACTGTCCCTAAGTCTAAGAAGAATAAGTAAATCATGGTTAGTGTCTCCCCAATTAGTGCCTTGGAGATATCAAATTCAGTATTCCAGTCAACTCTATTTCCTTCTTAGGCAAAATCTAATCAAGATGTAAAATGTAAATTGGGAGATTTTCTTGGCCCAAACTTGGAACTTGTAAAAAGGATACTATTGGCATGAATTCCTGAACAATTGAAGTAACATCCATACCTTTCTCATTATATTTTAATAGCCTCTGAACCCATGGTATCTGCTGGTCCAATGAGGCTGCCACTGAAATTGCCAAAGAAATATTTACACACCATTCAAAAGAGACAATAAATTAAGAGGGAAAGAAAAAGACTATAACATATTTTCTTCAACAATCAATAGACAGATAAACAGATATAAACATCAGGCAAACTATAAAGTAGAAAGAAATACCCCAAGCAAGGAACTATCAAAGAGAAAACTATACTCCCAACCAACACTGGCAGGGAAAACTAATGTGTATAAACAAGAAGCAAAGCCCATACTCACTAGCAATAAAGATGTTAACTATGTAGTTGGGTAATGAAATGTCTGCTTGCAAACAGCAAACATCAAAGACTTGAAGGAAACAAAATATGATAGGTTGGCAACTAAAACCAAGATATTTTCAGCAGTGAAATGGCTGGTCATTTTGGGAAAAAGATTCGAAGTTTCAACCCTTCTGTCAGCAAAATTTCTGGTTTTACGTCCATTGGCCCCACTTATTGCTTTGGCATAGCTGCTCAGAAATTACTAATATTACTACCCAACTTCCAGGGTATTAATGGACATTCTCTGATTTAACTTCAGCATATGAAATTGATAGGAATCTGACAGTTCTTTTATTCTACCTCCTATGCCTTCAGTGTCAGTTTCATTTCCTTGCTTTTACAGTTATATCAATAACACAAGCAATAAATATACTTATTTTTTTAAAATGAAAAATAGATTCTGTTGCTTTAAAGCAGTTGCATGCAGAACATTCAGCCACAAAAGAGATAAAAAATATACAACTAGTCAAAACACAGACTTCATTTGTGGGAAGAATTAATAAAATTATAAGATTCAATTATAAGATTCATGGCAGGTGTAAAATGACAGCTCCTCTACTGAATCAGAACTCTGATGAGAAAAGGTACAAATTTGCATAAGAACATAGCATTTACTGAGCATGTACAGAGAACATAAATATTAGCAGAAAGCATTAACTAGCAAATACAGAATAAATAGTAAAGATGATCATTGACACCTGTATTACTTCTGTGACAGTTTTTCTAAATGGAAAACTCTGCTTTCTGTAAATCACAAATTAATCCTGAAGCTGTGAGGAAATAATCAAATTCAATGGATTCCCGCCTCTTGTCCATCAGTTTAGATTATTTTTTTTTTAAAGACAAACTGCTTTTCTCACTTGGCTCAAACTTGCTGGGGAATTCTGGGAGTTGAAGTCCACCTATCTTAAACTTGGGAAACCCTGGTCTGGTCTAGTTTTGGGGCTGTGAGGGCAGTGCCTGTGGAGGCGATGGCTTACCTGTCCTTTTTCTGTATCTTCCAAAACAAATTTACGAATTATGCTACAGAAAATACATTTCAATTTCCGATAACTTTCTTAAGCCCTTCAGAAAAAAAATCCAGCAAGTGATCATCAGCTAAAATATATCTTTCATTTTCACTGAAGAAAATTTAGGATGGAAGGAACATGATGATCCATTTGACCCATTTCTATTCACATAGCACTTCCTACTTTGCCTTCCATAACAGAGAGGCCACTCCATTAACACACTTCTCCTTACTGATCAAATTCTAGAAATTAAATGAAAAGGGAGGAAAAAGATTTTTGGGCTATTGTCCTGATATGATATCAGAGATTGTAGGACTTTGATTTTTGCTCATATCCTCTTCCTTTGAAGATGGGAGCATATCTCTCTGGCACAAGGAACATAAATCATTTCTTTTGGTCGTGGCCAGGATGAAAATTCTGAAAAATTGGAAGTGGGAAGCTGAATTCTCTAATCAGAATTGGATATATAGAGTACAGACAACTGAGAATTTTTATATTTAATTAAAACTGATTGAAGGGATTGAAAAACTGCACAATATCATTAATTAAAACAATGGAAGTCAACTTTCTGAATTATTAATAAATTCTTTAAAAAAAAATATTTCCAACTTCCAGTTTGCAAGGCTTCAGCAGCAGCAGGTATCCACGATCATGCATGGTTCCTGCTACACTCACAGCTGGAGTGCCCCCGATCCAGTTGGATTTGGGGGCTATAGTTACCTCGTAGAGGGAACTGAAGATAGGGGAGATCCAGCAGGGGTCCGGGGGAATCGCAACCCCCCTCCTCAGATGGCTTAATGCCCTTTTCCGAAAGTGGTGGAGCGGTGGTCAGTAATGGCTGCCACAAAGAAGCTTTCATCCGGATAAGAATGTTCAGGAGGAAGCTGAGAAAGTGAAAGTTTTTGGCTAACTGGGATGACAAGTAATATTTAAATACCTTGGAATTTAAGTTTTATTAAAGATACATCGTTCCCGATGAAGACGGAAGAAGCGGCGAATGAAAGTAAAAAGGGAAAGTTTGTTTTTTCTCACTCTCCTTCCTTACGGTGATAGCAAATGAATGGAGAAATCAGAAAAAGCCATTTTGGCAGCTTACAACAGTAATAAAGTGTAACAGAAATAAACCACAGTAAATTCTCCCACGTGCTTGCCATCGATGGCTCCAACGGTGTGGGGGAAGTTCCACCTCTGATACCACTGCTCTGCAACTTTCTTCCATCCTTCTTCAGTGGAGGGGCACTGGAGGAGCTCCTCCTTGTATTCTTCGATGATGGCCTGCACCACTTCTCTGACCACAATGCTGATGGTGTTGTGTGGCACCCTCCAGCCATACTGCATGCTCCTGTAGGTGGTCCCTGAGGCCAGGTGGCGCAGAGTGAGTGCCACCTTGAGCCCAGGTTCCAGGCTGGGCCGGAAGTTGGTGTTTGCCTTGGTCAACCTGGGTGTCAGCCGCTGCACAAGTTTGTCAAACATGGCTGGAGGCATCCTCATGAAGTTCTGGAATGCCCAAGTGTCTTCGTTCCTGAGCTCCACCATCAGCTTGTTGTACAGTCCATACTCTGCTCTTCTCCCGATCCATCTTCGGACCCAGACGCTTCTTGGCCACCTCCTTTTCTTCCCGTAGGCATCCTCTAGACATCCTTAATATCCGAGATAGGTCCCCTCTGCGAATGTTTTTTCCATTTTAAATGCTTTGTTTCCGCTAGGCATCCGTTCTGCATCCATTCTGCGTCTGTTCCGCTTCCTCCCTGTATCCGAGTGGATGGAGTTGCACGGATGTGCAGCGGATGCCTTGCGGATATAGATGCAGAACGGATGCCTAGCTAATGCGTAGCAGATGCAGAACGGACGAATTGGATACATTTTCCGCGCAAAAGTTTTGAGCAGCTCAAACTTTCTGAGCAGATGAAATGTCAATAGACAGATGCTGGATGGATAGAGAGGAAGCAAAACGGAGGCAGTGAGTACAGAACGGATACATTGCGTTAACCAATGGATGGCAAGCTGTTTTGTCCGTTTTACATCCTCTTTGCATCCGTTGGTGCAGTGTGACAGGGGCTTTAGGAAGACTCTTCAGCATGAATCATATTCATGAGTTACATTCTTATAGGAAAAGGAGTTATATCCAAAAAGAAAAATGAGGACCCAGGTGTACGTTGCCAGTCCATGCTTAGAACATACATAGCTAGCTATACTATGAAACTTCTTGTCACCAGCTGTGATAATGTCTGCCAGCATGTAAAGATATTGGAAGTCAAGTATGCTAATTCATGGAGACTAAGACTATCAAAAGCTATTCATCATAACTGCAGAATCCAACCTAATATAGAGATACTGTCCTTCATAATTTTTCCAAATAAGAATAATGCTATGGTTTGTTGTAGCCAAATCTAGAGAATTTAAAAGGACACTGTGTTTGAAAGGATGTCAGCAACAACAGAATACTCCTTTCCTATACATGACATTTGTATATTGTTCTCATTTCACTCCTACCATTCATCTATCTTCTTAATTTAGGCAATACATTTTAAAAAGAGATTTAATAGATATTTTGCTTCATCGAAACCTTCAACCTTATTCTATTAAGCTGTACATATTGCATTCATAATTCTCATTATACAGAGGAAATACAAAGGCATGCTTACCACAACAATGGAAATTAATTACCAGAAGATGTAACCATGTTTCTCAAAGCAAGAATGTGGAGCACAGCTGAAGCACAACTCAAAGCCATCACCCAATCCAGCAATTTCACTTATCATTACCTGGATATAGTAAAATGCCTAATTCTTTCAGAAGACTATACATATATACATAAAATGTAGTGTAGAACCTGATATCTGAGAGCTATTATAGGATCAGCAGCCACGTGCCAAATTATTTTTTAAATGGTAGAAATTTCACAATATTCTAACAATTTTTACTCTTAAGATTTTAAATAATTTCCATACATTCTTATTTTAACTTTCACAATATTTTGGCTTCTCTCCTAAAATTTCATATCTCATAAAAAATAAGATTTTTAACCATACAAAATATGTGTGTGGATAATAATATAAATATAATATATAATATAAAATAAAATATAATAATGTGTGTATAATAATATAAAATTACATAATAATGTATATCATATAAAATTATGTCTGTGGGAGTCATATGGTGCTTGCAAGGCCTCCACTGCCAATCTCAGAGCTATCATGTTTAATTTACAAAAAAGTTAGAAAATGCCTGCCTTTCGCCATTTCAGTGTTGTGTTTTTCTTGCAAATAGAAGGTTTGCAGCTTTCACATTACCGAGAAGAGCAGATAATCTAAATAAGATTGCCATGCAATTTTAGCTTATCTTTTCTTCTCAGATCCATTTGGGCAGTTAGATAATTTCAGTCTCTGATTTTAATGGTTTCAAGAGTCTCTCTTTAGCTTGTGATGTGCATTTTTCCATTTACTTCAAAATAAGGTTACCAGCCTCCTGTGTTTGGAAACTGCCATACTGGTGTTTCCTGCTTGCCCCTCAAGAGGAATATCACTGAACTGGAACTGCACTACTGTTTGACAGAAGACTCTGCCACAGGAAATAGGACAATAGAGTTCAGATTTCAATAAAGGAACTCCTCATTGGTTAACACTATTGGTTTTCGTTTCTAAAATCTTCATTGCTTTCTCTTGACCCTTGTATCTTAATATCTGTTCCTTCTTCACTTCTAACATACAAAGGTCAAGAGAAAGCAATGCAGAATTTAGAAAGGACAACCAATAGTGTTATTTAGTGTGTGTTTTAAGTTGTTTAATGCTTTATAAAGCCCATGTCACACTGCACCAACGGATGGAAATAGGATGTAAAACAGAGAGAAACACTTGCCATCCGTTGGTTAACGCGATTCATCCGTTCTGTACTCACTGCCTCCGTTTTTCATCCTCTCTATCCGTCCAGCATCCGTCGACTGAGGTTCCATCCGCTCAAAAAGTTTTGAGCTGCTCAAAACTTTTTGAGTGGAAAATGTATCCAACGCATCCATTCCGCATCCGCAACGCATACGGGGAACATCCGTTCTACATCCGTCGTCATCCGTTACGTGTCCGCTATATCCGCTAGGTGCCACACAACACCATCAGCATTGTGGTCAGAGAAGTGGTGCAGGCCATCATTGAAGAATACCTGGAGGAGCTCCTCCAGTGCCCCTCTACTGAAGAAGGCTGGAAGAAAGTTCTTCAGCATCATTCTCTTCGCCATGGTCGATGCTGACTACAAGTTCATGTACATCGATGCTTCAGGCAACGGGTCATGTTCAGATGCCCAGGTATACAATGCCAGTCACCTCAAGGAGGGGCTGGAATGCAAACTCATCATGGGCTTCCCAGATCCAGACCGCCTGCCCAACGACATGCAAGATGTGCCCTACTTCATTGTGGGGGATGACGCCTTCTCCCTCAGAACCTACCTCATGAAGTGGTGGTGGAGAACACCTTTGGCATCCTGGCCAACAGGTTCCAGATACTTCTCACTACCATGCAGCATCACCCAGAGACCGTGAGGAGGATCGTGGAAGCTTGCTTCATCCTGCACAATCTCATGCGTACCCGCTACCAAGTCTTGCAGAACAGGCTCGTGGACCTCCAACAAGGCAATGGGGACATGGAGCCTGGGGAATGGAGGCAAGGGCGAAACCTGATGGACACTAAGGATGTGCAAGGCCCCAACAGAGCTTCACGTGAAGGGAAGAAGCAGCGCAACCTCCTGAGACATTGGTGCAACTCCCCAGCTGGAGCAGTGGAGTGGCAAGAGAGGATGATAGATGATTAATGGATGCTTCCTTCAGCCTGTCTCATCACACTGATGAGATTGGGCCATGTATGTTGGGTGGGCCTACAATGAACAGGGCATTTAATAAAGAGTTGTGTTTATGTTCACATGTGTGGATGAATGATTACATTGTTATTCATAATAAAGGGCGATAGGTGTGGCACCTGGAAGGGTGGACCATACAGTCCCACTATGCTTGCACTGGAGGTTTATCTATCCCACAGCTATTACCCATCCCAAAGGTATCCCTGCCCATACCACAGCTATTACCCATCCCACAGGTATCCCTGCCCATCCCACAACTATCCTAACCCATCCCACAAGCATGAAAAGGCTTAAACCATTTCTAAAAGTTTCCACCAAGACTTCATTGACAAAAATAAATGAAGCAAGTGTGTGAAGCAAAGATAATATTTATTAATAACAAGCTGTAAAAGAAAAATGACCCAAGTCAAGTGTCCAAAGCAAAAATAAAGTCAACAGGTTGCCACCCAGTCTCTGGCACTCTTCTTGGTCACTTGGAGGCATGCCCAGTCTCAGGGGTGAAGGGTCCAGGTGCTGTGGAGGTGGCTGCTGCTGGAGTGCTGGTCTGAAGTGCCACTGGGGTGCCTGGCCCTGAGAGGACAACAGGGGACAGTGTGTTGAGGAAGCTCTCAGACAGCTGGCTCAGCCCCGTGATGTTGAGAGCCCCTTCCTCCATGACATGGGGTGTCAGCCCCAATACTGAGGATAGATGTACTGAGGCCGGGCTTGGCTGTGGGGTGGAGGAAGGAGCAGTGTAGTGGGGCTGTCTGGTCTGCAGCTGGGTGAGGACTGGTGTCAGTGGCATCGGTGGCATGGGTGGCATTTGTGACGTGGCTGGCAACAGTGGCATGGCTGGCATTGGTGGCATCAGTGGCACCGGTCGCGTCTGATGTACCTGTGCCTGGACTGGGAAAGGCTGCCTGTGCTGCTGGAGCTCCTGGTAGCCATAGCCTTGGTTGGTGAGGACCTGTTGAAAGCCTTGGAAGGGCAGTGAAATCACCTGGGATGGAGGAGCAGGCCTGGACTGGGTCGAAGCAGGTTCATCTTGGTCTGGAGGGTTGTGAAGAAGATCGGTGATCCTGTCCTTCACCACCTGGTACTGGAGTTCTGACATGTTCATGAGGGTCTGGTTGACATAGGTGAGGAAGGGCTTGCGGTTGGAGGATGGGGTGTCGGTGTGTACCAGCTGAGAGGGGAGATTTACGCTGCTCCTGATGGTGTCTCTTATCTCCAGCAGGACAGTGTGGCTCTGCCCCTCCGGTCTGCCTCTCTGCCTTTCTGTGGAGGTGGAGCTGGGGGTGGATGCGGGTTGGGCTGTGGTGGAAGTGCTGTCTCCTTTCTCCCACTTCGTCAGGGGGTTCTCCATGCGCTCCGCCATGGGTAGTACAGCTGTCGGGGGGGTCTCTGTCATGGCAATCTCCACAGATACCTGCCTGGACACAGAAGCTGACTCTTTGCCAGAAGAGGACTGGCTCTCAGCAGGCTGCCTGAGAGAGAGGGTTGTGAGAGGGGCTGTTCCTCGGTGGCGGATCTCACCCTCCAAGAAGCTGCACTTGGTCATCACGTAGGTCTCTCTGTCTGTCAGCTTGACCACAGCCTAGCCAGATTTCTTGAGGTGCAGATTCCCGTACCAGGTATGCATGTGCTTCCACCAGCCAAGGAGCACCTCCAAAGTGTAGCCCAGGCTCTCCGCCTTCTCTCTCCAAGCCGCCTGCTTCCTCTTGGTGTCTCGATAGAGCCTGTGTCCCTTCCACCATAGATATTCATTCTCCCTCAGCCACGCCAGCACCTCCTCCTCATGTTCCTCTTCTATGGTGTATTGACTCCTCTCCCGTTCACACGTCTGCCTGTTCCTCCCTTTGGCAAGGCCATATGGGCCCTCATCTGAGGGGCTTCAAGGTTGTAGGGGCTGCTCCTCCACACCAGCAGCAGCAGCAGCAGCAGCAACAACAGTAGCAGCAAAAGCAGGACCAGTAGGACCAGCAGGACCAACAGCACCAGCAGGACCAGCAAGACCAGGAGCACCAGCAGGACCAGGAGCACAAGTAGGACCAAGAGCATGAGCAGGATCTGGAGCACCAGCAGGACCAGCAGGACCAGGAGCAGTGCTAGCAGAGTAAGCAGAAGCAGAAGCACCAGCACCAGGAGCAGTGCCAGCAGAGTAAGCCCCAGCAGAAGCCCCAGCACCAGGAGTAGTGCCAGCAGAGTTAGCACCAGCAGAAGCACCAGCACCAGGAGCAGTGCCAGCAGAGTAAGCACCAGCAGAAGCACCACCACCAGAAGCAGCATCAGCAGAAGCACCACCACCAGAAGCAGCACCAGCAGAAGCACCACCACCAGAAGCAGCATCAGTAAAGTAAGCATCAGCAGAAGCACCAACTCCAGAAGCAGCATCAGCAGAAGCCTCAGCACTAGAAGAGCGAGCCCGGGCAGCAGAAGCAGGGCCAGGGGATGGGATGGTGGCCCTGTCCCACTTGCCAGGGCTGGCAGCAGATGGCAGAGGCTTCCGTTTCTTCCCCATGGTTGTTGGGTTGCTGGCTGGCTGGGTGGCTGGCTGGCTGGCAAGCTGTGTCTGGAAGCACGTCTTTCCTCTGAATGGTGACCTGCTTGCGAGCTGCTTCCCTTTATATCTGCAGGGCTGATGCAATGCATCCTCCCCGCATGTGCAGTGAACGCTAGGCATCCACTAGGCATTCGCTAGGCTTCAGCTAGGCATCTGCTAGGCTTCCGCTCTGCATCCGCTTCATCCTCTCAGCATCCACTCTGCATCCGCTCTTTCCATTCCGCTTCCGCTTTGCTGTGCTCCCCCGGAAGCCTTGCAGATGTGCTATCCGCTTCCATCCACTTCCATCCGCTAGGCTTCCGTGGAGCATCCACTTTCCATCCGCCCTACATCCTCCCCCGTCCGTTCCTTTCTGTGTTGTCCCCTCTGGTTATGCAAATTCGGGGCACTTTTGAGAGTGGATAACAACGGATGGAACATTTTGCTCGTCTGCTGTGACCTTTTTAGAAATGTTTTGTATCCGTCAGCCAGTGTGACAGGGCCTTTATTTAATAGAGGACAGAGTGATAAATAATTAAATAACTTGAATCCAGAAAAACTCAGACAACAACTTGTCCCATATTTATCCTGCCCCAGTACTATGATTATAATCAGATCCTTTCCAATATTATTTGTACAACATGAATAACAGTACAGAAATACAGCAGATACTATAAACAGTACTTGAAAGGCTCCAGGTTCAATCCCTGAAATCCCTTGAAAAGGATCAAGTAGAAGATTTTGGGAAAGGATCTGCTCATGCACAAGTTCCAGATTAAGCTAAAAAATACGAAAACTAATTAGTTTCCATAATTAATAATGCATTTATCAATGACATCAGGAATTGCTTTGAAGTCTTGAACCTTATTAGATAATGGAGAGAAACTGTCAAATTAATTTAAAATTATTAAGGATGAATCTGAAGAGAGATGGCCAAAGATGGAAAAACAGAAGAATGAATAAAGAGTGAAAATTGCCAGGAAAACAAGCCAAAGCCAAGAAACACAAAAATCTCAGGAAGGAAGCAACAGAAAAATCAAATCATGTCATCAAAATGACATATGCCAATGGAAAGAAATAAAACTGCAATCCAATATCAAAAAAAGAGAGAAAAGATTACTACACAATATCCTTAAATCTACATGTTAGCAGGATCATCCAATACATGCCAGTATTCCACATGGAAAAGGATATGTTGGATTTTCAGTTGGCTTTAGAACAAAAGTTATTATTGCTGATGCATGCTGGCTAATTGAGAAAGGGAAAGAATACCAGTATGTGCTTCACTAAATACAAAAAAACCCTTTAGTTTTATTGATTGTGTCAAGCCGTGGAATGTCTTTAGAAAAATGGGAATCCCAAAACATCTCTATTTTCATAATAAACCTATATACTGGTCAGGAAGATACAATACAGACAGAATATGATGAAACTGATTTACTTCAGATTGGCAAAGGAACAAAATGATGTTGTATACTTTTATTATAATAAATAATCCTTATTTATTCAACCTACAGTAAGGAAAACTGGGTTGGAAAATGAGTAGCACTGTAAAAGTGAAGGAGGAAACATCAATAACCTGCATAATGCTGATAATACTGCTCTGATAATTAAAAATGCAAAGGACCTGCAAGATTTAGTATTGCACCTGACAATATTGCACATGACAAATACTGTGGTGAGTGCCATAAATGTGGAGCTAAGCTAAAGGCAGACTTGTCCCTTTCACCATGGGTTTTCTTTTCAAGTGGCAAAGGTATAAAAAAAGTTAAGAATAGAATAGCATCAGCCATCAGTATCATGGTTTCTCTGGATGAACTGTGAAGATTAACAACAGAATAGCCCCTAGATAGGACTATAATATTAGCAACAAAAGGATTTAAGCAAGAGGACATATTTAAGGGCAGTGTGATGGCTCAGCAGTTAAGACATTGAGCTTGTCAGCTGGAAACCCAGGCTCAAGACCCAAGCACAATGTGACACAGTTGCTGTCCTTGCCTGACCTAGAAGTTTGAAAATGCAAGTAGATAAATAGGTGTCATTTTAGTGGGAAAGTAACCGTGCTCTGTGATGTCATGCTGGCCACATGCCTGGAAATGTCTTCAGACAGCCCTGGTTCAATGGCCTTGAAACAAAAATGAGCCCTGCCCCCTATAGTCAGCAACAGTTAGGAGCAAAAAATCCACAGGGATTCCTTTTAACTTTACATGGTAAAGAACTCCGGTTCCTTATGGATTAAACTGACAGCTCTAAAATGCAAAAATTTACAACTTAACAGAAGAGAATTATGAAATCATTTCTTTTTTAGTATATGATATTTAAGCAAGACAAGAGTGGAAACATTTTGCCATGAAATCTTTGCTTTGCTTTTGTGCCTGGGTGTCGTTTGTGATGTTGTAGGGATGTGTACAGTTGAAAAACTAATATTTTCAGCATGCAGGTTAATAATTTATCTCTCAGTCTAAACTTTCTTGCAGAATGAATAATAAGATACAGTAGAACAATGTGCATTATCCAGAACTGTCCAGAAAATAGCAGATGTTTGAAAAAGGAATAGTAATAAATAAAAGTGTCTGCTTTCTAAACAATAAACAACATGAACATGCAGCTAAATAAATCTGAATGAAATAGAGCTTCAGAACGAATCTGAGAGGAATGGATGGTTGGAGAAGATGGTAGTCATGAAAGAAAAATTGCCTGGGAACTGTTGGAAATACCTTACAAGAGAGAAGCATCTGTAAGTTCTCAACCCTATAAATATTCAACAACCATAAACAATCAGACTTTACCGTCATCAATGACGACAGCTGACTCTCTTTTGGCAGATTGTAAAGACATCAAAAACAGACTAAGAAATTCTCAGTGCTAACATACATTGAGATTGACTGATTCTTAATTGAAAAGTAGTTCACTTGCTGGAATTTCTGTACTCTTCCATCTTAGTAAATCTTGCCAGAAAGGTTTGTAGCATCATACTTGGGGGGAGGAAAATCAGTTCAGGAAGTTGTCAAAGTTTGATAGCATCTACTTACAGGATTTAATTATCTATCTATTTGGAAAATGAATGTTTGCTCTTTAAAATAATCCCTCCTAAAGAACTTGCCATATCCTACTAGTATTAAGGTGAGATTTCAGTTCATGTCAGGATCAATATATCAATTATTAGTAGAAAAGCCATAGTTAAACCTTCCATCTCCCAAACTTCCATTCTTCTCTAGAAAATTGAATGGCCTTTCAAAGTTGGTGTGGTGTTGCAGGATAGAGACACAAAAAAGGGGTCATATTCTGGGGGGGGGAATGCTACAGGTTCTGCTCGGCTCTATAGAACCAGTAGCTCTGAAGAGCAGCAGACACAGAACCTGTTCCGTCCGGAAAAGAAGCATGTGAGACTGGGTTCCAACTAACAACTCTTTATTTGGTTAACAGCAACAGTAACGGAATATTGGCTCAAGCCGCGGCAGCCCTTTATATAGAGGCTTGCCTGCCGGCTTGTAGCCAATGACACTGATTTAATCTTGCTGCCTTTGAGCAGCTTCTTGGATTGGTTTCTAATGAACCAATCCACTACTGGCCTTTTTGGCCCATCAGAATTGACTACTTGGAACCTTCCAAGTTATACAGAACACCCCTCGCCCTTTAGTTCAGTCTTACGTGAGTGACGTAGTCGCGCAGGTAGGTGGGGCTTTTTCTGGCCCTAGTTGACCTGCGTGGCTCATTCTCGCCTAGGACTTCAAGCGGTTCGGTCAGAATCGCTGTCTCTCTGGCTTTTCTCCATGGAACTGCCTGGAAAGGTGAGTCAGCACTGCCGCTCCCGCCTGAGTTTCTCAGGCTGGTCGAAGTGGTTCTGCCGCTGCCTCCCGGTTCAACCAGGCTGGTTGAGCCGGCCTGGTTGGCACTTTCCAGGCTGGCTTCCCTTTCGCCAGGACTTCTTCTGATGGTCTCATCTAACCGTAAGTGTTCTTTTTGATTGGTTAGATTTTCTGGTTGTGATTTTAATGGTTCATTTTAACACCCTTTTTTATTTATTTGTATTTCCCCCTCCTCCTTGGTTTTGTTTTCGTCAAAATTTATTATTTGAGGTTGCACGGTTGCTTTGCGCTCGATGTTGCAGGAATGAAGCTGGTTTATGTGCCGCTTCCACTCTCTTCCATCATCCATGGTTAGTCGGTAGGAATGGGGGCCTGTTACTTGTGTGATTGTGGCTGGAAGACAAAGGGGGTCCCCGGTAAAATTCTTTGCATAGACCAGATCACCGATTTCGAAAGTGTGGTATCAGCTGGAAGAGTTGGGGGGTTTCTCACAAGTATAATTGGGGTGCAACCTATCTAAATGGGATTTCTCCCCATTAATAATTCTGCCGGGCTCTTGTTAGTTGTGCTACTGGGAGTGATGTGTTGTAGTGTAAGTAAACGGTTTAGCTTGTCTTGGACATCCCCATGGTCCATTTTCTCAAGGCCTTCTTTTGTGAACCGGAACATTCGCTTGGCCCTACCATTTGCCACCGGGTGGGCCGGCGCGGTTAGTGCATGGCGTATACCCAGGGATGCTAAGTACTGTTCGAATTGTATAGCCATTAGTTGTGGCCTGTTGTTGGATACCAATACATCAGGTAAACCATGAGTTGCAAACAATTTGCTTAGCTGTTTTATAACAGCGTTGGTTGTTGTGGATGACATTAAGATGACTTCAAGCCAATTTGAATATGCATCCACAACTATTAAAAATGTATTGACCCTAGTTGGTCCCGCAAAATCAATATGGATTCGAGACCAAGGGCCTCTTGGGGTCTCCCAGTCCCGTATGAGGGCTTGTGGTGGTGTGGGTCTAGCTGTCTGACACTTGTGGCATGTTGCAGCCCAGCATTCAATGTCCTTGTCTAAGCCAGGCCACCAGACATAGCTCCTGGCCAGGGTTTTCATTTTAACTATGCCTGGGTGGCCCTCATGTAACATGCCTAACACCTCTTCTTGTAGTTTGGATGGAATCACCACCTGATCTCCCCACAACAAACACCCCTTTTGTAATGACAGTTCAGTTTGTCTAGTCCGGAAAGGTTTAAAGTTTTCAGTCTTTTGACCTTCCGGCCATCCTTTACCTACCCAAGTTAAAACGTGGGCAGTCAATGAGTCTTTCGCCATGGCTCTGCCAACATCATCCGCAGTCATTGGAAGTTCAGGGCAGGTTTCTAGTTGTAGGGTGGTGGTGGCTGGAGCTGGGTCGTCCTCTAAGATTGGTAAAGGTGTTCGGCTTAATGCGTCTGCATGGGCGATTTGTTTCCCGGGTCGATGCAGCAATGTATATGAATAGGCGGCCAGGAATTCTGACCACCTAGTCATCCGTGGGGATAGAATGTTCGGTGTGGGTTTATTCCCAGCCAAAATCCCTAGTAATGGTTTATGGTCAGTAACAATGGAGAATGTTCTACTGTATAGGTATTCATGAAAGCGTTTTACTCCGGTGACGATTGCCAGGGCTTCTCTGTCTAGTTGGCTATAGTTGCGTTCCGCTTTGGAGAGCGTTTTCGAATAAAAAGCGATGGGTGCCTCTCTCCCGTCAGGTAATTGGTGGCTCAGGATAGCACCAACTCTGAATGGTGAGGCGTCGCAGGTGACCATCAAGGGTAGAGTATTACTAAACTGAATAAGAACGGTGTCTGAGGTTAACAAGTCTTTTATATTTTGAAAGGCTCTTTGTTCTTTGTGACCCCAAGTCCAGACAGTTGTTTTATCTGGCAAACGGTGCAATGGTTCTGCTATCGTTGCTTTGTAGGGGAGGAATACATTATAAAAATTGATCAGACCCAAGAATGCCTGTAAGTCCATTTTATTTCTAGGTTTGGGTGCGTCTTTAATTGCTTTGACGTTTTTTTCTGTTGGGTGAATACCTTGTTCGTCAATCAAATATCCTAAAAATTCGACTTGGTCAGTGGCCAGGCAGCATTTTTCTTTTTTAACTTTCAGGCTGGATTCTTTGAATTTCGTTAGCACTTCCTTTAGTCTAGCTTCTAATTGGGTCGCATTTTTCGCTGAAATTAGGACATCATCAAAGTATGGAACGACCCCTTTTATTCCGTTTAATAGGTGTTCCATGAGGCTTTGGAAGACGCCTGGGGCAATGCTCACTCTGAATTGAAGTCTGTTACATTTGAACGCCCCTCTATGTGTTACTATTGTTTGTGCCTCAGCTGTTATGGGGTCTACTGGAAGTTGCTGATATGCCTGGGACAAATCGAGTTTAGCAAAAAAAATTTCCTCCCCCAAGTGAGTGCAGTAAGTGCTGCACTACTGGTACCTGGTATGCGCTTTACTGTAGCGCATGGTTCAGGGTAGCCTTGTAATCTCTACAGATGCACACAGACCCATCTGGTTTTACAGGTGTTACTATTGGTGTCTCCCACCTGGCGCGGTCAATTGGTTCTATGACCCTTTGTGCAATCAATTTATTTAATTGCTCATTATTTTGGGTTTTAATGCAAAGGGGACCCATCTGGCTTTTAGTCTTCTTGATGCTCTTTGGGGATCTAGGCTAAAGGATATTGGGGTTCCCCAGTACTTGCCTAGAATTCTGTCGAAGACGTCCTGGAATTTGTGTAGCAGGTTCTCTTCCCAATCGCTCACGACTATTCGGTTCACTCCATTCATCCCGATGCCCAATGGCGCGAACCATTCGATGCCCAGAAGGCTGGGACAGTCTCAGTCGACTATAGTCAATGGCAGGACTTCAGCATGTTGTTTGTAAGTTACTTTGAAGTGTCCCAGACCTACCACGGGAATCCTATTTCCCTGGTAGTCTTTGAGAATTAATTTTTGTTTTTTGAGTTTGTTTTGTCTGATGTTTGGAATCGGACGTCTAATTGTGTTCCAAGACACCATTGATAGAAAAGATCCTGAGTTGACCTCCATCTCACAAGGGCTTCCTTCAATGGACACTACAATTCTGACTTTTTTCCCGCTTTCCGTCTGTGCGCTTCCTATAGTGACAGTCTGATGTGTGTTTTCTCGGTTGCTGGTTCCCTTGCTGCGCTCCCATTTTCTGTCGGCTTGCCTCGAGTCAGTTCTTGGTAGGGAATTACCATGTCTGCTAGGGCTGCTGTTTCTTCGATTTCGACAGATTCTTTCGATATGTCCCCTCTTTTTGCAAGCCCGACAGATAGCATCAAGGAACCTGCACTCAGCTCGGGGGTGGTTTCCTCTGCAACCAGTGCATTCCCACCAATTTTTCTTCCTTTTGCACCTTTTTTGGTTTTCGTAAAGGCGGTGGACCTCATCGTCATCTTCAGCAGTGTCTGATGACTCGTCTAGGTCTTTGTGGTGTGTGTTTGTGGCAGCTTGCTTTCTCCCTCCGCCTGAGATTTTCTCTTTTGGCAGGGTTGTCGTGTCAGCACTGGAGTTCATCATCTTCATTGTGGCCGCTGATTTCTTTGCGGCTTCCACGGCAGTTGCTTCCACAATTGCCTCTGCCACTGTTATGTTAGGTCTGTTTAAGAGTTTGCTTTGAAGGGTAGAGTCCCTAAGACCTAATTCGACATGATCTCGCATTGCCTCATCCATATTTTGGAATTCACAGGCTCCTCCAATATGGCACAGAGCTGCCACGAAATCAGCATTGGTTTCGTCTTCCCTCTGGTCTCTCTTATAAAATTCATGTCTCTTGATAAGGTTTGAGACAACCGGTGCATAGTGAGCTTTCAGCATTCGGTTAAGTTCAGACCAGGTCATCTGTTTCATGTCTCTGGGATTTGCTAATGCCTTCGCCATCTTAAATACAGCTGGCCCGCAATGTGTTAGGAAGACAGCCCTCTTTCGCTGATCGGAAATTTCTTCCAATTCGTTGCTCTCCAGAAACATCAGGAAACGATCAATATAAGACTCCCAATCTTCTTCACTGGGATTGAATGGTGCGGGTGGCACGTTATTACCAGCCATCTTATCTAGCATGGTTTTTCTCTCACCGTGTGCTCGGTCTCCGCTTCAGGACAATCCCACCCTCGTCGCCAGTGTTCCATCCGGAAAAGAAGCGCGTGAGACCGGGTTCCAACTAACAACTTTTTATTCGGTTAACAGCAACAGTAACAGAACATTGGCTCAAGCCGCAGCAGCCCTTTATATAGAGGCTTGCCTGCCTGCTTGTAGCCAATGATACTGATTTAATCTTGCTGCCTTTGAGCAGCTTCTTGCCTTTTTGGCCAATCAGAATTGACTACTTGGAACCTTCCAAGTTACACAGAACAGAACCGGTTCTGTGTCTGCTACTGTTTCACCCACCCTCCTGCCCGGGTTGTTACCTGACCTTTATTTCCTACTTTTTCAACCTCAGCTGCTTTGCATGAATGGTTTCAACAGGATCCATGTATGGGATGCATTCAGCTCTGTTTGGCTATAGACTGAATAGAAAAACTGAAGACACATCCCTTCCGGGCCATCGTCCCCAGTTCTTCTGTTCAGTCTCAGCTAATATAGACAGCTGCTAGATTGCTCCTCTACTTTTCAGAGATAGAATGGTGTTGGCAACTTTAAATCTTTTTTTTTTTTTGTCTATTCACCCAATGGTCCTTAAGGGATTAAAAGCACCACGTGGTTTTTTTAAACAGCTCAGATGCTTACTTCAATTGTCAGAAGGCACAATATTTCCCTATTAGTTCTAGGAGGGAAGTTACCACAGCGACTGATTGCAGATTCTCAAGCATTGCTCCCAAAGATCTAGATAAGGGGATTTGGGAGCATCAAAACGTTCTTCTGTCAGCTGGGCAGCCTGCCTATTTTAAGGGAGTGCTAAACAGCCATAGCAAAGACGTCATGGTTCAGAGCCAAAATAGGGAACAGGGCTGAATAGCACAACAGCTGATACAAGAAGTGATTGCTCGAGGCTTTAATCAGAGGGCTCCTGAACCAAAAAGCCTGTCAGGCAGCCTGCCCAATAAAGAGAGTGCTGTCTAAGCAGAGTGAAAGAGCAACCACCACAAGAGTTCCAGCAAGGGTAAATTCAGCATGGTGGCAGTTAAAATTAGCGGGAGCAACATTTTGTTTTAGGCAGCCATTTTCTGATAAAGACTAGTGTGCTCTCCAACTGGTCATTGGAGGCAGCAGAGACAGAAACCTGGAGTGATTCTGCTTATTGAGAATCTTAATCAGTACGAATTGGGTGAGATTTACTGCTTTAAATTGGTCTTTACCACTTTTTTTCCTGCTGGGCAAAGCCTCAGGAAAGGACAGGGTGGTTCTTTTTCCTCTGAGCCTCTCACAGTTGGACTGTTATCAGCCAGTCATATATAGGATTGTCTCATCCTTTAGGTAATCAAAGGATTTTCAATCTATCTTGGAGAACAATTACAGTTAATTTCTATCTTTGTCTTTATCTGCTTTAGTTAAAGTATTGTTCTTTTCATCTACAAAAATCATACAGGACTCTTCCAACACGATGTCTCCACAGCAGACTGTTTCTACCCAACAGAAAGGTAGGAGTAAAAGAACCTGCAAGACCAGAGGGTCAGTTCAGGAGACAGCAGATAAAATTAGGCCTAGGGCCAGAGCCAACAGGAAAAGCAAAGCTGATGAACAGGCTGAGTGTAGACTCCATAATGTGTTGGCAAAGCAGGTAGAAAAGAATTCTAAAGAATAAGTGAAGTCACTGCAATTAAGTCCTCCCAAGGAGAATCTTACAAGTCAGTCAATTCATTCCCAAGTAGGATTGGATATGGCTAATTTGGGCCAAGCAGTTATAAACACACAGGCTTCTGAGTTCCCTGGTTGTTCTTACTGGAGTAATCCAGGACCAATGGTTCCTCCCTTGCCTAGGCCAGTGCATATACAGCAGGCTGAGACAGGAGGACAGTTAATGCCACTGGAGGTTCATCAGTGGTTTACTCAATTGATTGGTCAGAGAATGATGAGGGGACTTCAGACAAAAATTCCAACACAGGAAGAATCTAGAGTAGACCCCTCCTGTAGCATTCGCAATGGACTAAAGCTGAAGTCTTCACTCCAGAAGGAACATGGACCATTCCTATTGGCTGATACTGTTTGACAGCCGGCTATAAAAGGAAGCTGTCAAACGGCATCAGCTGTTGTCCACCAACTGGCTGCCTTGTTAGCGCAGCAGCCACGGCAATCCTTTATTGTTTCAATAAAGTAAAAAGCTGAAGTTCACTCTGTGTTTGCCTCAGGTTATTCCGCTACTCTACAACATTGGTGAGGAGGGTGGGATACATATAAGAGGCAACTGGGCAAAGAATCGCTGAACAAAGTCACTACAAAAAGAGCCAAAGTCACTACCGAGCTGAATATCACTTTAAGAGCTACTGTCACTATTCGCGAGCGCGAATTTCAACTTTCCTTGACAGATCTGGCACCACTGAGTCGAAATGACTTCGAACCCTGCATTCCCACCTTTCAGACTGACAGCGGAAACATGGGAGTCCTACAAAAACTGATTTGACTGTTTCCTAGATGCTATAGACCTTGCTGACATTTCCGGCCATTGGAAAAAGTCCTACTTTTTAAGTTTTTGTGGAGCCACAGTATTTGACACTGCTATGGCATTATTGGCTCCATGTTCAATTAAGACTGTTCTCTGGGAAGAATTGCAGGAAAAATTTTCCAACCACTATTCCCCTAAGCCATCCCGAATTGCCAGGCGTCATGCTTATAAGAGACGAATTCAGGCTGAGGGAGAGACTATAAGTGGATACATGGCCGCCCTACGAACAGCTGCCTTGCATTGTGGGTTTAGAGACTATCTGGAAGACATGTTATTAGACCCACTAGTTTGTGGAGTCAGGGATTTAAGGCTACAAAGACATTTATTGGCTAAAGGGGATTTAACCCTTAAGATAGCAATTGAGAAGTCTCAAGCTGCTGAACTATCAGCCCTTTCAGCAGCAGAAATTCAGGTAAATCCAATAAGCCAGAGCAGCTCAGCCAGCTGTTACGATGAAGCCTCCTCAGAAGAAGTCTCTGAAGGGGCAAATGATGTAAATCTCCTCAGGCAGCAAAGAACCAGCCAAGGGGAGAACAGGCCAAACCCCAATCCACCTCCATGGTCTCAGCCCATTTGTCAAAGCTGTGGAGGAAACCACCTCAGGGCATCCTGCAAATTCAAGAATGCCATTTGTCTAAAATGCCAGAGGAAGGGCCATTTAGCCAGGATCTGTCAAGCAGGAAAGACTTTTGTCCAAAAGCCTCAGACAACCCAACATTTCCCAAAACAATTTGAAGACTGTTTAACCTGCTATCAAGCCAAGCTGACTAACAAAGGCTCTAATAAAATCAGTGTTTTTGTTTCTATAGAAGGAAAACTTTGCAGGATGGAGGTTGACACAGACTTAGCACTGTCCTTTATCTCATGGAGCACCTTGAAGCAACTACTTCCCAGAATGATTAAGAAGAAGCTTCACGACTGCCAGTTAACCCTACGTGACAACCAAGGCAGAACCATCCCAGTCATCGGAAAAGGCAATTTTTTTGTACAATTTCAAAATTTTAAAGGTCACTTGCCTTTAATAGTAGAGGATGGTGCTCTCCCTAGCCTGTTGGGGTTAGACTGGTTCCTTGCCCTTGGCCTCCATATAAGCAGAATCCACTCTATTACAAATGCTGAAGTGGACACCTTGTTTAATGACTATGCTGATGTGTTCAGCGAGGGGCTGGGTTGTTATTCAGGAACCCCAATATCTTTCAACTTGGACCCTCAGGCAGTACCAATCCGTTTAAAGCCTCGAAGGGTACCATTTGCAATTCACCCGAAATTAGACATTGAACTGGACAAATTAATTAAACAAGGTGTATTGGAGCCTATGGACTTCACAAAATGGGAAACCCCAATAGTGACACCCCTGAAGAAAGATGGGAGCTTTCAAAACATAGAGGAAGAAAAAGGACAAAATCTAGCTGAGATAATGATAGAAATATTGGCTGAAGCTTTGGAAATAACAGAAGAGAAGATGATGGATGGAGTAGATGAGGTATACTGAGTTTTTACAAGATATGCGATGAGAAATAATCTACTAAGAGAAGTTAATATCAGATTTACAAAAAAGCCATTAAAACACAAATATTACAAGTGGTAAGAGAGAAAACATTGAAATACAAAGGCAAAGAGATTGTGGTTTTAAAGCAAATACCCAGAAGAGTGAGAGAGATGAGAAGAGAATATCGATTTTTGACTAAAATGCAATTGAAAAAAGAGGTGAATTATAGATGGCTAATCCCAGAAGGATTAATGTTTACATGGCAAGAACAGAGATATAAAATTGATTCAATCGGGAAAGCAGAATTATTCCATGCAGAATTTTTTGGAAGGAGAGAGGAGGAGGCAGAAAAAGAGATTTCACTAATTGAATTTCAAGACGACCAAATGGAGACTGAAAAAGAAGAAGGCGCAGTAGGTGGATTGGTGGAGACTAAAGAACAATGTGAACCAAGATCTATGAGAGCTGCCAAACCTAATTATAAAGCATAATTATGGAAGAGAAAAAACTGATTACAATGAATATAAATGGACTTAATTCAGCTGTTAAAAGAAGGAATATTTTTCACAGATTAGAGAAACTAAAATTTGATATAATTTGTCGACAAGAAGTACATATTAAAAAACAATATGAACAATTGTTGATACAGCCAAAATTAGGGAAAATATTTACTTCTTTGACTCAATGTAAGAAAAGAGGAGTGGTTTTATATATCAAAGAGACCATTTCAGAAAAATTGATTTATACTGATGAAGATGGAAGAGTATTAATGGTGGAAATAATAGACAATAATACGAAAACACTCTTGAATGCAATTTACGCTCCAAATGATAAACAAGAAGAATTCTATAAAAAATTACATATGAAAATAATTGAACTGGACTATGTCAATATAGTTATGATGGGAGTTTTCAATGGAGACAATAAACTGGACTATATAACAACAACAACCTCAAAGCAAAATAGGAAGACTCTCCCCAAATCCTTTTTTAAAATGATAGATGAAATAAATTTAAAAGATATATGGAGAGAAAGAAATGTTAAAACCAAACAAAACACTTCTTACTCAAATAGACATTTAACATGGTCCAGAACAGACATGATTTGGACTTCAACAGAATTAATATCTAATATTCAAGAAACAAATATCGAAACAAGTACTTGGGCAGACCATAATCCAATGAAAATTAAATGGAAAGGACAAAAAAGAAGATCGAGATGGACGTTAAATAATACTATTCTAAAGGAGGATTTTATACAGCGGATGGAGAAAGAATCGGGTTTTTTTCTTTAGAGAAAATAAAAAAGAAGATACTTCAATTCAGAATGTATGGGACACAATGAAGGCATATGCTAGAGGCTTGATAATAGACTACACAAGGAAAAGGAACATTAGGAAAAGGCAAGCCACGGAAGCTTTAGAAAATAAGTATAAAAGACAAAAAAGAACTACAGAAAATGCCACAGAAAAAAGACATTAAGCTAAAACTGGACACAATTAAACATAAAATGTTCAATCGAGAAAGAAGAATTAGTACAGAAAATTAGAAGTGCTAAACAGAATTATTTTGAGGATGCAAACAAACCAGGTAGATGGTTAGCATACAAACTGAGAAAGGAAAAAGAATCAAGGAAAATACCGCAGTTAACAGATGATCAAGGTCAAGTTTGTCACGGCAATAAAGAGAAGAAGGAAATCATTTGAGACTTTTATGGGAAATTATATGAGCAAGAGAATATTGATGAGGAAAGAGTTAAACAGTATTTACAGAATGCTAATCTACCTAAGATACCTAAAGACACTGAAAAAATGTTAGAAAGCAATATAACCATGATGGAGTTAACCGAAGCACTTAAGAAACAAAAAAATGGGAAGGCACCAGGCCCAGATGGACTTCTGGCAGAATTCTATAAAACATTACAAGAATCGCTGAACCTTCCATTGCTAGAAGTTATGAATGAAGTTATGCTAAAGAAGAAGATACCTAAAACATGGTCAGAAGCCTATACTATACTTATTCCAAAAGAAGAGATTGATCCATTACAAATTAAGAATTATAGACCCATTTCTTTATTAAATGCAGATTATAAAATCTTCGCTTCAATATTGGCAGAGAGACTAAAAAAATATTTAAATAATTTTATTCACTCTGACCAAAATGGATTTCTGCCAAAGAGACAAATTAAAGATAATATGAGAGTAATATTCGACACTTTGGAATATTATGATGCTCACCCCGAAAAACAAATGGCTTTGATATCTTTAGATGCACAAAAGGCATTTGATAATGTGAACTGGAGATTCATGTTATTATTATTGGAACAGATTTTTTGCCAGAAAATTTATTCAAGCAATATAAGCCATAGAATTAATAGACTCTATCAGTATAAGAAAAGGGACAAGACAAGGTTGCCCACTATCACTTTTGCTATTCATATTAACTCTGGAAGTGTTAAATAGAAACATTCGAGATGAAAAGAGCATAAAAGGAATGAAAATTAAAAAGGAAGAATTTAAATTGCAAGCTTTTGCAGATGACTTGGCCTTTATTTTAGAAGACCCTTTAGAAACAGCACCAAAACTATTGGAAAAGATAGAGGAATATGGCAAGGTGGCCGGCCTGAAAATAAACAAAGATAAGACAAAGATTTTGATAAAGAATATGTTACTAAGACAAAAAGAATTGGCAGATGTATTGAAAATTCAAGTCACAAATAAGGTTAAGTACGTGGGGATACATTTGACAGCAAGATGTAGTACATTAAAAGAGAACAATTCCATTAAACTTAAACAACAGATAGCACTAGACTTGATGAAATGGGAAAACCTGCAACTGTCATTAATAGGGAGAATATCAACAATCAAAATGAATATTTTACCCAGAATTCTATACTTGTTTCAAACAATACCAATTAGGCTTGGAAAGGACTACTTTGAAGATTTAAACAAAATTGTGTTGAAATATATATGGCAAGGTAAGAAAGCGAGAATAAAGTTAAAAATCTTACAAGATGCTACAATTAGAGGAGGATTTGGTCTGCCTAATTGGGAGTTGTACTACCAAGCTACAAACTTGATGTGGGTTAAGAAATGGATAACATTAAGAAATACTAGATTGTTGACCTTAGAAGAACATGATCTGTTGTTGGGGTGGCATGCCTTTTTATGGTGTAAAGGAACTAAAATACAGGGTTATTTTAGAAGACATCATATACAGGAGTCTCTGTGGTTAAATTGGGAGAAGATTAAAAGACAATGTTATTTGAAAATTCCAGTCTGGTTATCGACTATTGAAGCATTTTCTTATCCTATAACATATAAGAAGGAACAAACAGATGTGGGGAAATTTTGAATGAAAAGGGTGAACTTAAATCGATGCAAAAACTAGAGGAACAAGGTATAAAGATGAATTGGTTTTCTTACGTGCAAATACATTCAAGGTATGAAAAAGACTTTAAAACAGAAGGCTTCTATAATAAATTGACTGATTTAGATAAGATTTTGATAGGTACTGATGAAAAGGTGATTAAAAAATTGTACGGATATTTATTAGAAATTAAACTAGAAGAAGAACAAGTTAAAGAAACGATTGTGTGGGGGAAGAATTTTGGATATGGGATTGATCTAGAGAAATGGCAGAAGTGGTCTCAAAATTATAAAATGACAATGTGAACAGCATTTAAAGAAAATTTGTGTAAGATGTTTTACAGGTGGCATTTTCCCCCGACAAGAATAGCAAGAATGTTCAAGAATAAATCCGAAAGATGTTGGAAATGTCATCAGATACCTGGCTCATATTACCATATGTGGTGGATTTGTGTGGATGCAAAAAAATATTGGAATAAAATCTACACGTGGTTGGAAAAAGTGACTAAAAAGCATATAGATTTAAAACTAGAGATATTTTTATTGGGAATTCTACCTGATACATATAGCAAAGATTTAAAATATTTGATTGTAAATGTATTAACAGCAGTTAGGATTGTATTTGTTAAAAATTGGAAAAAATGAGAAAATACCATTGCAGGAGGAAATTATTAAGAAAATACTGGAATATGCTGAAATGAGTAGATTGACATTTGAAATTAGAGAACAAGGGGATAAACAATTTTACAAAATTTGGGACCTTTTCTGTCAATGGCTAGATAACAAAATATAGTAACAGAATATGTAGAATTATAGAAAATAATGAACATATAAAGATGTATTTCTTTTTTATTATTGTTATTATTACATATATAAAATGTTTTTAAGATAGATTTGGAAGGACTATGTGAATTGTTATAAAATAAACTAAGTATAGCTATCTTGCAAAGTATGAATGAACAAAATTATAGTCAAATGATTGATTAATAATAATACTAGGATATTCAATTTCTGATACTATGAGTTATTATGTAATGTAACTGTAATTGAGACCATGAAATCAATGCACAACAAATTTGTAAACCAACTGACACAATGTTTGTATACTTATGGAAGAAAGCTGGATGTTTTTATGTTTTGTTTGTTTTTGTTTGTCCTTAAAAATCAAAAAAACTTAATCAAAAAAGAAAGAAAGAAAATGCAAAACTGTATTTAGGTGTGGTTTCTCAAACAGCAATAAGATGGAGCCTGGGTTGTTTAGCCTTAGTCTCAGAAGAGAGTGTATTTCTGTTTCCTTCTGTTGAAAAATATTGCAGTTCCTCCATTTTTCCTAATTGATTGATATTTTCTGGATTTAATGTAAGTCTGTTACTGAACTGTTTTTGACACTGGACTTTGTTACTGGATTATCCTTGGATTAAAAACTGACTGATTTAACTTGTGAATGACTTTGGATTGCCTATTTTGAACTTTGCTTAAACTTTCTGGAAGTAAAAACCTACATTTACTGTACAGTGTATCTGTGTGCTGTTTGTGTATTATTCAAACACTACTCTCAAATACGTCTCCCTGTATGCGCTCATTCTCCTAACAGGGAATTACTCTAACAACCACCATAAGTATTTAAGATTTTGTTATGCAGGTCAACACTTTCAGTACATAACCCTCTCCTTTAGATTGGCGTCTGCCCCCAGGACATTTACCAAAGTTCTGGCAGCTGTAACAGCTCACCTTAGAACTGTTCCAATTAGAATACTGGCCTACTTGGATGATATCCTAATTCAATCTGTTTCCCTTGATTTCTCTACTAGGAACTTGTGCATCACCCTTCAAACTTTAGAATCCCATGGATTCTTAGTTAATCAGGAAAAGAGTCATTTTGAGCCTTCTGTCAGACTTTTACATTTAGAGGCAATAATAGATACTGAATCAGATATAGCTTTCCTCTCTCAACAAATAAGAGATAACATTAAAGCATTAGCAGCTCAATTTTTTCTTACACGAATGGCCCAAATGTCAAAATTACTAGGCAAAATAATATCTTGCCTTGATAGGTACCTCACCCATCCGAGTAAGATTGCCA
The DNA here is from genome assembly GCA_015471245.1 of Laticauda colubrina. NCBI lineage: Eukaryota > Metazoa > Chordata > Lepidosauria > Squamata > Elapidae > Laticauda > Laticauda colubrina. The sequence goes on along the minus strand of BLBF01000022.1, from coordinate 31,478,420 downwards.
ACCAAGGTATTAACATCCTTGCTTTGATGGACTTCTTTGGCCTTAGATAAAGGATGCTCCTTTAAAGATAGAGATTTCACAACCATAACTACCAAAGCTAGTCCTTCAGGATGGGGGCCCCATTATCGAGACAAGGTAGTACAGGGCACTTGGAATGATATTGACCTCAAACATAATATCAATTGGATAGAGTTAAGAGCGGCCCACTTGGCTCTCAGGAAATTTGAGTCACTAATTGTGGGACAAGAAGTGTTAATCCTGACAGACAATGTGGCCACTAAGGCGCACATCAATTGCCAGGGAGGAACATAATCCAAGACATTGCAAAAAGAGTCTTCCCATCTCTGCAGCTGGATGGAAAAGAATTTGCTCTCAATCAAAGCTAAACATATTTCAGGGATGCAGAATGTCAGGGCAGATTGGTTAATTCTATTCTATTAAGCAGATCCACAATATATCATGCAGAGTAGGCTTTGCATCCGCTTCTCTTCCAAGAAATTTCCAACAGATTTGGACACCCAATATTGGATCTCTTTGCATTTGAGACGAATCGTCAACTGCCTCATTTCTTCTCCAGGTTCCCATCCTGGGGAGCAGAGGGAGTCAATGCCCTTTGCTTCAGTGGCCAAGAGGACTCATTTATGCCTTCCCTCCATTACCACTCATCTCGGCAGTCATCAGTAAGACCCTACAACAGAAGGCGGAGATTCGCAGTCATCAGTAAGACCCTACAACAGAAGGTGACGCCATATTGGCCCAGGAGGCTGTGGTTCGTGGACTTGGTCAGTTTTTCAGTGTCATGTCCATGGAAGATTACTCCCAACAGGGTTTCTCTCAGCCAGGGGTCAATTCAATGCCAGGGCCTCAATGGCTCCATCTGGCTGCCTGACACTTGAGAGGAGACTGCTGAAGAGGGCAGATCTTTCCACACAGATCATTAATGATCTTTCCACACAGATCATTAACACTATACAGGCAGACAGAAGACAATCCACTATTAGGCTTTACGAGGCCACTTGGAGAGTGTTCTGTAATTTGTTCAAGGATAAGGATTCAGACCCTGGGGAGGCTTCAACCTCCCAGGTTTTAGAATTTTTACAGCAGGGACTGGACAAGGGTCTTGCCTCAGCAACTCTTCATAGACAGGTTGCAGACTTATTATCACAAAATCCTTTAATTCTGCGTTTTCTCAAAGGGGCAACAAATTTAAGACTGGGGTCATTCATAGATTTCCATCATGGGACCTTACCAAAGTCCTGCAGGTCCTTATGCTTTCACCTTTCGAGATCTTGAGAACTGTCAGCCTACAGTACCTATTTTATAAAGTAATTTTTTTTGGTGGCAATCACATCTGCCAGTATCTGAGTTTGCAGCTCTGTCAATAAGACCTGATCTCTGTATTTTTCATACAAATTGTGTTATTTTATGATTGGATCCTATCTTTATACTAAAAGTCAATTCCCGTTTTCATAGAGCACAAGAACTCATTTTGCCAATTTTTTGTCCAAACCCATCTCACCCCAGAGAGGAACCTTGGCATACACTAGATGTAAGGAGAGCTCTCCATATTTACATAAAAAGACAGCGTCTTTTTAAAAGACAGAATCCATGTTTATTTCTTATCATCAGAAATCTTTAGGTCAGAGGGTGTCCTCTTCTTCCATAGGTAGATGGATTAGAGCAAACATTGCTAACACATATGTAGCATAGGGGTTACCTGTTCCATCTCACATCATGGCTAACACGTAGTGTGGCCACTACATCAGCTTGGAGTACTCAGGCTTCAGTGGAGAAATATGTAAGGTGGCAACGTAGTCCACTCCTTCACTATTTGTTAGACAATATAAACTTGACTCTTTCACCTCTGCAGAGGCAACATTTGGAAGGAGAGTACTACAAAAGATACTGACAGAGGTTCTGAATAATTAAGGACAGAATCCCTCCCATCGGACATTGCTTTGGTATGTCCCATACACAGATCCTGTTGAAACCATTCTGGAGAAGGAGCATTGGTACACTTAACTGAGAATGTGCCTTCTCAGATGGTGTGGACAGGATCCAGGCCCGCCCGTTTTTATGTTTCTGCCATCATATTGTGTATTGGACTAACCTTTAAGATATTACTAATTATGAATGTAATACAAAGATGGGACTCTTGCAGCATCTACAAGAAGGCCTCGACTTCACTCAAAACTGGGGATGGTGGTCCGGAAGGGGTGCGTCTTCAGTTTTTCTATTCAGTCTATAGCCGAACAGAGCTGAATACATCCCATACATGGATCCTGTCTACACCATCTGAGAAGGCACGTTCTCAGGTAAGTCTACCAATGCTCCTTTTCAAACGTTGCGCACAGCACTTATCAGCTGTCTGGGCAGCACAGCTTTAGGTGAATTACACATGCATGCAGCAAAATGTAATCACTGAACCAGTAATAACACCAATTGAATCCACCCCTGGTCATATCCTATTCTGGATTTCACTTAAGAATATTTTAAATGATTTGTGAAAAGAAGGGGGAAAAGAGCAAAGTGGAATGCAAATAAACAAGGGATAAGCAAGATACTCACACTGACGTCGACAGTGATGATTCCTGATTGTTAGGAAAAAGAAGATTAGAGTTTTATTGAGCTTTCTTCTTCTATTTTCCTTCCCCAAAGCTGACAGTCTGTATTTATTAAATATGGTAAATGGTGACATCTACTGGAATTTTCTGCACCAGCCAATATAATTTCAACAACATACTATATTTTGTTCATTTAACTGTAAAACTGCAAAGTAACTTTAAAAAATAAATAACCATAACTAATCTGTTTAGCTGGATCTCTTTAGTACCCTTAAAAACAGACAGAGACAGAGACCAAGTAATACCATTGTGATCAGTGGTGGAATTCATAATTTTTTTTTTACTATTGCTTCTGTGGGTGTGGCTTGGTGACCGTGGCAAGGGAAGGATACTGTAAAATCTCCAGTTAGAGGTGGTATTTGCCTGTTCTCCAAACTACTCAAAATTTCTGCTACTGGTTCTCCAGAACTGGTCAGAACCAGCTGAATACCACCTCTAATTGTGTCACATTTTGTGTGAATGTTCACATAGAAAAACCCAAAACTACTTAATATACTGGAAGAATACCACAGGCAATCACCAACTTTCTCTGAAGGTAGATGAAATATTTCTCAGGTCATTCACTTTAAACATAATTTTCCTTTAATGTTCCTTTAATTACTTTTATAATATTTTGTGTCATTGTAACTTTTTTGAATTTCCTAGTAAAGGGTGCTTCAGACTTGCAGGACTCTAGTTTTTATTATATTTTCAAATTCCAGTTACAATTTAGGCATACTATTTAGAATGCTTATTTTTCTAGACAGGAATTAAAGAGACAGAAAGGAAATTAAAGAAAAGGGATAAAAATTGCCTCCCTGTGACAACCTTTCAAATCTTGGAAGATTGCTGTTATATGTCCTCTTCATCTTTTTTTGCAGAAAGTTTTTGTGTGAATTTTACCTAAGTCAATGATATCACTACAACAACTAATCCAAGAGGTGAGATGCTACCGGTTTGACCCGGTTCTATTGAACCGGTAGCTGCAAACTGCAGCTCACATGGAACCAGTTCAGTGTTTGGCCCATCCACCTGCCCGGGCTTTAGGCTGTCCTTTATTCCTGCTTTTCCCTGCTCAGCTGCTTTGCGCGGCACAGCTGAGGTTGAAAAAACAGAAAACAAGAGGATTTTCAAATACTGCACACCAGCGCTTGTCAGCTGTTCAGGCAGCACAGCTGATTTCTTGCAAATGCTGCACATATGCATAGTTCGGAGAACTGGCAAATTGCTCCACTGGCTGGCCCCTCCCCTCCCTACCCCCTCACTCCTTACCTGACATGAGAGCCATCCAACTTGCCTGATTTGGTAAGTTGCTATTTTTCCTTTTTCCCCTCGGACCATCAGTTGTTCTGCTCTGCTGGGAGATTTAGATTAGCTAGAAAGTCGGAAATCCTTGGATTTCTTGCTTTTTAGCTAATCTAAAAGCAGAGCTGAATCTTCCTTAGGACTGAACCTTCTACTTTTCAGTGCATAGTCAGACTTACGTAGCCAATTGGAGATAGATCGATCTCTAAGTGAATCTGTGATTCTGTGAGCAACTCAATCTGCTTGCCTGCTTTTGGGTAAAAGTTGTTTTTTTACAAATAAAAAATTCCTTATTTACATACATGGTGTGTTGTGAGTTAATTTTGTAAGTTTGCTTGAGAGCAAATTTTATGTGACAGACTCAGGTAGCCGATTGGAGATAGATAGATCTCTAAGTGAATCTGTGATTCTATGAGCAACTCTTTTGGGTAAAAGTTGCTCTTTTTTAAAAAAAAATCAATATTTACATAAATATTTATAATATTTACATACAAGCCATACCCACCCAGTCACATGACCACCAAGCCATGTCCACAAATTAGGCCATAACTACAGAACCTGTTAAGAAATTTGAATCCCACCCCTGACTAAACCCGTACATAACTCACTGAAAAAATGTTTGCCCATTGCAAATGTAAAACAGCAAGAGTGCAAACTTGTTAAATGAAAAGAGTATCCTAGCAACCAAAGTTATCCTATATTTGCCTAATTCAATTAATTCTAGGAGTTTTTGCTGTAAAGAGGTTGATCTATACTGTTTTGTGTATATGTCTGTTTTGCTGTTTGCAAAACTACATCCTATTTGCTTAATGTCATTTTGTTTTATAAAGCCCATAGATTTGATATAGTAAGACTGTATTTATTCTGCTCCCTTGTTTTTGTGAAATGCTATGTTTATCTGAGAAAAAAGGGCAAAGAAATGTGTGAACGGCAAAGTAGAAACTGCATAAATTGTAATTATAGAATGAATTGACAAAATGCTCATAAACCTCGTCTTCGGTTTCAAAAGCGTAAATTCAACTTTATTAACCCAAGCCAAACGTTCATTGCTAATACTGCTCACAAAATTCCTGGATTAATTGTTTTGTTCATGTAATACCATAAAATTGTTTGAGGGGGGGAAAGTAATATTGAGAATTGTTGCTAAGGCAAAGCAACAAGAAGCACTTTGATCTAGTAGTTAAGACACCAGGCTAGAAACCTGTAGTCTGTGTGTTCTAGTCCAATTTAGGCATGAAAGCCAGCAGGGTGACTATAGCCAGTCACTCTCTCTTAGCCCATTTGACAAGCTGGTTGGTCAATTCTTGTATAGTAACCAATAGATCATCCTCAGTTGATCTGAAAAAGAAAAGACCTGCACTTATGAAAATATGCTGGGGAGGGTGGAGGTAAAACTACAAAATCCAGAAGCTACGCTTGGCAACAGATAATCCAATGAATGGTAGGAAATTACCACAGTAGCTAATTCTCTTATGTTTGATCATACTAATCAAAACATACTCATGTGTTTAAATATAATTACAGTGGGGAATTAAAATTATATAGAAAAAATGTATATCTGTAATTCCCACAATTTATTTCTATAGGGTTTCACAGTCTGATTTAGAAAGACCAACCAAGTGTGTAACTACTGCATAAGTAGTTCTTGTATAGTTAAATGAGAGCTTTAACTAAACAGGATCATTTAGGCCTTAAACAATGTATTTCTTGAAAAGAGTATCACTAAGGTATGGTTCAGAAAACTTTTAGTACCCCTGTGTATTGCAACATAAACAAATCTTTATAATGAGCCTGTTGATTTTATTATCTGAATCCTTCAGGCAAAGGTACTTTTCCAGAATCTTGTTACCATCCCATGAGATCAAGCTCCACAAAAGGAGACGAACTGAGAGAGCAATAATTAGTGCTACATTGTAGGAATTGTGATGTTGGATACCGCAGAAGAGACATAGCTTTTGAAGAAAGAAAAGGGAATACAAAGCAATTTAATATTGACTAACTTCTCCAAATGACATTAGCAGGCAGCAGGATAGAGTTCATTGGAGTTTAGTTCATTGCATCAAGCTATCACATTGGAAAAAATTGCCATAAATAATTTTGGGAAAGCTGCTAGTCCTCATTGCCATTTTAACCCCATCTATATTATCTTATATGGTATGAATCCATTGTGCTGCAATCCACAAGTTATGTTTAAATAAATATGGTTATCTTGTGAACTCACAACTACACTGAGTGAACATCTAAACTGGACTTCTAGGCATCCATCACTACATGTATATGCAATGATTCTTGTACAATCAAATCATCTACACATACATTATTGTACACATGAAAATGTTCTCTTTTAGTTGAATAATTTCCAATGTAGTGAGACAGGACATAGCAAAGGACAGAGAGGTTTCATAGCAGTATGGATGGATCAATCAGTTGTAGTTGCCATTATAGTAACACAATGCAGTAAAAAGAAAATCATTTTCTTCCAGTGAAAATTGAAAACAGCAATCATTCAACACTAATCTGAAGCTGCATTTTAAAATGTTTATTTTATAAACTATTGAAAAGCAATAGTAATGAAAACACTTGTTTTTATATGTATTGCACTGTGCTGAAAATAAAGACATTAAAAGTCTTCCCCTAATTCTTGGTTCAGATGATTAAAATTAGCCTTCACGGCACTCAATGTTGAATCACTGAATTATCCCCAATGATATGCTAAACCACAGTAAAGAATGAAAGAGGATATGCAAATCATCATCTCTTCTTCCCTCCCCCATGTGCCTCAGTAATCAAAATCAGTGGTTTATTTGAGGATTAGCATGTCATCCAAAACTGCCAAAATAGAACAGCCAGCAATCTTGAGAGACCCCCAGGACACCTATGGAAAAGCCTCTGGTAATGATACAGCAGTGCTCACTGCTCAAATGAGAGAAGCTGTTAGGAATATGAGTCACCTAACAGATATTTGGGTTAGAAATATATAAACCAGGATAAACATTTTAAAACTGTATCTTTAAGAAAATGCAAAACTGTAATTGGGTGTGGTTTCTCAAACGGCCATAAGATGGAGCCAGAAACCTGGTGTTGCGTCGATGCGGAGTTTTCCCTCTGGTCCACGTTCCTGGCAGGAGCGCGGACTACCCTGATTGGTTGATGCCGTTTGACAGCCAGCTATATAAAGCGCTGTCAAACAGCATCAGGTGTTGCCGCCAGCCAACTGCTTGCTAGCCCAGCAGTTGCGGCAACCCTTTATTTTGTTAAATAAAGATTCTGTCAGTTGTTCCGTGTCTGCCTTGGTCATTCCCATCGCTCCACAACACTGCCGACGAGGATGGGATCCAAATAAGAGGCGACCGGACAATGCAGCAGAGCGCAGTCACTGTTAAAGAGCCGGAGTCACTAAAAACAAAAGAGCCGAAGCCACTACGAGCTGACTGTCACTAGCCGCTGATGCCATTCCGCGAGCGCGAAATTCAACTTCCTAGTCAAATAGACTGTCATCGCTGAGGAGAGATGTCTTCAACCCCCGCATTCCCGCCATTTAGACCAGCGGCAGAGACTTGGGAATCCTATAGGAACCGCTTCGACTGCTTCCTGGATGCTATAGACCTCACTGAAGCTTCAGCCCATAGAAAAAAAATCCTATTTCTTAAGCTTTTGTGGGGCTGCAGTGTTTGACACTGCCACAGCATTGGTAGCCCCACGACCTGTCAAAGAAGTCCCTTGGGGAGGGTGACAAGAAATCCTCTCTAATCACTATTCACCCAAGCCCTCACAGATTGCAAGGAGACATGCCTTCAGGAGGCGAGTTCAGGGTGAGGGAGAGACTATCAGTGAATACATGACTGCTCTGAGGTCTTCTGCCTTACATTGTGGATTCAGGGATTATCTAGAGGATATGCTCCTAGACCAAATAGTGTGTGGGGTTAAAGACTTAAGGCTGCAAAGGCAGCTATTAGCCAAAAGGGACCTAACCCTAGCAATAGCCATTGAAGAGTCTCAGGCTGCTGAGCTTTCTGCTCAATCTGCAGCTGAAATCCAGGGAAACACAATCAAACAGAATAGCTCAACAGTCCATTTTGATGAGGTTTCTCCTGATGAGGACTCTGAGGATTCAGCTGTTGTAAATCATCTTAGACAACAGAGACCCCTTCCAGAAGACTCAAAGTCAAAGGCTAGTTTTTCTCCCCGGCAGCAACCCATCTGTTTAAGCTGTGGAGGAAATCACTTAAGAGCATCCTGTAGGTTCAGGAATGCCATCTGTTTTAGTTGCCAGAGGAAGGGTCACTTAGCAAGGGTCTGCCAAGCTGGGAAAACCTTTATTCAGAAAACTCAGCCAAACCCCATCTTTCAAAGGCAAGTGGAAGACTGCTATACCTGTTACCACTTCAACCAGTCCAACAACAGCTCTAACAAAATCAGTGTTTTTGTCTCCTTAGAAGGTAAACCTTGCAAGAAGGAGGTGGATACAGGTTCTGCTCTATCCATTATTTCATGGAACACCCTTAAGAAGCTGCTACCCAGATTTCCACAGAAGAAGCTCCTTGACTGCCACCTGACTCTGCGAGATTACCAAGGCAAGAACATTCCAGTCCTCGGGAAAGGAAAGTTCCTCATTCAATTCAAAACTTTTAAAGGCCACTTGCCTCTGGTTGTGGTGGATGGTGCTCTCCCCAGTTTACTGGGTTTGGATTGGTTCCCTGCCCTTGGCCTAAATATAACAGGCATCCACTCTGTGTTAAATGCTGAAGTAGATTCCCTGTTTGAAGACTATGCTGATGTATTCAGCGAAGATTTGGGATGTTACTCAGGCACCCCCATATCATTTAGTGTAGACCCTCAAGCAACTCCTGTACGCCTGAAACCTCATAGGGTGCCTTTTGCAATTCATCCTAAGTTAGATAAGGAACTTGACAAACTAATCAAACAAGGAGTATTAGAACCTGTAGATTTTGCTAAATGGGAGACCCCCATAGTGACCCCTCTTAAGAAAGATGGTAGCGTTAGGATATGCGCTGATTACAAAATTTCCCTGAATAGATACCTCCAAATCAGTGCTTACCCAGTTCCCATCATTCAACACTTTTTACATTCTTTTGAACCTGGGTCTATTTTTGCAAAGCTGGATATGTCCCAGGCATACCAGCAATTCCCTCTAGATGACCACACAGCAGAATTGCAGACAATAGTCACTCACAGAGGAGCTTTTAGGTGCAGACGCCTTCAGTTTGGCGTGAGTGTAGCCCCTGGGATATTTCAATCTCTGATGGAGAGGCAACTTCAAGATCTCCCAGGGGTAGTCCCCTATTTTGATGATATTTTAATTTCAGCCACAGACAAACCTCAGTTGTTACAAAGAGTAAGGTCAGTTCTAGATCGATTCAGGCAAAATGGCCTCAAACTTAAAAAGGACAAATGCACCATTGCCACTAAGCAAGTAGATTTTCTAGGCTATAGAATTGATGCCTCTGGCATACATCCTATAGAATTTAAAGTCAGAGCCATCCACGAGGCACCCACTCCTACCAACAAAACTGAACTCCAGGCCTTCTTCAGGCTTCTCAATTTCTATGCTGCATTCCTCCCTCACAAAGCTTCAATCGCAGAGCCTTTACATAGACTTTTGGACAAAAAGTCCCCCTGGCATTGGGGACCTAGGGAAGCCCATGCCTTCCACTCTGTCAAATCCTTGATCACCTCTAAAGTAGTTTTAATTCAGTTCAACCAGCATCTTCCATTAGTTTTTGCTGCAGACGCTTCCCCTTTTGGCATAGGGGCTGTTCTTAGTCACAGACTACCAAATGGCTCTGAGGCACCCATTGCCTTTTTCTCCAGAACCTTTTCTTCGGCTGAATGCAACTACAGCCAGATAGACAAAGAGGCTTTGGCTGCAGTTGCCTCTGTAAATAAATTTCATGAATTCCTCTATGGCCACCATTTTGAACTAATCACAGATCACAAGCCTCTGCTAGGCCTTTTGTCTGCTGATAAACACCTCAGATTCTATCCCCAAGGATGACCAGATGGACTCTGTTTTTGGCTGCTTATTCATACAAACTGATCCATAGACCTGGAAAAAACCTCGCACACGCTGATGCTCTCAGCCGCTGCCCATTGCCGGTTCCAGTTGAAAACCCTGCACCAATCCATGCTGTGTTCGAATTCAACGAACTCAATCTGCCCATTACAGCTCCTGATATTGCTTACCATTCCTCAAGGGACAAGGTAATCACCCAAGTCCTTGACTGGGTGGGAAGGGGGTGGCCAGATGTCCCTTATTCCCCTGAGTTCCTGCCCTTCAAGGCACGCCAGCTGGAACTGTCATCCCTCCAGGGTTGTTTATTGTGGGGAACAAGGGTGGTCATTCCTTCCTCGTTGCAAGCTTCAGTTCTGAAGCTCCTGCATGAAGGCCACCCGGGCATCGTTAGAATGAAGGCCGTGGCCCGTAGTTATGTCTGGTGGCCTGGCATGGATGCCTGGATCTTCAGCTGGATAAGCACTTGTCAGCCTTGTCAGGCAACCAGACCTGCCCCACCAACTGCATCCCCTGGGAAGTGGGAGGATGCTGGAGCCCCTTGGTCCAGGCTGCACATTGACCTGGCTGGCCCAATGCAGGGGCGTACATTACTAGTAGTAGTCGACTCCTTCTCAAAATGGATTGATGTGGCCTTGCTGTCCACAACAACCCCCCATGCAGTTACCAGGGCCCTAACCAGGTTATTTGTGACACATGGCATCCCTGACACAGTAGTGTCAGATAATGGGCCCCAATTTACCTCCTGCAAATTTGAACTATATTTAGCCAACCTGGGGGTCAGGCATGCCCTCACAGCTCCTTTTCACCCTGCTAGCAACGGAATGGCTGAAAGGGTAGTAGGTCAGTAAAAGAAGCCCTAGGGAGATTTGGCCAAAGTGACTGGCACTCTAAGTTGTCCAGATTTTTGCTATATCAGCATACAACCCCTTGTGCCACTACCAATAGGTCCCCAGCGGAACTCCTTATGGGCAGACATTTGAGGACTCCCCTGGACAGGCTGCACCCCCACTACACCCCAGTAACTCCTCTTGGGTCTGACAGCCAGCCTAGGAAGTTTGCCTTAAATGACCTGGTTTATGCCCGCAATTATGCAGGCCACCCCTTATGGGTGCCAGGACAGGTCATAGCTGTGACAGGGCCTAAGTCATACAGGGTGCTGCTGGAGGATGGTCGTACCTGGCGCAGACACATCAACCAGCTGAGGAGGCATTGGACAGTGGCCGCTGATGGACCCGGTCTACCACCCACCGATCCGAGTCTACCACCAGCCGATGAAAACCTGCCGCCGCTGACCGATAACACCCGGGAGAACCGTGGACGGAGGGACCTACCTGTTCCAGCGCCTGGCAACTCATCTGCAGCTCCAGAGGACGAGGCTCCTGCAGTAACCGGCTCCGAAGGGCTCCCTGAAGCAGAGGACTTTGATCGACAGACGGAGGCCCCTGTTCTACGGCGTTCCGATCGCCTCAGAAGACGACCGGCCTACTTGCAGGACTACGCATGCTCCTTGCCAGGGGAAAGGAGTGTTGCATCAATGCGGAGTTTTCCCTCTGGTCTGCGTTCCTGGCGGGAGCGCGGACTACCCTGATTGGTTGATGCCATTTGACAGCCAGCTATATAAAGTGCTGTCAAATGGCATCAGGTGTTGCCGCCAGCCGACTGCTTGTTTGCCCAGCAGTCGCAGCAACCCTTTATTTCGTTAAATAAAGATTCTGTCAGTTGTTCCGTGTCTGCCTTGGTCATTCCCATCGCTCCACAACACCTGGGTTGTTTAGCCTTCATCTCAGAAGAGAGTGTGAGTGTATCTCTGTTTCCTTCTCTTGGAAAGAGTTGCTGTTTCTTCCTTTCTTCTAATTGACTGATATTAGTGGATTTGATGTAAGTTTGTTACTGAACTGTTTTTGACACTGGAATTTGTTATTGGATTATCCCTGGATGAAAACTGACTGATTTTCCTGTGAATGACTTTTGGACTGCTTATTTTGAACTTTGCTTAAACTTTCTGGAAGTAAAAACCTACATTTACTGTATAGTGTATCTGTGTACTGTGTGTGTATTATTCAAGCACTTCTCTCAAATACATCTTCCTGTATGCATTCATTCTCCTAATGGGGAATTACCTCAACAGAAGCCATGAGACATTTCTTTCTAATCAGTGTCAGATGGAGATTATTTTTTACTAATAGAGCTCTACTCTTCCCTTTCCTGCAATCACACCACTTCCCATCCCATCTGGCTGAAGCTGATTTGAGAAGTAGTTTAACAAGTGTTATTCTAAAATAGCTAGAGGAAGGGCTAAGATATTAGAATCTACAACTTTCAAACTTCATTCCTTCCCAGCCAAGTTTTACTCATTTCCATTTTATGAAAAGAAAGTGGAAAAAAAAGAACAGAAGGTTGATCTTTGAAAAAAGCTTTAAATAGTTTAATCCTGATTTTTTTGGACCAGATAGGATAATTTTCCACCTCATGGTTTCTTTAAAAAATGTTAGAATGATATATATCTTGCATAAAATTTCTGGGGGGGGGGGGAGGAGTGGAATGTAAAAAAGAGAAGCTATATATTCTGAGCATAAAAGAGAACCTAAGCACTGTATTCTAAAACAGTGGCTGCCAGTGGTCCGTGAGAAAATTTTGGTGGGCTGCAGCACACCCATGTCTGCAACAGGGGTAATACCGGCAGCAGATGGACTGATGTGTAGGGAGGGAGGGTAGCACGCAAGCGATTGTGGCATTGGAGCCCTTCCCAGGTGTTCTCTGCCTGCGGGCGGGGGGAGAGAAACATCTGAACTGGTTCTGGCTGGTTGGAATCTGATGTCCAAAGGCCAACAAGCCACATGCTAAAGACCAGATGGCTGGCAGAGAGGTGGGGCAATCTTGCAGTCTCCCTAGCAAACCCATGTTATGGCTGCTGCCTTCTGCCTCAGAGCATCAAGGAGGCTGAGTAGTAGTGGGAAGAGTGTGGATCTCCTGAGCCACAGGAAGCAGCTGCAGTGATGCCCCCAGGTGAAGATGTTGTAAGGGGGAGGCTCAACTCCTCCCCTCAGGAGCCACAAAGCATTCACTGCCCCCTGGCACCCACCAAGCCTCCACCCACCGTGCTTCTCTTCCTCCTCATCAAAAGTGCTCACACACCCAGCAGGAAGGTTTGGCGGATGCCAGAGGGGGGTTGAGCACTTTGCAGCTCCTGAGGGAGGGGTCAAGCCTCCCCCTTGCAACATTTTCCCCTGAAGGCATTGCTGGCACTCAACCTCCTCAATGCACAGAGACAGGATACAGAAAGTTACACCAGTTCAGAGGTTCCTTCCCGCTGACCCCACCTCCTTGCATGCCAGGGAACACCCGGAAAGGGCTCCAATGCTACAATCTCCTGTGTACATCAGTCCATCTGCCTCCAGTATCACCTCTGTTGTCCCACCTCCCCACCAGCCATCTGACCTTCAGCATGTGGCTTGTCAGCCTCCGGACATCAGATTCTCAGCATCCAGCACCAGTTCAGAGATTCCTTTCCCCTCACCCCTGGGACAGGGAGAGGGGGAGGGAAGAGAGAGAGAGAGAGAGAAAGAGGGAGAAAGGGAGAAAAGAGGGGGGAGGGAAAGAGAGAGAGAGATGAGAGAGAGAGAGAGAGAAAGAGGGTCATGAGATGCTAGTGTTCTGTTTTCTGTGGGAAACAGTCCAAATGACTCTTTGAGTATTTGAGGTTGCAGAAACAGCCAAGCTAAGTGCCTGAAGGACCCCATACCATCACTAGGAGTCCAGACGCTTCAGCGAGCAGCATGCTGGATTCATATTAGTGGTCCACAGGATTTAAAATTATGAGTTTGGTGGTCCCTGAGGTCCAAAGGGTTAGCAACCCCTGTTCTAAAAGATGCTTCATACCATTAGGTATTTCAGATACTGAAATACTGAATATATAGCTGAATATGAAGACTGAAACAAGTTATAAGTTAGCGTAGAATAATTATATAAGGGGTTTCACATGGGGGGGAAGAGTCTGAATCTCAGAGTCTGAAAGCTTCGCTTTCATTTTCTCACTGTTCATGCTGAGAGCACAATTTATTCTTGAAAACTGCACAAAGTAAGAAAGTATTTTAGGACAGATGTGATTTCTCAAGGAATTGAATCTGTAAAGCGATCTGAAGTATAATTGAGAAAGGATATATATATCTTACAGCACCATAAAATATAATGTCAATTCTCACATTTTTCTCTTGCCTAGATGTATTCAATCAGAACTACCAACAGTGGCCAGGGATAACAACAAGTGATTCTTCAACATACTGGAAGAACTAATTTGGATATGACTGAGTTACAATATGCTACAAGGAGTCTCCAGTTCAAATTCTAAATCAACCACTAACCTTTATTAACTCGAGCAGTGGTGGGATTCAAAAAATTTTACTACCAGTTCTGTGGGCATGGCTTGATGGGTGTGGCAGGGGAAGCCTCCTGCAAAATCCCCGTTCCTTCCCCACTACTGGGGGAAGTTTACTGCAAAATCCCATTCCCTCCCCATCCACTAACCTGTTTTCAGTTCTGTTTTCCTGTGCAGGGCAACAAAAAACTCAGCCAATCAGCTGGGACTTGGGAGGCAGAGAATAGATGGGGGTGGGGCCAGCCAGAAGTGGTATTTACCACTTCTTCGAACTACTCAAAATTTCCACTACTGGTTCTCCAGAACTGGTCAGAACCTGTTGAAAACCACCTCTGAACTGGAGTACACTGTGTTGATCTGTAATATGGTTTGATTTTGGCTTTATTTATTACCACTGAAGTTTGTAAACCATCATATTGCACATATTACCTATTTGATAGTTTCATAATTCATCATGGTTTTTAAAAAATAACCTGAATTCAGATTTAATCTAAGATACTTTAGACAGGGGTCCCCAATCTCTGCAGGCTAGTGATGGCTGTGAGCCATGGCAGCAGTAGGGAGGGGGTAGGAGAGAGTGGAAGGTTTTGCAAGTTCAACCTAATTCCACAATGCATAAATGGAGATTTGTGCCTTCATTCATCACTTGCACGGCCCATTTCCCAAAAGGCCATGGACCACTACTGGTCCACAGATTGAGGATTGGGGACCCTGCTTTAAACTAAAGGAAGGACAGCATAGGCTACTATAAATATTTTGGAGGAATATAGATAACAGTTGTGTTATTTTTAATTACTAAAGATACATTTAGTTAATAAAACAAGATCACTTCTTTTAAAAAAGTCTACATTCCTGCAACACATGAAATCATTTCTGATTTATTTTTGTTTGCCTTTTTCAATAAAATGTTTTGCTGAGTAAAAAAAAACCAAAATCAGTTAATCCTGAAATAGTTACAGTCCATGATCTGGAAAAGGCGACTGCATCAAATGCTAATTAAGTTAATTAACTATAAATCATTTCTCTCATAAAATGTTCTTGCCAGCTGGACTATTAAAAATTATTTGCAATCAGAGGAATAAGTACTTTGCTTGGGGAAACAACTGA
Organism: Laticauda colubrina; assembly: GCA_015471245.1. Classification (NCBI taxonomy): domain Eukaryota; kingdom Metazoa; phylum Chordata; class Lepidosauria; order Squamata; family Elapidae; genus Laticauda; species Laticauda colubrina. The sequence goes on along the minus strand of BLBF01000022.1, from coordinate 31,462,996 downwards.
TGACCATAGATTTTTACACTCATTTATCAGACATTGTGGTGAACAGAAACAACACAAACGATGTAAAAATGTTTCCAAAGGAAGCCCTTTATTAAATTCTAGTTTCTTGTCAAAGTAAATTAATTTATCATCCATTATAATTATTAATATGAATTTTATATGAATTGGACACTAAAACATTATACTAAAACTATTCTAATACTAAAACTGATAAATATTTATTATTATTCATTAACATTTTAAGAATGTGTAGAAAACATTGAGGCTTTGCTTAATTTTTCAATTACCATAGTTTAGAAAGTTTAAAGTCTCACTAAATGACAGCATACCTTTAACACAGCAGAACTTTGTGAGTGTTGAGATCTTTAAAAAAATATCAAATATTGAACAATGTCAGAAAAATTTATGAGTTTATTACTTTATCATCATTTATTTTTACTTTATTTTAAATCAAGTTAGAAAAAAAAAATCTCATTGTTCTCATGAGAAACCTATCTGCATTTTATTGTATACTTACTTAAAGTATACTTAAAATACTTTTCTCAGTATTTTCTGTTATTTTTAACATTTTAATGTTTTTATATTCTTGCTTTTATTGCATTTAAGGTGTCCGGAGTCATTCCAATAGTGAGATGGGCAGGATATAAAATACATAAAAATAAATAAAACAATGCTGTTTCCAAAACATAATGTGTCAGATGTATCAGATCCAATATAGTTGGGGTATTCCTCATATATATAAAAGTATTTGGCCATCTTTAACAACTAATCTCTATTTGTTACATTCTCTAATTATCAAATTAATTATCAAATTAACTCTTGTAGCAATTTTTCCGATTAATCAATTAAAAGGCACATAAAATAAATGAAAATAAATGTCAGGAAAAGGGCTAACATACCACATTCTTGTTTTGTCTCTATAGACCAACACGGTCCTTTTAATATTCTTAATCATCAGGTAAGCAATACCTCAGAGGCATGTATTTATGCTTTGAGAAGCAAAAATTACTGAAATGCATGAGTTTAATTAGAATTTTTTTTAGACTTATCTATTTAACAGTGAAATGCGTGGATCAATGAATTTGTCTGAATGTTACCTTGTAATTCAAAAAATAATCCAATTCAGTTAGGAAGGTGCTCAACAGCCTAATCCAAATTTTGATTCAAAATAGAGGTTTGGGCCTCTTGCTTACTTTCACTGCAAATCAACCAGTGTACTTATTGTTTCTGTCTGACAAAATTGGATGGAATGTGCAGTATTATTGCATTCCTTATGCAAAAGCCTGTGAAATGTCAATAAAGTATAAAATCTTTTTGAATCAGTGGCCTTTACATTGTGACCTTTAATTAAAAAAAAAAAAACCTGACAGTATTTTCTGAAATTTATGGGCATACTTGCCATGCAAAGAGGGTCAAGGTTTTAAGTTAATAGGTTGAAAGGGAAGGGGGAATGCTACAAATTTTGCCCTTTTAAGAATGTTTGGTTTTTTCCTAAATAACTCTTATAGAAATGTCAATCACTTTCCCAAAGAGATTTTTATGAGATTAACCTAGTTTGCTAAAGCAAACAGAATATTCTTTCCTGATTGGTAGATTAATCTACCAACTGTTAATAGGTAGATTAATAACCTTTTCTATTTTCCTTTTCCCAATGTAATTTATATGTTAAGAGTTTCATGCCTCTTCTAAAAAAAGAGATGAGAGCAAATTAGAACATTGTTATAGAATCAACTATTGAGATTCAGTAAAAGCCAAGTAGAAGCTGAAACACCACTAATCTCTGCAACATCTTTAAAATTTAGACCAGCGGTTGCCAACCATGAGGAAATTTTGGTGGGCCGCAGAGAAATCTCACCCCCAGAGCACCCCTCCAAAGCAATTAATCCAGGCTGCGCAGAAACACAAGACTGCGCTGCCCACATGGCCTGCAGGAACCCTCCCCGCCCACTCACTCCTTACCCGGCAAACTTGCCTGCTAAATTGCTATTTTTCTTTTTTCCGACCATCAGCTGTTCTGCTGTGCCGGGAGATTTAGATTAGCTAGAAAGCAGGAAATAATTGGATAATCTTCAGCTCTGCTTTCAAGCGCAGTCGAACCTCCCTTCGGGCTGAAGGTTCTATTACTCAGTACAGACTCATGGCAAACAAATTTGACAGACTGAGCTAGCCGATGGCAGATAGATAGATCACTGAATGATTCTGTGAGCAACTCAATCTGCCTGCCTACTTTGCTGGATTTTGGCTAAAAGTTGCTCTTTTTTTAATAAAAAATTCAATATTTACATACATGGTGTGTTGTGAGTTAATTTTATGAGTTTGCTTGCAAGCAAATTTTATGTGACAGACTGAGCTATCTGATGGTAGATAGATAGATCTCTGAATGCATCTGTGATTCTGTGAGCAACTCAATCTGCCTGCCTGCTTTGTCTGATTTTGGGTCAAAGTTGCTCTTTTTTTAATTAAAAAATCAATATTTATATAAATATTTATCATATTAAAGGCCCAGTCCCACTGGCCGACGGACACAAAACGTATGCATAAAGGACACAGCGGATGAGCAAAATTTCAGGGGTGGGTCCATCCATTATCATCCGCTCCAAAAGTGGTGAAAATTTGCATAAACAGAACGGAAAAGAACGGACGTGGGTAGTATGTAGCGGGGATGTTAAACGGATGTTCATAGGAAACCTAGTGGATGAAAGCGGATGGAAGTGGATGACACCTCCGGAGGGGTTCCGGGGGAGAATTTTGAGGCGGATGCATAGCGGATGAAGCAGATGCATCGCGGATGAAGCAGATGCATCACGTACTGCCTAAAGGAAAGAAAGGGGATGCCGCATGGATGTATATCAGATGCAAACACATCCTTTCTATTTCCGTGCTACTAACGATGGATAGACGTTCCATGTACCCTTTCTTTCCTCCCTCTTTCCGTTTTCAGCTGCAGCGGATGTGAGTTGCAAGGATTCCCAGAGGATGCAGAGAGGATACAGCGGACGTTTAACGGATGATAAATGGACATAGAACATTTGTTGCTCGGATGTCACAGATTTACATCGTACACGGCGGAAAGTTCATCCATTCAGAAAGTTTTGTGCAGCTCAAAACTTCTTGTGCGGATAAAATTGCAGTGGATGGATGCTCGACGGATAGAGTGGATGAAACATGTATGCAATGAGTACACAATGGATGCATAGTGTTTTCCAACAGATGGCAAGCTTTTTTTAACGTTTTACATCCTCTTTGCATCCGTAAGTGCAGTGGGACAGGGCCTTTACATACAAGCCATGCCCAGCCAGTCACATGACCACCAAGCCATACCCACAATTTAGGCCATGTCCATAGAACTGGTTAGTGGTCCCTGGGATTTAAAATTATGAGTTTGGTGGTCCCTTAGGTCCAAAAGGTTGGCAACCTCTGGTTTAGACCTTCATGGGAATGTTAATCTCTGGCCTGGAACATCTGAACTCTAAGCAGCACCTCCAGTATCAAATAGAGGGATGGGTTTTTAAATAGTGGAGAAATTTTCAAAGACAAGGTCAAGTCTCAGGATACAGAGAACTACCATGATAAGGAAAGGGAATAAGATATCAGAAATAAAAATTACAAATGGACTCTTTGCTATAAAATGGACAGAAAAAAATATTCTTGCCAGGATTTTGAGATTTTGTTACCATAGCCTGTATAAAGAAAGCAGAATTCCAGTATTTCTTGTGGAGTCTTAGATGGGGTTGCACTACCCTAGAGACAGGGATGGGATTCTACCAGTTCAGACCAGTTATATAGAACCAGTTATTATGATTCTGTGCAGTTTGGAGAACCGGAAAATTGTGCTGCTGGCTGGCCCCGCCCCACCCCTCTCCACCCACCCCTCCCTTTCCAGTCATTCTTTATTGCAGATGCATGACATCACACGCATGCCCAACATCGCTGACTGCGTTCTCCCCTGCCCAGTCACTCTTTAAGGTATTTCTTTTTTTCCCCTCCCAGTGATCAGCTGTTCCGATGATCAGCTGTGCCAGGATCCCCTTCATTGTCTTACTGCTTTACCCAGGCTGCTTCCTTGAGGCCCAGGAGGCAAAAAGGGCCACACATGGGAGGGGAGCACAAGGGGTGCTGAGCTCCATTTTTTGCATTCCTGGGCCCCAGGAAAGCCTCCTGGGAGTAAAAATGCCCCCCCCCGGAGGCTTCCCTGAAGCCCAGGAGGCAAAAAAATAGGAGCAATGCTGCAAAAAAGCCACACCACCCAGTCATGTGGCCATGCCCACCTAGCCATACCCACAGAACTGGTTAAAAAAATTGACTCCCACCCCTGCCCAGAGACCCTGGAGTATAACTTGTGGGTCATCATGGACTCATGGCTCCTGCTTAATAAGTAGCTGGTAGCCATGGCCAGGACAGGCTTTGCCTAACTCTATGTTGCGCATCAATTACACTCTTTCTTGGACAAGAAGACTACTATCAGTCACTCATGTACTGATCATCTTCCAACTTGAACTATTGTCAATGGCTCTACATGGAATCATAGTCACCTCACAGTTGGGTTGGCAATATATAAACCAGGATACTTATTTAATACTGTTGTATCTTTCAGAGAATGATGTAATTGTGATTGGCTTAGATTCCTCTGATGGCCATAAGATGGAGCCAGAAACCTGGTTTGCTCTTCTTGCATTTCCCTTGTTGCCTTTTGCCTGATTGTCATTCTGTTTGGATTGCTGTGAGTTTGTAAACTCCATTTACTGAACTTTATGATCCTGGACTTCATTTTTGGATAATCCCTGGACTCATTGTATTTAACACTACCTGCTTTAATCGTGTATGATTTGGAATGTTTGTTGGACTTTGTTTACCTATTTACAGGAAGTAAAACCTACATTTTACTATTTAGTGTATCTGTATGCTGGTTGTGTGTTATTCAACAACCACTCTCACTACATTTCCCTGAGTGCACTCATTCTCCTAACAGGGAATACCTCAACATTGGTTATGGGCCCAGTTCATACCAGACTCAGATAATTGAGAGTTAGTGTGAATATGCAGTACTGTATACAGACAGCTGTTCACTGTTTAATTGTGGGTTACTGTTCTGGTAAAGATGGCACAAGACCTGTCAACAAGTCTATCACTGATAACCCAGTTGGATGGAACAAACTATGTTTCCTGGCCTATGAAGTGCAGTCTACTTCTGCATAGGGAAGGGTTATGGGCTGCAGTTCAGGATCCACTGTATGTAAATGCTTGGGATCCAAATAATGAGTACAATGCCAAAAAGTTAGCTGACTTTAAATGGAACAACGAATAAGCTCTTTGTATAATTGGAGTAACACTGAGTGACCAGCAGCTAGTCCATATTCATGAAATAGAGTCTGCTGCTAGGTGTTGAGAGAATTTGAAGAGGATTCATGTTCGTGACCGTGTAGGTGCACACATACATCTTATACATAAACTGTTTCGAGCACGTCTTCTGAAAGGTGGAGATATGTTAGCTCATTTGAACTTCATGAAAAGAACTTTTCAAGAACTACATGAAAAGGAACTGATTTTTTCAGAGCTACCTCAGGTTTACATCATTCTTTCCTCATTGGATGAAAGTTATGATGATTATGTGTCTTCACTGGAAGTCCTGACCAGAAATGAACTGACATTGACTGATATAACCAGATAATTATTAGAAGAGGCAAGAAGGCGGCTGGATAGAGACCAACTGAGAGAGAAACAACCACAAGATTTGTTTTCAACTGCCTATACTGTTAGGAAATGTTTTCCTTGTGGCTCTAGAGGACATATAGCTAGATTCTGTAAGAAGGGCAAATGACAGAATACTGGTAATCACCAGAAGGCTAAGAAGAATGTTAATTTAGCTATGTCTAGCAATTCAACTGTAAACCATGATTTGTGGGTAGTTGAAAGTGGAGCATCGCAATGCATTACTAGAAATAGAGGGAGGCTTGAAAAGATGTCCACAAGTAAGCAGCATGTATCATTGGCAAATGGATGGAAAATGAAAGCATCTGGTGAAGGTACTGCATATTGGTAAATGAGCATTTATCTAAGTTATATGTACCTAAACTGAAATTTAATTTGCTATCAGTAAGGGCTTTAGTTAAAATTGGTTATGTAGTAACCTTTAGGGGAGATAATTGTACAATAGAGAAAGAGCGTAAACGTGTTACTGCTACTGTAGAGAATGATTTATATGTTATATATGATGACCAGTTGCAGATGGCTAACTTGGTTTATAACAACGTTAAGCCACACAATGAATGTATACATTTACTGCATAGATGTTTGGGGCACATTAATTTCAAATGCTGAAACTAACTGGGAAATTGTCAGAGGGAATAAAATTGAAATCCTGTAGCAAGTATTTACACTGTAATGCTTGCCGTCAGGAAAAAAGTAAGGTTACTTCAGCAAACAGACTGAATGGATTGTGTTTGCTGACATAATTGGTCCTAAGAAACCCAGTTTGGGAGAGCCTGCTATGTTTTGAGTATAATGGATCATTACTCATGGTATGGTTTCTGCTATCTAATGAAAAACAAAATAGAAACATTCCAACATTTCTTTAACTGGCTAAGATTTGCAGAAAGGAAAATGAAACATTAGGTAGTTACATTAGTAACTGATAATGGGACTGAGTTTATTAACAATAGATTCCAAACGATGTTGAAATTGGCTGGTATCGAGCATAAGCGTTCTGCACCTTACAGGCCAAAACATAATTCATTTATAGAACGAAGAGGGCAAACATTACAACCTATGGCTCGCACTATGTTATCTGATTCAGGTTTGCCTGAAACACTGTGGGGTGAAGCCATAATGTGTCGCAACCATGTGTTAAACAATGTGATGAACACAACAACGGGTGAATTGCCATTCACCCATTGGCATGGCAAAAAAACAGATTTAAATTATCTACACACATTTGGAGCTCCAGCAGGGGTGCATATTACCTCACAAGTAAGACTGAAAGGGCAACATAGAGCTAGGAAATTATTTTTCATAGATTATAAGGCCAACCATAGATCGTTTAGATTTTGGGCTCGAGGAACAGCTAATATTTACTGTAGCGCTAGTGCTAAATTTCTTGAGCACATTGGGTGGCATAAACTGGAACAGGAATCCAACAATGATGTTATTATCAACACCTGTTAGGGATAACATTGTTCACCCTAACTGTTTTAGGTGAAATACTA
>BLBF01000022.1:31437323-31455784 GCA_015471245.1 Laticauda colubrina | reverse complement strand
TGCACATTCTGTTTAGCTTGTCTCCCTAACCCTGGTTGGGGAACCCAAGTAATCTCTAATGATGAGATAGGTAAACCATCAGTAGCCATTAAAGAGGAAGAACAGGCACAGGAGAAGGTAGAAGAACAGGAGCAGGTGGAACAGGAGAGACCACTAGTAAGCCTTGATTTGCCTGGACGTTCAACCCATATAACATGACCACCAGATAGATATCAGGCTAGTACAGTATGCCAAGTAAATATAGTTCCTACTAACTATAATGAACTGAAACTGTATCCTGCTAAGGATCAGGCTGCTTAGCAGGAAGCAATGGATAAGGAACTGAAATCCTTACAAAGTTTGGAGGTATATGAAAGTGTCAGGTTATCACCAGGTGAACATGCCATAGGGTGTAAGTGGATTTATAAAATTAAGACAGGTGTGGATGGGACTGTTACCCATAAAGCCAGGGTAGTAGCACAAGGGTTCGATCAGTCAGCCAACTACTATGACGAGGTGTTTGCACCTAGTCTAAAGGCTACCTCATTACGAGCAGCATTAGTGTGGGCAGCTAAGAATAAATACACAATAAACCATTTGGATGTGGAGACGGCATATCTTCATGCACCATTGCAACATACTATATATTTAAAGAAGCCTTTGGAAATAAAAACTGATAACAAAACTGATTGCTGGAGATTAAAAAAGAGTCTTTATGGCTTGAAGCAATCAGGCTATGAATGAAACCAGTGCATAGTGAAGGAATTAACAAAGATAGGCTTTGTAGCTGGCATGGCTGATCCATGTTTATTCAAAAAGGAAAGTGATGGTGTAGTTTCATTGTTGCTATTGTTCACTGATGACATAATATTAATCATTAAGACTGATCAAGAAGCTACTGAGATTATTTCACTGTTAGAGAAGAAATTTAAAATAAAACATTTAGTGAGATTAAACAGTATCTTGGTTTAAAAATAGATAAAACTAAGGGAGGCTACAAAATCTCACAGGCAGATAAAATTAACCAGTTACTGAAGAATTTTAAAATGGAACTTTGTAAGCCGACTAAAACACTAATGAGCCAGAAATTTAGCCACAATGATGTGCAAAGTCCTGTTTTTGATAAAGATATTTATCAAACATTGATTGGTAGCTTATCCTATCTAAAGCCCATGTCCCACTGCACCAACAGATGCAAAGAGGATGTAAAACATTAAAAAAGTTGTAAAACGCTATGCATCCATTGTGTACTCACTGCATACATGTTTCATACGCTCTATCCCTCCAGCATCCGTCCACTGAGATTTCATCTGCCCAAGAAGTTTTGAGCTGCACAAAACTTTGTGAACGGATGAACTTTCCACTGTGTAGGATGTAAATCCGTGACATCCAAGCAACAAACGTTCTATGTCCATTTATCATCCATTAAATGTCCGCTGTATCCTCTCTGCATCCTCTGGGCATCCTCGCAACTCACATCCACTGCAGCTGAAAATGGAGAGAGGGAGGAAACAAAAGGTACACGGAACGTCTACACAGCGTTAGTAGCATGGAAATAGAAAGGATGTACAGTGAACGGTTTGCATCCTATATACATCCTCTAGGCTTCCTATGAACATCCGTTTAACATCCCCGCTACATACTACCCACGTCCGTTCTTTTCCTTTCTTTTCTGTTCTGTTTATGCAAATTTTTGCCACTTTTTGGAGCGGATGACAATGGATGGAGCACCCCTGAAATTTTGCTCATCCGCTGTGTCCTTTTTGCATATTTTTGCATCCGTCGGCCAGTGGGACCTAGAATTAAGTAATTGGTCCAGGCCAGACATAGCATATAGTGTCAACCAATTAGCCAGGTTTAATGTTGAGCCTACTGAAAGTCACTGGCAAGCTAAGCGTTCGTTGAGATATCTTAAACAAACAATGCATTATGCATTATATTTGGAGCCTAAGGATGAACTAAGTTTAACTGCATATGCTGATGCAAGTTTCACTACAGACAGACCTACACAAAAATCAATGTCAGGTACTGTAGTGTTATTAGGAAAGTTATTAATTGGATGGTCTATTCGACAAAAACATCTAAGCTTATCAACAATGGAGGCTGAATTCTCATGTTTGTCTCTATTATGTACGGATTTAGTATGTTATAAACAACTAAAGATAGACATGGGAATTAATGTAAAGGAACCTATTGTTGTATATGAAGACAACCAATCAGCAATTCAGATGGCTTCCAATCTCGCTGTAAAGACAAGATCAAAACACACTGATCTACGATATCTAAATGTAAGACAATGTGTTCAAAGTAAAATGATTAAACTGGAGTATTGCATGTCAGAGAATAACATTGCAGATCATTTTACGAAGCCCAATGCACTGAAAAACATAAAGCTTGTTGTGAGAAATATGGACTTAAACTGTAAGGTTTTATTTATTGTCCTACCCAAAGGGGAAAATGTTAGGAATGATAGTCACCTAATAGTTGGGTTGGCAATATATAAACCAGGATAGTTATTTAATACTGTTGTATCTTTAAGAGAATGCTGTAATTGTGATTGGCTGAGGTTCCTCCGATGGCCATAAGATGGAGCCAGTAACCTGGTCTGCTCTTCTTGCATTTCCCTATTGCCTTTTGCTTGATCGTCGTTCTGTTTGGATTGCTGTGAGTCTTGCAAACTGTTAGCAAACTCCATTTACTGAACTTTGTTTATGATACTGGACTTCGTTTTTGGATTATCCCTGGACTGATTGTATTGAATACTACCTGCTTTACCCGTGTATGATTTGGAATGTTTGTTGGACTTTGTTTACCTGTTTACTGGAAGTAAAACCTATATTTTACTATTCAGTGCATCTGTATGCTATATGTGTTATTCAACACCACTCTCACTATGTTTCCCTGAGTGCACTCACTCTCCTAACGGGGAATACCTCAACAGTTACACCTAAAAAATATCTGCAAACTTCAGCTGGTGCTAAACCCAGCTTTATGCATCATACTAGGTGCCTGAAGACATATATATCTTTGCTTCACTGGGTACCAGTTTGCTTTTGGGTCCAACTTAAAGGTGTCACATATAAAGCCCTACATGGCATGGGGCCAGGTTACTTATAAAACTGGCTTTGTTCTATCTCATCAGTCAGTCTCACTCAATCAGATAGGGAAGGTATGCTGCAGACCGCTTCAAAGAATGTTGAGTGACAGGGTCTAGAAAGATAGCCTTCTCTGCTGCTGCCCCAACATTGTGGGCCATTCTTCTCCCAGATGTGAGGAAAGGCCCCAGTCTCTTGACGTTCCACAAAGGGTTAAAATCTTGCTTCTACTCTCTTGTATGGGAGGCACAGAAGATCATGCAACTGTGTGGCTGGCTAACCTCATAACCCCCCCCGCCACCGCCCTTTTTTAGATTTTTTTTCTCTTTTGATGTTTGACATTATAATTTTTTTTCAATGCTAATTTAATTCTAATGGTAATTTTAATGTCTTATTTATTGATATTACATTATACACTGTGCAGAACCCCTGTATGACATGACATATAAATTAATAATAAATAAGTATATTCTTGTCTTTGGACCCACATACTAGATTGGGTAAATTTTTCTTTAATATCCTAGTCTATCTTGGGTTTCAACCTTGGCTGGCTCTTATCTCTTTTTCTCTCAATTCCTACAGTTTCCCAAAATATCACAATGGCTCCTGCAGGCAAAATATTGGCAATTTAAAAAGAAAAAAAATGAGTTATGAGTGGAAATTTTGTTGTGGTTGTAATTTTCATGTTGCTGCAAAGTTTTAAATTATCAGAAAGTTCGGCATAGGGTATATGATGGATGTGGGACATATAGAACAGAGAGGCATGTTCATTTTAGTGACCACAAATACTATCAACTCTGAATTAAAACTCTGATATATTACTTCAGCTTCCTTTTCCCAAGGCACCAACTGAAGAATGTTGGCAAAACCCTTCATTACAATTAGAAGCAAGAGCTATCAATCCTGTACTATGTCTTTATCATTTCAGTTTATATTCCATCTTTGTAGCCATTAATGGCCAACACCTTAAGCATAATTTCATTATATGAAAATAATGATCAATTAAAATGAACAAAACATATTTTCTTACAGAGACAGGCTGGGAAGAAATATATCACATTCTGTTCCTGTCCCACTCTGCACTGGTATTCAGATTAGGATTTCAGATGTTCTTCAATTTGGATAGTTCAAAGATTTTGTCAAGATTAAATGCAAGATTAAATTTAGGATGTATTTATACCCAATGAACAATTTTATGAATGAACTCTTGCTGGATTGTAAAGAATTCTACTGTAAATAATTCCAAATCTGAAATAATGATTGTGGGTGGGATAATTTGGACGTACAGAAAACTGAAAAATAAATTTGTAAGAAAATAGTTTTCAATATCAATGTGCATATTTATGTCCATTATTCAGCAGATTAGTCTCCAGTTCTTTAATGTTGTTTTATGGCTACTATGTTCATATAAACATTATTTTATATTTTTTATAAGTAGTACAGAACAATGCAGGGGTGGGATTCAAATTTTTTAACAACTGGTTCTGTGGGTGTGGCTTAGTTGGTGGGGGTGGCTTGGTGGTCATGTTATTGGCTGGGTGTGGCCAACTCAATATCACTCACAAAAAGGCACGCATCTCCTCACCTGGCCTCTCATGACTGTAGGGATGCTGCAACAGTCGTAACTGAAAAACAGTCATAAGTCACTTTTTTCAGTGTCATTATAACTTTGAATGGTCACTCCCCATAAGCAAAGTACCAGCAAAGGAGGGGAAAAGACTCCAGAGAAGTTCCTGAGACAGGAAATCTAGTCCTACCAAGAATGAAATAAGGGTTAACGGAGAGGCAATTGAACAGATTTAACAGATTTTCAGAGTTGGAAGGGACATTGTAGGTCATCTAGTCCAATCCCCCGCTCAAGCGGGAGACCCTACACCATTTCTGACAAATGGCAGTCCAATCTCTTCTTGAAAGTCTCAACTGATGGTGCTCCCACAACTTCCGAGGGCAAGCTGTTCCATTGGTTGATTGATCTGTCAGAAAGTTTCTCCTTATTTCCAGGTTAAATCTCTCCTTGTTCAGTTTCCATCCATTATTCCTTGTCTGGCCTATAGGCACTTTAGAAAATAGCTTGACCCCTTCCTCCCTGTGGCAGCCCCTCAAATATTGGAAGACCTCTATCATGTCTCCCCTGGTCCTTCTCTTTACGAGACTAGCTAAGCCTAGTTCCTGCAAGCCTTCATTGTATGTTTTAGCCTCCAATCCCCTAATCATCCTGGTTGCTCTTTTCTGTACTTTTTCTAGAGTCTCAACATCTTTTTTATAATATGGTGAACAAAACTGAATGCAGTACTCTAGGTGTGGTCTTACTAAAGCTTTATAGAGTGTTATTAATACTTCCCTTGATCTTGATTGTATCCCTCTGTTAATACAACTTAGGATTGCATTAGCTTTTTTGGCTGCTGCTGCACAGTTTCTGTAAGCGACACCAGAATGTTTCCTTCTTGCCTTCCTTACAGGATTAGGCCGGCAATTTCTTCTAACAACCAGTTCTCCGAACTGCTTAGAATGTTAACAGCTGGTTCTAGCGAATAGGTGGGAACTGGAAGAATCCCACCCCTGGAACAATGTTAAATAAATAGTTGGTAAATCTGTGCACATACACATAAAAATATTTTATAACATTGCCATTTTTACAAACTGAAAACACTTTTTGTTAGAGCTACTGAAGAAACTTCATAAGAATTAGCCTGATAATAGTCCCATAATTTAAACAATGGTGATTTGGATGATCCATAGTCGTTTAAAGACCATTTTAACATTTTAATAAAGTCCATGGAAATATTAATACTGTCAGGATGTCAATTTGTAATCAAATATTAATACTGTCAGGATGTCCATTTGTAGCCATACCTCTGTATGGAGTGGAAAGAAGGATTAGCGGTAAACTGATATTTAAATTTTGAATAGTTTTGACTCTAGAGATAGTGGTAAGTTTACTTAGCTGAGTAAACACCTAACGGAAATTGTTCCAATTTTCAATGGCTGCATTTTATATGAATTCCTTAATCATAATTGCTGAATGAAGAAGGCATAATGACAAGGCATCTCTTTAAGGCCCTGTCACACTGCCCAACGGATGCAAAATGTTTGTAAAAAGGACACAGCGGATGAGAAAAATGTTCCATCCGTTGTTATCCACTCTCAAAAGGGGTTAAAATTTGCATAACCAGAGTGGATAACACGGAAAGGAACGAACGAGGGGAGGACGCGGGGCGGATGGAAAACGGATGCAGAGTGGAAGCCTAGGGGATCGAAGCAGATGGGAGCGGATGGCACATCCGCTAGGCTTCCGGGGGACCTCAGCAAAGCGGACGCCGAATGGATACAGCGGATGCAGAACGGATGCCGAGCGGATGAAGCGGATGCACAACGGATGAAGCGGATGTAGAGAGGAAGCCTAGCGGATGCACAGCGGAAGCTTAGCAGATGCCTGGCGTTAATTGCGCATGTGGAGGGGATTTATTGCGTCAGCCCCGCGGATATAAAGGGAAGCAGCTCAGAAGCAGGTCACCATTCAGAGGAAAGACCTGCTGCCAGACACATTGAGTGCTTTGCCTGCCTGCCAGCCTTGGTGCCTGCCTCCCTGCCAGCCTTGGTGCCTGCCTCCCTGCTAGTCTTGCTGCCTGCCTTGCTGCCTGCCTGCCAGCCTTGGTGCTTGCCTTGGTGCCTGCCTCCCTGCCAGCCTTCCTGCCAGCCTCCCTGCCAGCCAGCAACCCCACAAACATGGGGAAAAAGAGGAAGCCTTAGCCATCTGCTGCCAGGCCTAGCAAGAGGGACAGGGCCAACCTCCCACCACCTGGCCCTCACTCTGCTTCTGCTGGGGCTTCTGTAGCACGGGCTCGCTCTTCTGCAGCTGGGGCTTTTGCTGCTTCTGCTTCTAGAGAAGCTGATGATGCTGCTTCTGGCGGTGGTGCTTCTGCTGGTGCTTACTCTGCTGAGGCTGCTCCTGGCGGTGGTGCTTCTGCTGGTGCTTACTCTGCTGAAGCTGCTCCTCGTCCTGCTGGTCCTGCTCCTCCTGCTCGTGCTCCTGGACTTGCTCGTCCTGCTCGTGCTCCTGGTCTTGCTCGTCTTGCTGGTCCTGCTCGTGCTCCTGGTCCTGTTCGTGCTGCTGCTGCTGCTGCCGCTGATGCTGATGATCCTGCTGGTGCTGCTGCTGCTGATCCTGCTGCTGCTGGTGGTGTGGAGGAGCAGCCCCTACAAACTGGAAGCCCCTCTGATGAGGGCCCATCTGGTCCTGGCAAAGGAAGGAAGAGGCATATGTGGGAACGGGAGAGGAGGCAATACTCCATTGAGGAGGAACATGAGGATGAGGTGCTGGAGTGGCTGAGAGAGAATGACTATCTGTGGCAGATGGGACACCGGCTATACAGGGACACCAAAAGGAAGCAGGCTGCTTGGAGAGAGAAGGCGGAGAGTCTGGGCTACACATCGGAGGTGCTCCTTGGTTGGTGAAAACATATGCACACCTGGTACGGGAAGCTGCACCTCAAGAAATCTGGCCAGGCCACGGTTAAGCTGACAGACAGAGAGACCTATGTCATGGCCAGGTGCAGCTTCCTGGAGGGTGAGATCCGCCACTGAGGAGCAGCAGCAGCAGCAGCCCCTCTCCCGACCCTCTCTCTCCGGCAGCCTGCTGAGAGCCAGTCCTCTTCCGGCCGAGAGTCAGTTCCTGTCTCCAGGCAGGTTTCTGTGGAGCGTGCCATGGCGGAGAACCCGCGGACAGGTGTTTTAACCGTGGTAGAGCGCGTGGAGGACTCCCTGGTGCAGTGGGAGAAAGGAGATGGCGCTTCCACCACAGCCCTACCCGCCTCCACCCCCAGCTCCACCTCCACAGAAAGGCAGAGAGCCAGACAGGAGGGGCAGAGCCACACTGTCCTGCTGGAGATCAGGGACACCATCCGCACCAGCATAGATCTCCTCTCTCAGCTGGTCCACACCGACTCCTCATCCTCCAACCGCAAGCCCTTCCTCACCTATGTCAACCAGACCCTCACGGACATGGCGGAACGCCAGTACCAGGTGGTGAAGGACTGGATCACCGAGCTGCTTCACAACCCTCCAGACCCAGAGGCACCTGCTCCCACCCAGTCCAGGTCTGCTCCTCCACCCCAGGTGATGTCCCTCCCATTCCAAGGCTTCCCACAGGCCCTCACCTACCAGGGCTACGGCTACCAGGAGGTCCAGCAGCAGAGGCAGCAGCCCTTCCCAGTCCAGGCACACAGTCATCGGGCGACACCGTTGCCACCGGTTTCACCGATGCCACCGATGCCACCCACGCCAATGATTCCACCAATGACAGCGATGCCACCCACGCCACTGATGCCACCAATGCCAGTCCTCACACAGCTGCAGACCAGACAACCCCACTACACTGCTCCTTCGTCCACCCCACAGCCAAGCCCGGCCTCAGTACATCTGTCCTCGGTACTGGGGCTGACACCACATGGCATGGAGGAAGAAGCTCTCAACATCACGGGGCTGAGCCAGCTGTCCGAGAGCTTCCTCAACACAACGTCACCTGTTGTCCTCTCTGGGCTAGGCACCCCGGTGGTGCTTCCGACCAGCACTCCAGCACTAGCCACCTCCACAGCACCTGGACCCTTCACCCCTGAGACTGGGCACACCTCTGAGTGACCAAGAGGAGTGCCAGAGACTGGGTGGCTACCTGTAGTCTTTATTTGGACACTTGACTTGGGTCATTTTTCTTTTACAGCTTGTGATTAATAAAGTTTATCTTTGCTTCACACACTTGCCTCATTTATTTTATTAAATAAAGTCTTGGTGGAAACTTTTAGAAATGGTTTAAGCCTTTGCATGTTTGTGGGATGGGTAAGGATAGCAGTGGGGTGGGCAGGGATACCTTTGGGATGGGTAATAGCTGTGGGATAGATAAACCTCCAGTGCAAGCATAGTGGGACTTTATTGTCCTCCCTCCCAGGTGCCACACCTATGGCCCTTCAT
Source organism: Laticauda colubrina (assembly GCA_015471245.1). Lineage (NCBI taxonomy): Eukaryota > Metazoa > Chordata > Lepidosauria > Squamata > Elapidae > Laticauda > Laticauda colubrina. The sequence goes on along the minus strand of BLBF01000022.1, from coordinate 31,446,746 downwards.
TATCAATACTAATGTTAGCATTGATCCACACATGTCAACATAAGCACATCTCTTTCTTAAATGCCCTGTTCATTGTAGGCCCACCCAACATACATGGCCCAATCTCACCCATGTGATGAGACAGGCTGAAGGAAGCATTCATTAATCATTTACCATCCTGTCTTGCTACTCCACTGCTCCAGCTGGGGAGTTGCACCAGTGTTTCAGGCGGTTGCGCTGCTTCTTTCCTTCACGTGAGGCTCTGTTGGGGTCTTGCACATCCTCAATGTCTATCAGGTTTCGCCCTTGCCTCCATTCCCCAGGCTCCATGTCCCCATTGCCTTGTTGGAGGTCTATGAGCCTGTTCTGCAAGACTGGGTAGCGGGTGCGCATGAGATTGTGCAGGATGCAGCAAGCTTCCATGATCCTCCTCACGGTCTCTGGGCGATGCTGCATGGTGGTGAGAAGTACCTGGAACCTGTTAGCCAGGATGCCAAAGGCGTTCTCCACCACCCACCTTGCCCTGGACAGCCTGTAGTTGAAGATCCTCTCTTCACGGGTGAGGCATCTGGAAGTGTAGGGCTTCATGAGGTAGGTTCTGAAGGAGAAGGCGTCATCCCCCACGATGAAGTAGGGCACATCTTGCGTGTCGTTGGGCAGGGGGTCTGGATCTGGGAAGCCCACGATGAGGTTGCGTTCCAGCCTACCCTTGAGGTCACTAGCGTTGTATACCTGGGCATCTGAACATGACCCGTTGCCTGAAGCATCGATGTACATGAACTTGTAGTCAGCATTGAACATGGCGAAGAGGATGATGCTGAAGAAGCCCTTGTAGTTGAAATAAGTGGACCCCGACTTGGCTGGAGCTTTGTAGGCCACATGCTTGCCATCTATGGCTCCAACGGTGTGGGGGAAGTTCCACTTCTGATACCACTGCTCTGCAACTTTCTTCCATCCTTCTTCAGTAGAGGGGCACTGGAGGAGCTCCTCCAGGTATTCTTCGATGATGGCCTGCATCACTTCTCTGACCACAATGCTGATGGTGTTGTGTGACACCCTCCAGCTGTACTGCATGCTCCTGTAGGTGGTCCCTGAGGCCAGGTGGCACAGAGTGAGTGCCACCTTGAGCCCAGGGTCCAGGCTGGGCCGGAAGTTGGTGCTCTGCTTGGTCAACCTGGGTGTCAGGCGCTGCACAACTTCGTCAAACATGGCTGGAGGCATCCTCATGAAGTTCTGGAATGCACGAGTGTCTTCGTTCCTGAGCTCCACCATCAGCTTGTTGTACAGTCCATACTCTGCTCTTCTCCCGATCCATCTTCGGACCCAGACGCTTCTTGTCCGCCTCCTTTTCTTCCCGTAGGAGAGTTCACAGAGCCTGTAGATGGCTTCGTACTGTTGCAGAAGGATGGTGGCTACCAAAAGGAGCTTGTTACGATCCATGGTGGACATGACTGGATGCTGTGGAAGAGCAAGAGTCAGATGAAGGCTGCAGAGGTCTGCACCGCAGGGCTGCTGGTCTGAAAGTGAGATGCAGGTGAGTTGCTCCCCCTTTTTATCGGCAGTATAGGTTTTCCCCTATGTGTCCTTTTGCATCCTCTAGACATCCTTAATATCCGAGATAGGTCCCCTCTGCAAACGTTTTTTCCGTTTTAAATGCTTTGTTTGCAAGCTGCATCCGCTTTCATCCTTTCTCCGTCCGTGGTACTAACACTGCGTGTCCGTTCCACGTCTGTTCCGCTTCCTCCCTGCGTCCGAGCGGATGCGAGTTGTGCGGATGCAGAACAGATGCCTAGCGGATATAGCAGATGCATAACGGATGCATAACGGATGTCCCCCGTATGCCTAGCAGATGCAGAACGGACACATTGGATACATTTTCCGCTCAAAAATTTTGAGCAGCTCAAAACCCTCTGAGCAGATGAAACGTCAATAGACGGATGATGGACGGATAGAGGGGAAGCAAAACGGAGGCAGTGAGTACAGTACGGAAGCATCGCGTTAACCAACGGATGGCAAGTGTTTTTCTCCATTTTACATCCTCTTTCCATCCATTGGTGCAGTGTGACAGGGGCTTTAATTACTGAATAATTAAGGCTGCACAGCAAATATTCAATTCAACACACTACTTAGGAAAAGAAGATTTGTTACAGCTGAATGTCTGAAAAATGGGATTTTATAGCTTGCATAAACTATCCCTCGCTGGGGACAAAATCTGAAATTTAGACTTGGTCTATTGTATAAAAAGTTCACTGAAACTGTAAAATGAAAGATTTACAAATATGCTCAATAGATACTGTAGATTATAGTTATTGACCACAATGCAACAATCAGCAATGGACAGAACAAAATAAGTTACATTCACCTATGTAACCAAAATAGCCCCAATTTTGTAGACAGTGTAATAAAATGCACATATTTCCCAGCTCCTGAATCAATGTTTTAACTGTACTCTAAAATATATTCTTTTCAGGATTTTGCAATGTTTTGCTCCACAAAAATATGCAGATATGTTTATTAAAGAGTAAAGCCACACCTCATTTAATGGCTTCCTCATTTTAGCAACTGTTTGCAAATACAATGGTAATTTAAAAAAAGAAATTCTTCAACCAATGTGCACATTTCTAACCAAATTGTGTGGTTTTGACAGCCAAAGCCTTTAATGTGAAACTGATTAAATTCTGGTCAGTTTTAGCATCAGCTGAGCTGCTGAGGAGTCTAATGAACTAATTAAGGCACAGAGTTGAGCTTGTTAACTTGAGGTTAATGCTTTTATCAGAGGTGCTGTGCTGGTGCAAAAAAAGCAGCTCAGGAAGAAAACTTTGCACTATGATGGGGCAAAAAAGGGGGAAGAGATCATGTCAACAGAGATAACTTTATCTGAATGAGACAGTAGCAACTACTGATCTTTGCAGTTATGTGCTTAGTTAGCAACCATTTCACCTCAGATTTTTCTGTTTTGTGAAAGATAAAAGATTTTTTAACTTATAACACCCAATAATACTTTTACTAAAACATTACTAAAATGTTGTTACATAAGAACATTTCATATCAATAGGAATGTTATATTGATATGAGGAAGACCAACACTAGGATATCAATTTTGGAGTAGCATATTTTAAAAGTCATATGGAACTCAATTGCTTGGTAGCAACATTAAATGTGTATGAATGTTATTCTGGTAGAGAAAAACTCCCTGAGGATGGGCTCCAGCATGAATCTGAAAGCTCGGAAGACTAAACCTCTGGTTCTGTGACTGAAACAGACAGGATCTTGTAACATTATCCTGGGACATGTATATTTGGTTTCATTTATGAATTTTATGTATTTTTCAATATGTTTTTCAGAAAACATATTATTATTTCAGAATTTTAAATCAAGAACGGTAAATTTGTCCTCAAATCGATTATGTAAATTATAGAAAAATTATCTTCAGCTCTCATATAAAACTGAAAAACACTGCTTTTTAACAACTCTTTTATCAACATGAATATTATCTGTCTCTGCTCTGGACTCAAACATCCTTTTTTAAACATTAGAATTATTTGTTCATTGTTTCTTAGATATTTTGAGATATTGTGATTTTCCAACTGCATAATGCTGCATTAGTTTGTTATTGCACAGTGCCTTCATTCTCTACTCAAAAAAATCTACAGCCTACTTTTCACAAACAGCAGTTGAACAGGCAATGCTGTGTCTACAGTAGTCCACACCACTTAAAGCTGCAGTGGGAAGCCAACATGATTAAATGAGCCTCTATACTAAAACACAGTTGCCTGGATGTTGAGAAATTGCCCTTCAGAGACAGTCTAGTTTTTTTCTTTAGTATGCCAGTTCTTATCTATGTGCAAAGAATTAATTGAAGGAAGTTCGGTCATGTTTATTTTATTTCAGCATTGATTTCAAAGAAAGCTATCTATGAAGAAATGAATAATGTCTTACCATCTAGAATCTCTAATTTTTACATATACATAAATGCCAATTATTACTTGATGTTGCAATCATCAAGTGATGATGACAATACCATGTGTGAAATTCCTTTCTATTCTTAAAATTTGAAGTATTTGGTCATGCAACTTGGGATTTGCAGGTAAAATGCTTTGCAAATGTCAAAGATAATTTAGTACATTCTTATAAGAATCTTTGAACATAAATCTTCATATAAAGTATCTATGAAGATTCTTAATCATCCAGGTCATAGTTGTATCAAAAGTAGTTTTTATATTTAAGTCATCTTCTCAAAAAAGAAAAATAACAGTTCAGTTTGCTTTTGTAAAAAATAAAAACCACTTTTAATTAATACAAAATACTTAAACACAATTTTTAAAGTTATATCAATCTAACTCTGTGTCAGGTGAATACTTTATGTTAAAATGAGGTAGAAGCAGTTCTCATACAAGGACTATATTAATTGATGCATAATTAGCATTGCAGCAGACCTGGGTTTTTTTTGGGGGGGGGGAGGATTAATATGTTGCTTTGAAGAGGTACTCTCAAGCATCCCAAAGTAAGTCTTCTGAATAATTTTTGAAGTAAACACTACACTACTAAATAGTACTATTTTCAATAAAGGTAAGGAAAACCTATATCATCTAGACCTAGCACTGCTGTCGGCAACCTGTGGCTCTGGATCCGCATGTGACTCTTTCATCCCGATCAGCTGAACCCACCATTGGCTGGCCCTGCCCCTCACCCTCCCCTCCCAGTCACTCCTCACCTGGCTTGAGAAGAATGACAGAGGGGGATGGAGATTTGCTCCATATTCCAGAATGGTAGTGAAGCACCCCTGAATTTGCCTCATCTCTTGCTGGGTCTTGTTGGCACTTCTCAGAATTCTTTATTGGCCAAGTATGCTTACACACACAAGGAATTTGTCTTGGTGCAAATGCTCTCAGTATACAGGAAAGAAAACATACATTTGTCAAGAGTCAAAAATCATAAGCAGGGGTGGGATTCTACCAGTTCTGTCTGGTTCTATAGAACCGGAAGTTAGGGCTCCCGGTACTTTGGAGAACCAATAAAATGCCCTCCTGCCTGGCCCTGGCCCTCTCCACCCACTTCTCTGCTCCCTGCCCAGTCAGTCCCTATTGCACATGTGCAACATTGTGCGCATGCACAACATGCCTGCAGCCTGCTTTTGCTTGCCAGGCCAGCCATTGTGGCCTGCCTTCCACTCTGGCCCTGCCTTTACTGATCTCCCTGGGTGAGTGAAGCTCTGCAAGCCCCAGGCACCTCCCCCCCCCACTTGCCTTTTGCTGCTGCAGCTGGTCACCTTTCCCCTACCACTTGCCTTCTGCCAAGGAAGACATGGAGAGGTTGTATAGGTTGAATCCAGCTTTTCTCTGTTTGCTTGACAGCAGTTTCCAATGGGAAGGGGGGTCTCCCATTAGAAACCCTGCCTAGCCCCTCCCAGAAGTCCCCATGAGGCTCGTCTGGCTACCAGGTAAGTATAGGGTAGTCTCCTGGGAGCAAAAACGGGGAGTTGGGAGGGTCCAGCACCACCCGACCCTGTTTTTGATCCCAAGAGGCTCTAGGGAGGCTTGCTAGGCTGAAAATGGGGTAAGGGGATCCAGCACCACCCCCCACCCCATTTTTGTTCCTAAGAGGCTCCAGGAAGGCTTGCTAGGCCTCATTTTGGGCCTAGGAGACCTTCCTGCAGTCACCTGGGAGCATCCAGCCATCCAGTATGCCTGGATTCAATGTTTAGCAAAAAGAACATTTGGAACTAATATAGTATTGATTCCTGCCTTGGGAATGTTCTGGGAAAACAAAACTATGCAGTCTACTAAAACTGTTGGAGACAATCTTTCTTTCATATCCTCCTCTTCAAAACTAGTAAGTTGCTCTGCTTTTTCATGCCAGGCTTAGCGTGGTAAGTTCAGAATGGATTTTGTAGAGAACAGCTTTCCTTTAGGTCTCATTTATTTGCTCAATTTCAGAGCATACATTACACAATTTCCAAAGCATAATTTAGACTATTCAACAGTTTGCCTAGCTGCTGCTTCATTACTATCTTGTTGCTATCTTCTATAAAAAGTTCCTACATCTAAAAATCATCCAAGTTACCCAGGAGCTTGCTATTTCTGAGACCATCGTCTATGAACTGTCCTTAAATATCACATTTCAGTTCTTATCATGTTACAGAGCCCCTGATTATGACATTGAACATGCAAGCAAGCTAAATACACTATTAACATGGGCAGCATCCTGCCCACATGTTTTTATCTTTCTTGGTAACTTCAATCTACCTCATATAAACTGGACCCTTAACGAATGTACAACTAAACCCACACATGCAACCTTCTACAATGCAGTTACAAATCTGGGACTAGAACAACTAGTAACCAACAACACTAGACTTAACAACAGCCTTGATCTCAACTTCTGCAATAGTTTGAATTCAATTTATGGAATACAAATTAAAGAACCCTTTTCCAAGAGTGACCACAACATGATTAACTTTTGTCTCAATGTATGTTCACACAAAAATCATCACAATGACAGAATCCCCAATTATAATTTCAAAAAAGGCAACTATCATCTTATAAACAACAATCTCTCATCCCTTGACTGGCAATTTCTATTCTCTGGATGACCATTACAACATACTTTTACTTGAAGTCAAAAGAGTCATCAAACTATATGTACCATTAACAACTCCCAAAACCAGAAAAAAACAAATTACTCAAAACAATAAGGAAGCTTCAATCCAAAAAGAAATCACTTTGGCGGAAAAACAAATCTGGTCATGTTGCCAACTTCAAAAGCCGATACAAAAATGTATGCCACCAGATAAAAACTGAATGCACCAATTATCACGTTAAACAAGAAGAAAACCTACATACTAATTCCATCTGCGCTTTCTACAATTTTATAAACAACAAATTAAAAGATTCAAGGTCAATCCCACCCCTGAAAGGACCTAATGGTAAAGACTGCAATGACAACACTATTAAAGTAAACCTCTTTAACACATTCTTTGGCTCAGTATTTTTTAACAGAAATGGATCATGCTTAGTATTTCCTAGTCGAACCACAGACAACCACAATGATCTAATACATATCAATTTTACAAAAGACATTGTTGAAAAAGCACTGCACAATCTGAAACCATCTCTATCTATTGGAACAGATGGAATATGTTCCTACTTCTTAAAAAAGCTACCCACTGCCATAGCCGAGCCTCTAAGCATAATCTTTGAAAAATCTTTCAGGACCAGCTCCTTGCCAAAACTATGGTCACAAGCCACGGGCATCCCCATCTTCAAAAAGGAAGTCCCCAGCCTAGTTGAAAATTACAGACCAATCTCTTTATGCTGCATCACCTGTAAAGTCATAGAATCAATTATTAACCAATCCATTACTTCCACTTAAGAGACAAACAACCTACTCTCTAATAAACAATTTGGTTTTAGGAAAAAACTATCATGTAATCTGCAACTCCTACACTGCAAAAACATATGGACTACACAACTCGATCAGGGCAAAGCAATAGAAACAATCTACATAGACTTCTGTAAAGCCTTTGATTCAGTGGTACACGACAAACTACTCCTAAAATTAAAATCTTACGGTATCTCTGGACACCTGCATTACTGGATAGAAGCATTCCTGTAAAACAGACAACAAATGGTCAAAATTTGGAGCGTCCTATCAAATTCTGTCAACAGTGGTGTCCACCAAGCCAGTGTTCTAGGACCAACTCTTTTCATGCTCTACATAAATGACCTCTGTGATCATATCAAGAGCAATTGTGTTCTCTTTGCTGATGATGTAAAGCTATTCAACACCATAGACAATACTGTTACCCTTCAAAAAGACCTTGACTATGTATCAGAATGGTCAAACAAATGGCAACTTCAAATCTCAACAAATAAATGCTCTGTCCTACATACTGGCAAAAAAAAAATCAGACAATAAAATACAGGCTGTATAGTCAAGAGCTTGCTGACGATCCAAACTCTGTCAAGGATCTTGGAGTACTCATCTCAAATGACCTAAGTGCTACAGCCCACTGTAATTCCATTGCCAAAAAGGTGTTAAGAGTTGTTAACCTAATCTTACGTAGCTTTTTCTCTGGTAATATTACAATACCAACTAGAGCACACAAAACATTTGCAAGACCAATACTCGAATACAGCTCATCAGTCTGGAACCCGCATTAAGTATCTGATATTAATAGAGTTGAGAAAGTCCAGAAATACTTCACAAGAAGAGTTCTCCACTCCTCTACTCATTGCAGAATACCTTATACCACCAGACTTGAAATTCTAGATCTAGAAAACCTAGAACTACGCCGCCTTCGGTCCAATCTAAGTATAGTACATAAAATTATATATTGCAATGTCCTACCTGTCAATGCTTCAGTTTCAACTATAACAATACAAGATCACACAACAGATACAAACTCAAGGTAAACTGCACCAAACTTGATTGCAAAAAATATGACTTCAGCAACAGAGTGGTCAATGTCTGGAATACTCTACCTGACTGTGGTTTTTTTCCCTAAACCCCAAAAACTTTTACCTGAAAGTGTCTACTATTTACCTCACCCCTTTCCTAAGAGGTCTGTAGGGGGCGTGGATAAGCGCACCAACATGCCTACCGTCCCTGTCCTACTGTTTCTTTTATTTTTTTATTTTTCTTATATGTATCCATGTATTCATAACTATGTTTTTACTTCTACCTATAATCTTGTAAGCAATTGACAAATAAAAATAAATAAAATAAAAATAAAAAATAAATATTGCTGTCACAACCTTTATGGAGTGCCCAATGGCCTTTTAAGTTTGACAAGCAAAGAACACAGTCAATATTTCTCACAAATATTTTCCCTCCTGTGCTTTATTGTTCATTTAACATACAAAATTATGTGCAGTGTTACGATTCAGGCAGTTTGCAAAATTGTGTTTTTTGTTATTGGAAGGCAATTCTTTAATTTGAAGATAGTGGTAAATTCTTGGTAATATAATGGCAAGAAAGGCTCACTTCTACTTGCCATTTAGAAAGGGTTAGAAAAAATGAGAAATATGCTTTGTTTCCAATCTCCTTTTCTTGACTTGGTTTTCATCAAAAGTAGCTTTAGAGTTGAAGCCATATGTGTTAAAATAAAATTCTTTCTGTATAAGTACAAGTATGCAAAAAGTTTCAAGATTAATCCAAGTTGTTTAATGGCTTTAAATATCCAGGTGTTGTACTAAGGTTTAAATCAGAGATCTTCAAACTTGGCAACTTTAAGACTTGTGGACTTCAACTCCCAGAAATCTCCAGCCAGCATAGCTGACTGGAGAATTCTGGGAGTTGAAGTCCACAAGTGTTAAACTTGCAAAGTTTGGGGACCCCTGGTTTAAGTAGAAAGCGGTTCCAGCTGAAAATATACTATGAAATACCATAAAGATACTCTTTCTTTCTTTCTTTCTTTCTTTCTTTCTTTCTTTCTTTCTTTCT
>BLBF01000022.1:31417938-31437313 GCA_015471245.1 Laticauda colubrina | reverse complement strand
TCTTTCTTTCTTTCTTTCTTTCTTTCTTTCTTTCTTTCTTTCTTTCTTTCTTTCTTTCTTTCTTTTCTTTCCTTCCTTTCTTTTTTCATTCTCTTAAAAGGAAGAAAAAAAAAGAGGGAAGGATGGGATGGCAGAAAGAAAGGGAGGGAAGGGAGAAAGAGGGAAGTGAAAGGAATGTGAATGAGATATGGATGGATGGATGGACAGATGTATGAGGGAGGGAGGGAGGGAAAGAAAAAGGAGAGGAAGGAAGGACCACAAACTCTGGCACTAGACACAGCTTCAGAGGTTGCTTTGAAACAGCACAGAAATCTAGGGCTGAGAGGAGCCTCAAAGGTCATCTGAGCATTGTTAAAATGAATTTCTATCTTCTGACCCACCCAGTCATGTGACCAGCAAGCCATGCCCAGCCAGTCACATGACTAGTAAGCTGCACCCACAAATTAGGCCACACCCATAGAACCGATTAAGAAATTTGAATCCCACCCCTGATCTTAAAGCTTAATAATACTTAATAATAGTCATAGGTTATAATAAGCAATCAAATCATACTAGGAAACAGTCAATATAAATCGTAAGGATACAAGCGACAATGTTGCAGTCACACAGTCACAAGTGGGAGGGGATGGGAGATAAGGAGTGACGAGAAGATTAACAGTAATAGTAGTGCAGACTTTGTAAATAGTTGAACAGTGCTGAGGGAATTATTTGTTTAGCAGAGTGAAGGCTTTTGGGAAAAAACTGTTCTTGTGTCTAGTTGTTCTGATTTGCAGTGCTCTGTAGCATCGTTTTGAGGGAAGGAATTGAAAAAGTTTATGTCCGGGATGTGAGGGGTCTGTAAATATTTTTACAGCCCTCTTTTTAACTCGTGCAGTGTACAGGTCCTCAATTGAAGGCAGGTGGGTAGTAATTGTTTTTTCTGCAGTCCTAATTATCCTCTGAAGTCTGTGTTTGTCCTGTTAGGTTGCAGAACCAAACCAGACAGTTATAGAGGTGCAAATGATAGAATCAATAATTCCTCTCTAGAACTGTATCAGCAGCTCCTTGGGCAATTTAAGCTTTCTGAGTTGGCACAGAAAGAACATTCTTTGTTGTGCTTTTTTGATGATGTTTTTGATGTTAGATGTCCATTTTAGGTCATGTGATATAGTAGAAGCTAGAAATTTGAAGATCTCTACTGTTGATACTGTGTTGTCTAGTATTGTAAGAGGTGGCAGTATGGGAGGGTTTCTTTTAAAGTCTACCACCATTTCTTTGGTTTTGAGTGTGTTCAGTTTCAGATTATTCTGGTTACACCACAAGGTAAGTTGTGCAACCTCCTGTCTGTATGCGGATTTGTCATTATCTAAAATGAGACCAATCACTGTTGTGTGATCAGCAAACTTCAGTATTTTAACAGCTGGATCATTTGAGATGTAGTCATTAGTACAGAGAGAAAAGTGAAGAAAGCACACAGCGGGGGGGGGGGCTGTGCTAATTGTACAGGTATAGGATGTGATTCTGCCTAGCTTCACCTGCTGCTTCCTGTCTGTTAGGAAGCTTATGATCCATTTACAAGTGTGTTGAGGTACCGCTAGTTGGTTTAATTTACTTAGAAGAATTTCTGGAATGATGGTATTGAACACTGAACTGAAGTCTTCTAAGAGGACCCTTGCATAGGTATTTGGAGATTCAAGGTGTTGTAGGATGTAATGCAGAGCCATGTTAACAGCATCATCTGTTGATCTATTTGCTCGGTATGCGAACTGCATGGGATCTAACAGCAGATCCGTGATGGTTTTCAGGTGGGACAGCACAAGCTTTTCAAAGATTTTCATAACTACAGATATTAGAGCAACTGGTCTGTAGTCATTCAGCTCCTTAATGGAGGGCTTCTTTGGCACTGGGAAGATAGTAGAGTGTTTGAAGCAGGAAGGAACATAGCACATCTCTTGTGAACTATTGAAGATTCAGGTGAAGAAGGGGGGCAATTGGTCAGCACAGCCTTTTTAGCAAGGAGTTATTTTATCTGGCCCTGGTGCTTTTCCTGGCTTTTGTCTGTGAAATAGATCTTGCACTTCTTTTTTCTGTGATCACCAGAGGTTGTGAGCCCAATGGGTTGGGGCCAGTTGTGGGAGGCTTGGCTGTTGTTGGTGTGTTTGAGATGGGGGTTGTTGAGATAGGTGGCTGTACTTTTCTTTCAAACCTTCAGTAAAACACATTCAGGTCATCTGCTAGTTGTTGATTTCCTTCTGCTTGGGAAGGTTTGCTGTAGCCAGTGGTTTTTAAATTTTCCACTTTTGCTGGTTCATTTGTTGAGAACTGTTTCCTTAACTTTTCAGAGTAGCTTCTTTTTGCTGCTCTGATCTCTCATTAGTATGTTTCTGGCCTGATTGTATTGCATTCTGTCACTTTTGTGTAGGCTTCCTCTTTGGAACAATGTAGCTGCTCAAGTTTAGCTGTGAACCAAGGTTTATTGTTACTGTGATGACCTGTAGTCTCCCAAAATAACCCAAAACATATATTAAAGTCCAGTAAAGCCTTCAACTTAATTTCACTGTTTTATTAGGCACAGTTTAAAGTCACAAAAGTAAATAATTAAGCAAACAGAAAAACCAAAACAAACTGCATTGATGAGAGTTCTGAAGCAAGCTGAGATAACTAATTATAAACTCCAGGAAAATAACCGAGAGAAGTCCATGTGAAGAACGCCAGCAAAGAGAAGCCTCTTTCAAGGTGAACACTAAATGACTTCAGCAATTCTATCTGTGCAGTTGCAAACACATATACATAGCTCCCACCTGCAAGCCATGAGGAGGATCATGGTAATCTCTTGAGTAGACCTCGCTTTTCCCTGATCCTCCCATGGATAGGGGATGGGCCTGGATCCTTCTCTGACTGCTCAGCTGGCCTCTGCCCTTCCCCAGCCTCTTCCACCACCTCTAGAGCCACACTCCCACTCCCTGTTGACTGTTCCTCCTCTTCCTCAGAGTCAGACTCCATCAGGGGCATGACAGTTACCATATATTTGCAGGTTCCTTGTTGGTACACATAAGTCTTTGCAGAAGCTGACATATGATGTTACAGCATCTGTGAGCTCATCTAGGTCTGCAGAGGTATCTTCAAAAACATTCCAATCAGTGCAATCAAGGCAAGCCTGGAGCTTCAGCTTTAATTCATCAGACCAAGTCTTCACTGATTTAATTGTTGATTTCATGGTTTTAAGTCTGTCTGTAGGCAGATACAAGGTGAATCATGCAGTGGTCAGAGTGTCCCACAGCTGCTTGTGGTAAAGACCTATAAGGATCTTTTAATGTTGCGTAGTAGTGGTCTAAAGTATTTTTTGCCTCTGGTGGGACAATTTACATGCTGGAAATATTTTGGGAATTCTTTGCTTAAATGTGCTTGACTGAAATCTCCTAAAACGATGGGAAGAAAATCTGGGTGTTTGGCTTCAGCCTACATAATTTGATCAGCTAGAGTTTGTAATGCCTTGTTTACACAAGCTTGTGGAGAAACATACACAGCTATTAGGAGAAATGTGGAGAACTCATGTGGAGAATAAAATGGCTTGCAGTTGATATGTAAAGACTCTAAATGTTCATCACAGATATATATGTTACAGTTATATCCTGAGACCAGCTGTTGTTGATATATAAACATAATCCTCCACCCTTTGTTTTAACTAATGTCTCTTGAATTCTGTCTGATCTGAAATCCTGGGATGTAAATGATGTTGTTCCCATGAATTTGTGCATTAAGCCAGGTTTCAGTAAAACAAAGAACTGCTAAATTGTAGAAATCAGAATCCCATCTATTTAAGATATGTATTTCATCCATCTTGTTAGCAAGTGAGCGTAAATTAGTCAGAAAGATTGAAGGGAGAGGAGTTTTTCCCCCCTGTTCCTTAGTCTGTTTAAAATTCCCGCTTATTTACCTTGTCTCCTTTTTCAGCGCTGTGCTTCTCTGCTTTGTTTATTGTAATCCATAATACCAGGCAATTAGTTAGAATCTCCTCCTCCTTTGCAAAGACAGGTTTATTGTTTTTTTTTCCCCAAATGTTTTTGATTTTTAAAAAACAAACATATACAAACAAAACACATAACATAAAACATCTTTTTTGAAAGCAGCTTGATCCCGGGTTACATCTCTTCATACAGACATAAATTCAAGTTCATGGTCACTTTTATATATTATTCCATATCTTATTACCATTCTACATTTTCTATATAGCTTCTCCTCTCTTTTCAGTCTCTTAATTCTATTTTATTTATTTCATCTCAATTTAAATCATTAGGCTTATATCCTTTGTCTGTCCTGTTTCAGCTGTCTATTATCTTTTCTCATTAACACAAAACTTCTCCTGTAATAACTGGAGTATGGCGCTTTTATATCTTTCCTCTAAATTTAACACTTAAAATAATACATAACTTTCATTCGGATTCTGCTTAGTACATTCTGAAGCCACACACTATATTTTAAAAAAAGAAAAAATTGTAAATATATAATTAAAACAACAATCCATACCAATTGAACTCTATCGTTAAAATTAATATTCATTTAAATCTTAAACATTTTATACATTCCTTTTCAAATAAGTATCACGCTTCTATGGGAAAACTTATAATTTTTTCATAGTTACTTCCCCCTAATTTCACTTATATTTTAAGACATTGTATAATTAAAATGTTCCCATTCCTTCTTAAATCAATTCTCTCATATTTCATTTCATTTATTTTATTCAAAAAAGAAGTGATTTTCATTAAATTACATTGAATATTGTATCCCATTTTATAATCATATGTTGTTTCAAATTTTCTAATATTATTTCTAATACAAATACAACAATACAGTCTTATGTACTTTTGTACTCTTATGTAATTTTCAGTTATATTTTTACCCATTATCTCTAAATAAGTCCTGTTTCTTTACATCTTGTTTCAAACATTTGTAGCTTCCCTTCCCTTCCTTCTTCCCTCTACCCTTTTTACCCCCTTGTTTCTTCATCTTCTTTTCCCTCTTCTGTATTCCTCTTTTCTGTTGCTTTCTAACATTATATCTACTTTTCACCTTATTTTTCCCTTTTCTGGTTGTTTTTTTTGAGTCATAAATTCTCCATTCTCTTTCCTCTCTTTCCCCTTTCTTCCCCAGATGAAGTTACTTGTTCTTTAAAGATGGCTTCTTCTTTGTCCCAATCTTCTTGTTCTTGTAGTTTCTCATAAGTACAAATCGCCATTTCTAAAAAAAAGAAAAACGGAGCCAAAAGAGCCATTCTTGTTCCTCTTCTTTATATTTTTTAAATTCCATTTTCAGTTCATCCACCAATGATGCCATTGTAGAAATTTTTTAAACAACCACGCAAATGATTTTAATCCCTCAAATATAGTTTCTAAGAGTCCCAAAGTCACTAATTAGTCGAAATACACATAAGCTGTTTTGTTTTAACACTTTCTTCTTTTTTCACTTTCTCTTCCTGGGGTTGCAGTTCAGTTACAAAGTTCCAATTAAAATGTATTTTTTGGAAGTCTTGTTACAATTTAGTTTTAATCTTTTAGGTTCCAAGCAGTCTCCTCCAGCCAAATCTTACTCTTATTCTTTTCCTCTCCCTTCCCACTTACAGCAAAGAAAAAAAAGTTTTTTCAGTGATCAGAAATCTTTATTATCCCCTTGGCTTTAATTTTCCAGTTTAATTACCTGCTGATGCCAAAGTGGGTTTTTCTGATTTCTCATTCATCTGCTGTCACCGTAAGGAAGAAGAGTGAGAAAAAACAAACTTTGCATTTTCATTTTCATTCGCTGCCTCCAGATCTTCTTTGGGAGTGATGTATTTTTTTAAAATTTAAATTGCATGTTTTAATGGAATGTGTAAATGTTGCTTCTTATCCCAGTCAGCCAAAACTTTCACCTCTTAGCTTCCTCCTGCACATTCTTTTCCGGATGAGTGCTTCTTTGTGGTGGTCATTTCTGACCGCCGCTCTTACCACCTTTGGAAAAGGGAGTTAAGCCAGCTGGGGAGAGGAGATACAGCTTCTCTTGAACCCTGCCGGTTCTCCCCATCTTCAGCCACCTCTACGGGGTGGCTTTTGCCCTGAAGCTGGCTGGCTTGGGGCACTCCAGCGGCGAGCGCAAGCAGAAACCGTTCATGATCATGGATTCTTGCTGCCGCCGAAGCCCCGCAAACCAGAAGTCCCAGGTTTATTGTTTTTTTTGAGGGATCAGAAAATTAATCCTTTAGGAAACATTGTCTAATTATTAGCAGATGGTCTCATATGAATTCTGTCATGAATTTCAGATAATAATAAAGAATAAAGAAACCGTTAGAGAGCATTTCTCCAAGGCTGAAAATGGGCCTGTTTCAGCATTTCCAGTATTTCAGTTTCAGCATATCCAGAAGACCCATGTTTCTGCCTCCTGAAGCTGCAGAGGCTTCCCTCGAGCCGCCTCCAGGAGGGTGAAGATGGCCTCAAACAGCTGGGAATGGTCGAAAATCAGCTGGGAATCGTGCACATGTGCAGTTCAGGTAAATTTGGCTGGGGCTCACGTGCCCACACAAATGGCTCTGCGTGCCACCTATGGCATGCATGCCATAAGTTCATCCTCACGGATGTAGTGTGTTTCAGTTGGCAAGAAGCAGACCAGCATAGCTACAACAACATTTATTGATTCAAAACAGGAACTGAGGAATAGCAGGCAAATGCCTGTAATTTATACCCTAGACCCACAGGGCTTTAACCAATCATAATACTTGAAAAAGCCTGCCCAAATATGAATTTTCTAAGTTTCCTTCCAAAACAATTGGAATTAATAGTTAGGGTCCTCTAAAGGTTAGTTTCACTTGAGCAGGGCTTAACACAACTTTATATATTCAATACATAACAGATTTAATCTTAATATACAAGATATGGATTATATTTTACATCAGTATAGAATACATATCCAGAAAACAGGTTAGGAGAGTGAAAGAGACAGGAAGGGGATTTGAAACACTTCATTCTACTTCATGGTCCCAGGAATAGAAAGTCTTCAGCAGTTTGCAGAAGAGAGTCCTGCACTGTATTACTAGCTGTTCACCAATGTTTTGTGACCATGTCAGCTAAGCAAGCATTAACTCAACAAGCGGTTTCCAAGCCTATGGTCATGCAACCGTATCTTGACTTTTTAACACTTGCATCCCTGCAATAGATGAGTGAAAGTTTTTCAAGACAAGTTGAAAGGCAAAGCTTTTTGACCATATTGGAATTATGACATTCCTTTTCCTACCCATTGATATGCCATTTTTATCCTTTTGATTAGACAATACAATCACAAATATTGCTTTTTTTTATTTGTTTGCTGGATTTTTATTACATTTCTCTTCAGATATCTGCATATGGTCAAGATGGATTGTTACATATTATGTTTAAGTTAATAATTTATACCAGGGGTCTCCAACTTTGGCAACTTTAAGGCTTTGGACTTCAACTCCCCGGAGTTCTGGTTGAGGAATTCTGGAAGTTGAAGTCCACAAGTGTTGCCAAAGTTGGAGACGCCTGATTTTATACATCAGCAGGAAGGATAAACTTTATTTTTATATTTCATTTGTCATAATCTCTAAATATATTAACAATAAAATACACGAATGATGTAATTCTTAATCATGCAAGACAGTCATAAAAATCAAAACAAATTTACAATATTTTTTTCCAAGTTTTACTTTATCCTGCATTTGAAAAGTCTTATTTCTTCAAAGCCACAACTGCATAGCATCTGGGGGATTTAATGGGATCAAATAACTTAACAAGTCCAGACCAGGCAATATTTTCCTGTAAAATAATATTTGATCAGAAAACATGAGATTTAGCAATACATTGAAATAAGGAAAAATGTGTTATAAATAAAACATGAACAGTTATTCATCCTCCAATATAGATCAACATTATTCACTATTCACAATCTTAATAAGATTGGTGTAAAACTCTTTATTGGTTTTGACTCAAACCAATGGGACATATATCTTTATATACTGCTGGAATTAAAAAATGACAACTCAAGTAGCATAAATCCTAAATGGTCACAAATCAAGTAGAATGAATCTTAAGACAAATGTATCTGCCACAGAAGTACAATCTGTTATAGATAGACAATGGATTAATACTCAAGAAACTATGTCTTTAACTTTAAATCCTTAACTTAGAGCAGGGCTGTCAAACTTGTGGCCTGTGAGCTGAATGCATCACACACTGGCCACACCCACACCTGGTTTAGGGAAGGGGGGGAAAAGTCACAATATGTCATGTGATGATGCCATGACAACTCGAGTTTGACATCCCTTAGAGCAATTAGTAATTCACAAAATAATTTTACACTCACTTAGTAAAAATTATCAAGGATCCACAATGTATAGACATATTTTTGAAACATAAATATAAGATCTTAAAATAACAGTTGCACAAAAGTCATTTACTATTTCAAGCATTAAGTTTTCCATGTAGGCAAAATCACTTCAATATTACTGCAGTAATTTAACAAGCAATTTAAACTACACAAAAACTTTATTACAGCAAATTTTCCCAAAATAACAAAACATTTGCTGGTAAATGATGGATGTGATATATTAAACACATGAAAACAACCATTTGTTTCTTTTGATATGATTTTCTTCAAATACTTAAAAAAAAACTTATATCATGGATAAATCCATCAAGAATTACCTGTTCTTTGAGATAGCAGAGACGATCTAGAAGTATCAACACCTCTATGCAAGGTCCTAGAACAACTTTCAGCTGAAAATTTAAACACAATTAAATCATATTTCTAAAATGCATACTCAAGAAGAAAGAAATACTACCTACAACACAGATTTAGATTTCTTAATTAAATATTTGATGGTAAATTCTCCTATGATCTCATTACTTCCAGGATATTAATTATTAAAAATGTATGAATCAATTCCAATCTGGTTCAAAATGTTAATCTCATTTGGATTGTTTAACTCAGTGGTCACCAACCAGTGGGCTGCAGCCCACCGTTGGTCCACAAGAAAATTTTGGTGGTCTGCAGATAAATGTCACCCCCAGAGCACCCCCCAAAGCAATTAATTCAGGCTGCGCAGGAACACAAGTCTGCCCCGCCCACATGGCCTGTGGGAACCCTCCCTGCCCACTCAAACTTGGCAAACTTACCTGGCAAATTTGCCTGCTAAGTTGCTATTTTTCTTTTTTTTTTCCCCGACCATCAGCTGTTCTGCTGTGCTGGGAGATTTAGATTAGCTAGAAAGCAGGAAACATTGGATTTCTTGCTTTTAGTTAATCTTTAGATCTTCAGCTCTGCTTTTAAGCAGAGCCAAACCTCCCTTAGGATTGAAGGTTCTATTATTCAGTGCAGACTCAGATAGCCGAAGGCAAAAAGATAGATCTCTGAATTGGTGATTCTGTGAGTAATTCAATCTGCCTGCCTGTTTGCTTGATTCTGGGTAAAAGTTTCTCTTTTTTTATTTAAAAATTCCATATTTACATACATGGTATGTTATGAGTTAATTTTGTGAATTTGTTTGCAAGCAAATTTTATGTGACAGACTCAAATAGTCGATGGCTGAAACACAAATCTCTAAGCGAATCTGTGATTCTGTGAGCAATTCAATCTGCCTGCCTGCTTTGTCTAATTTTGGGCAAAAGTTGCTCTTTTATAAAAAAAATTCAATATTTACATAAATATTTACAATATTTACATACAAGCCATGCCCAGCCAGTCACATGACCACCAAGCCACACCCACAAATTAGGCCATGCCCAAGAACCAGTTGTTAAGAAATTTGAATCTCACCCCTGCCTCTGTGTGTTTGTGTATGTGTATGTATGTTTGAGAGAGAGAAGGAGAGGTTAAATAAGATATATCTCTCTCCCACCAATGTCAGCACCCCACCATCAGTCAAAATTCATATTAGTGGTCCCCGGGATTTAAAATTATGAGTTTGGTGGTCCATGAGGTCCAAAAGGTTGGAGACACTGGTTTAATTCATAAAACCAAGGCTATTTAAGAAAAGGCTTTTAGAAATAGTTAAAAGATATAATTCTCAATTAGATTTGAAAAGTTTAATTGACTTGGAAGGTCAACTGAATGAGTTTTTCATCAAACCTCTTCAAAGGATACCAAGCAGGATTTCTGAAGTGGTTAGGTCAAAACAATTTTAACTGCTGTCAAAAAGATATATTAGGTAACGTAGGGTGTATCCATGACTAATTATTAGCTATTTAATATAATCATGTAAATATTATACAATTATTTTGTGACTTCATATAATATCTATATTTTTGTTTCATGAAAATTTCTGAAATCATTTTTGGTATTTATTGTTTTACTACTGAACAGAAAGTTACTACATTTTCCTACCAAAACTATTGAAGAACATGGAATATTTATCTTAATAAAACAAACTGTGTATTATCTTTCCAATTCCATTTTATTGGACATCTTCAAAAAAAGCAGCATAATCTTGATCAAAGTCTATGAAAGCTGTAAAGAATGGCATTAGAACTACTTAGTAGTTCTAAGGTGTAACTCAGCATGAAAAACACTTAAGTGGCAGTAATTCTGTTCAAAGTTGAACAAAGTGATGTATTAAAAGGAATATAGAAAAAAACAAGATGGGTCCAAAATCCACCCAGCATTCCTAACACCTTTGTTTGGTAAGTGTGTCAGCAAAAGAATCTTCGTATGTTCTCAATTGAGTGTTAATATAATTTTGGAACAGAATATGCTCCTAGTTAAAAGCTATTTGGTTTGTTTCCTTTTTTACAGAAAATATCAAACACAAACTGACTTACTTTATCATAAAATGTTAGCACAAGTGTTATTAATGCCATGGTAGCAAAAAATCATCATATTTCTGTTACCATATTAAAAGCTTCCAGTTCATTCATTCTGTGCTTGTATTTTTCAAAGTATTTCAATACGAGGCTGTCTGAAATCTGCAACAGCAAGAACATTGATGATGAAGAACGTTTGCCTGACACATATGCTAAAAAAATTTTTATAATTAAAACAGTTCAAAAACATAACAATTATTTTACAATCAACATTTTCCAATTTATTATAATGGCTTCTCAAACTTTCTTCAAACACATGACAATACATAAGAAACTATATTTAAAGTGTTCAAAAAACAGTCTAGTTTCAGTATCCAAAAGTATTTTGTATCAGATCATGAACACATCAATCTGTGAGCAACTTTAAAACATGCAGCAATTATAAATCAGTGAACTTTATTAAGTCTTACCAGAATGTTCTCATGTCACTATTTTTTTTAAGAAAATCAGGTAATTTCTAAATATTCAACAAACATAGCAATAGCAATTTATAAACTGAACATGAAACAATATAGCATGACTGTAAAAAAAGGATATTAAATTTTAAGTCACATTAATAGAAGCATAGTTTCTTATTAAATGTTTAAATCAATAATCAGTTTGAAAATCTGTGGCTAGACCTCAGTGCCCGATTAGATTCACAAAGCATGAAGAGTGAAATAACTATAGAATAGAATAGAATAGAATAGAATACCTTGTCATTGCATTCCACAAATACAGTAAAATTTGAAAGCTACTCCAGCACAGTGTCCCAAACATCACATCACAATCACACTACAGAGTATTTAAAAATTAAAATAATAATTAAAAACCTAGTCTAAAACCTATCTAAAACATATAATAAGTTAGATAGTTTAAAAATGCCACTATATACATAGGGCTAAATCACATATGCATTGTTTGATTCAAGACAATTATTGCCTTGGAAAAGAAATTGTTTCTCAGTCTATTAGTCCTCGTTTTAAGACACCTATAATGCCTCCCTGATGGTAACAATTCAAAATATGAATGTCCAGGATGAGAATGGTCTGTGGAGATTTTTAGTGCTCTAGATAGGAGTCTGGTCTTTGCAATCTCTTCCAAAGAAGAAAGAGAGCAACCGATGATTTTTTGTGCTGTGTTTATAACTCTCTGGAGCATCTTCTTATCCACTGCAGAGCAACCAGCATACCACACCGTTACACAGTATGCCAAAATGCTCTAGATGGTAGAATGATAAAAAGTAACCAGCAACTTCTCATCCAGGCCACTCTTTTTCAGCAACCTCAGAAAGTGCAGACGCTGTTGGGCCTTCTATGCAGTGGTCATAGTGTGGCCTGACCAAGTAAGGTTGTCAGAAATATGAGTTCCTAGAAATTTAAAACAATGAACTCTTTCCACATAGTCTCCATCGATATATAGTGGGAGAGACTCTGCTTTGCATCTTCTGAAGTCTCTTATCAATTCTTTGGTCTTTTTATGTTCAGGGCGAGGTTATGACTTTTGCACCACAAGACCAGTCTGAGAACCTCTGACCTATAGGCCATCTCGTCTTCTCCTGATATGAGTCCCACAAACATGGTGTTGTCTGCAAATTTTATTATAGAGTTAGTGGGACAAGAGGGAGTGCAGTCATAGGTGTAGAATGAATACAAAAGGGAGCTCAGCACACAGCCCTGTGGAGAGCCAGTGCTGAGAGCAAGAGTGGAGGAAAAATAGCTGCCAATCCTAACAGTTTGGGGTCTGTTAGTTAGAAAGTCCTTTATCCAACAGATGTGAGAGGAGAGGCCCATTTCTAGCAACTTCTTAATCAGTATATCTTTAATGATAGTATTAAAAGCAGAGTTGTAATCAACGAAAAACATTACATACTCCCACTATGCTCCAGATGTTTAAGTGCAACGTGGAGTGCACATTGTGCAATGAAAGTATTTTCTAGTTTAACCATTTACCTGTACTACCTCAGAACATATATACATAGTTTTGAAACTCCTTTTCAGTGAATAACTGAGATTCAAAATTTAAAAAATAAAAGCAAAGAGCAAAAAGCTTTCATGTATTGATCCAATAATAGTCAAGAATGTGCTGCTGTTTCATCTCCATCTCTTAATTTGCACTGATTTTATCTGGAAATCATAATTTTAACCAAATTTCTAGCTTAGAAGCAAATGATGGTTTATACCATCTATATTTTTAGATATAACTGATATGCTCAAATATGGAGGGGCAGAAAACAAGCCACACAGGAAGGAAAGAACATGATTACTGAATCCATTAACAGTTAACAGATAATCAGAGTTGGAAGGGACTTATAGGTCATCTAGTCCAGCCCCCCCCCACTCAAGCGGGAGATCCTATACCATTTCTGGCAAATGGGCAGTCCAATCTCTTCTTGAAAGTCTCAAGTGATGGCGCTCCCACAACTTCTGAGGGCAAGCTGTTCCATTGGTTGATTGTTCTCACTGTCAGAAAGTTTCTTCTTATTTCCAGGTTAAATCTCTCCTTGTTCAGTTTCCATCCATTATTCCTTGTCTGGCCTACAGACGCTTTAGAAAATTTTGTGTGTGTGAAAACCCAAATAAAACTTTTCTTTTTTAAAAAAGAAAATAGCTTGACCCCGTCCTCCCTATGGCAGCCCCTCAAATATTGGAAGACTGCTTTCATGTCTCCCCTGGTCCTTCTCTTCACTAGACTAGCCATGCCCAGTTCCTGCAACCATTCATTGTATGTTTTAGCCTCCAGTCTCCTAATCACCCTGGTTGCTCTTCTCTGTACTTTTTCTAGAGTCTCAACATCTTTTTTATCATGTGGTGAACAAAACTGGATGCAGTACTCTCGGTGTGGTCTTACAAAGCCTTTATAGAGTGGTATTAGTACTTCCCTTGATATTGAGTGTATCCCTCTGTTAATACAACTTAGGATTGCATTAGCTTTTTTGGCTGCTGCTGCACACTGCTGGTTCATAGTTAGCTGGTTGTCCACTAAGACTCCAAGATCCCTCTCACAGTTACTGCTACTGAGCCTGGTTTCATCCAATCTATATGTGTACCTCTGGTTTTTCTTGCCTAAGTGTAGGACTTTACTTTTCTCTATATTGAATTTCATTTTATAAGATATGGCCCAGTGTTCTAGTCTGTCAAGATCCATCTGGATCTTGAGCCTATCTTCTTGGGTGTTAGATATTTCTGCCAGCTTAGTATCTTCTGCAAATTTGGTAAGCTCCCCTTCTATTCCCTCATCTAAATCGTTAATGAAGATATTGAAGAGTACTGGGCCTAAGACAGAACCTTGTGGCACCCCGCTGCTTACTTCCCTTCATGTAGACTTAGACCCATTAAGGACTACTTGTTGAGTAGTGTTTGTCAGCCAGTTGTGAGTCCATCTATGATGGTGCTATCTATTCCACTTTTTTCTAGCTTATTATGAAGTAGGTTGTGGTCTATTCTTCTTAAACACGCAAGAACTGTCCACTATGTCTAAACTAGCAGATGTACACTTCAATAAATGATCTTATTATGCAACTATATAATACTTTCTGAAGAACTTAAGGAGAACCTTGTATCTCCAAATCACTAAAACGTTAGAATGTAAATACAAGGTTATGTGCAATTTTTATCAAGGGCTTGCCATAATATGTTCACGTAAAAGAGATCATCAACTCTTGACAGTGCAAAAATACTAATAATAAAAGTCCATGCTTATTTAATCTTGAATGTTTATCTATCAGACATTTGTTCCTTCTTCTCCAACACCTTACTAAATTTTCAGTTTGTTTACTTTAAACTGAAGTCTGTAGTTTGTCAGATGATTCGTGTAGCTATTACAGCTGTTAAAACTGTCAGATTAAACTGAAATTTGGCACTGGGATCATGGACATTGCATGTGAGTTTATATTTAAAGTACAGTTATCTTTAAAATATTGCATAAATAAAAGATTTTACAACTGTGCTATCAGCCTTTCATAATCTCACTTGACAATGGAACTACATTGTCTTGTTCACGAATGCCTGATAAATACTTCTACTGAAACGTTTATTATAATTTAGATTATCTATTTGCGTTAAAACTCAAGTTAATAAGAAGCAGGCCAAACCAAATTCTAAACAGCTGCAAATAATTTCATACCAAAGTTTGCTTGACAGTAGGTTCCACTGAATTTGACCAGGCTTACATCTGAGTAAAGTATTGCTAGAATTGCATCATTGCTATTGAAGAAAATTTCACCAGCAAAAACTGAAGGTTTTTTTTTTAATTTCAGCTGTTTCTCATTAATTAGTTCTAGACATGTATATGAATGCGTATATAAAACACTGTGCAAGACCCAGTTTAAATAAAATAGATATACAGTAATTCCTCCTGAAGGGCTAATTTATATTTTATATACTTAATAAAAGCCAATTTTACTGCTAAGTAAGCAGACAAATAAGTGGAAGATAAAAACATTCTCCTCCCTGAGATTTCATTTATTCCCTGAATTTGAGATAATTTTAACATATAGTTTTTAAAAAATATCTAAGTAGTGTACGGGTATGAAGTCAAAGAGTATGTGACTATTTTAGTTATATGCACTAAGGCCAAAGATATATCAAGATATTTCATCATGAACAAATGATGCTATGTTCTTTAATAATAATTCCAAAGGAGAAAAAGAAGGAAAAGTTGCAAAGTTTGGAAAAGAAATGCATTTATGGATGATATAGTGACTTGTCTCTCTGGCAAAAATGTTTTGGGTATCATACAATACAAATTAGGCTGTAAGATAGGGCTAGTGAGAAGATAATAGCTATAGGCATATTGTCATCCCTTAAGTTAGGGAAAGGTGCAGTCCTAGAAGCAATAAAACAGAGGTAGAGCTGAGACAGCTCAATGCAAAAATGAGATTGTGCTATCAACATCAACATGTACAGATAAATTATTCTAGATACTTTCAATGTTTTAGATCAATCTATGTATAAAAAGAAGTCAAATCTTATTTGCAAATATTCTTTTTCACATTTAAATTTTGCAATGCCACAATATATTAAGTCATTGCGAAAACAAATGTTGGTATCGTAATGTGCTTCATGAACACTTATTCTTTTTTTTTACTAGATCATGTTTCATAACAGATTATGGTAGCAAAACTCATATTCACATTACAAGCTGCTAAACTAAAAGAAACATAGAAATTTCATGTTCTTTAAATTATCACACCTGTTTCTTGTTTACTACCACTTGTCAAAGTGAATTTACCTGTTTATTGTATATTTGATATGATTGACTAATCAATAAGGGATACTATTACTACTGTAACTACTACTATTGTCTCCTTGTGATTTGACAGAAAAGCAGAAAGACTTCAAACTGTATAAAAATATTGATGAATGCTTATTGAAATTTTCATTGAATGAGAAGAGATGATACACTGGCATGGGATATGCAATGTCCCAACGTTTTCTGTACTTGCTGTTCTAGCATCATTTATCCATCTCATTTTACTTTTTAATTACAGTAGATTAAATGCAGATTGGGGAAATATTCCTCAGATAAATAGCAATAGAAATAGCACTTACATTTATATCCCGCTTCATCGTGTTTTACAACCCTGTCTGAGTGGTTTACAGTCTCATCATATTGCCAACAACATGGGTCTTCATTTTACTGTCTTTGGAAGGATGGAGTCAATCTTAAGCCAGTGAGAATCAAACTCATGGAGTGAGCAATGAGTTAGCCTACAGTGCTGAATTCTAACAACTGCACCACCATGGCTCTTATAAGCCATAAATATTAATCTGCTAGAAGTTGGCAACAACTATTATATGTAACAGTTTTAATTTTCAGCAAAAATGCATGTTCTCCTTGATCTCAGCATAATTTATTTTACCAAACAAATCACTGAAATAATCTGCAGTGTGTTCACTATAGGAATTTCAATTTATAACCAGATATTTACCTTTGATTCATCTAGTTCAAGCTTTTTCAAGGAAATTCTAACATAATCCAAAAATGAAGATGATTTAGAATATACTTTTCCAATATTACGATCACTGAAATGACAAATTATTTATTCTGTTATTTTTCCAACATCACATGCAAAAAGACACTCAGTTCATGAAGAACAATTCTGCAGGTTTTTTGAAGAACTGTCTTGGTTTATCTTCCTCAGCCTGAGATGTAATGTAACTCACTGTCATATTCCCTTCCACCCTCCCTCCTCTCTACATGTACAGAGAAAGAAAGAGAGGGAGGGAGGGAGAGGGAGAAAGATTTAGTACCTGGCCAGTTCTAATAGGTCTGAAATAGATACTAGTATGAAATTCTGGAGAATCACTGCCATTCTCACTGGGTACAAGCTAGCTTCCTATCATTTTATCAGCTAACCTACAGTTGTGCTGACTAAACGATTGTAGGACATATATATTAACACTATTGCAAACTAAGGTTGATGAAGGCAAATCAAGAAAAGTAGAGAAATGTAGAACTTCTACACTTGCACAATTAGAGATTTAGATATCTAGTTATGTTCTGTGGTCTGCCAGTGTTTCAATATCAAGAAGCAAATGTTCTGTTTCTATAACAAAATATAAAAATGCAACATATTACCTTCTCTTGATGCCATAACATTCTTCTATAATAACCTGCAACACAGCCCGATAAAACAAAGATTCTGTGGGCAGCTAGAACAAATAAAAGAACAAGAAGTTAAAGCCCCTGTCACACTGCACCAACGGATGGAAAGAGGATGTAAAATGGAGAAAAACACTTGCCATCCGTTGGTTAACGCGATGCTTCCGTTCTGTACACACTGCCTCCCTTTTGCTTCCTCTCTATCCGTCCAGCATCTGTCTATTGACATTTCATCCGCTCAGAAGGTTTTGAGCTGCTCAAAACTTTTGAGCGGAAAATGTATCCAATGCATCCATTCTGCATCCTCTAGGCATACGGGGGACATCCGTTCTGCATCCATTATGCATCTGCTATATCCGCTAGGCATCCGCTGCGCATCCGCGCAACTCAAATCCATTCCAGCAGTAAATGGACGCAGGGAGGAAGCGGAACGGACGTGCAGCGTTAGTAGCACAGACGGAGAAAGGATGAAAGCGGATGCAGCTACGCATCCGTGTCATCCGCTACGCATCCGCTCTGCATCCTCTATGCATCCGCTCTGCATTTTCTACGCATCCGCTCTGCATCTGCTATGCATCCGCTTCCATCCGCTAGGTTTCTGTTCCGCATCCACTTTCCATCCGCTCTGCATCCTCCCCTCGTCCGTTCCTTTCCGTGTTATCCGCTCTGCTTATGCAAATTTTTGCCCCTTTTGAGAGCGGATAACAACGGATGGAACATTTTTCTCGTCCGCTGTGTCCTTTTTACAAACGTTTTGCATCCGTTGGGCAGTGTGACAGGGCCTTAAGGTCATATGTTCCAAATGTATGTACTTGACTTCACTAAATATGAATTAGGAAAACAAGAGACTAAAAATAATTATTCACTAAGTTTTGAAAAAATATAATGGATAAATAAACAGCTCAGTATCATCTTGGCTCTTTGCAGAAAAGAGTGATCAGTTTGTATGTGTATATATTACAAACACAAATATGATATTTTTAAATATCATGAAGTGATTACATTTTTTAAACAAGCATTTTAATATATAATTTGTTAAAATATTTTTACTTCATGAAGTCTGCTTATTTATAAAGTTAGCTAAATGAATAAATACATTAATTTCTTTTTTAAGGCTCTGGAAAGAGTTGCAGTCGGTCAGATGGTAAGTAACATCTGTTTAACCATTCTAATGACAGTTATTTTCTTTTTTTGAATATTTCAACATATAACTATGTTGAACTTTGTAATTTGCTAGAGTTGAATAGCTGGCAAACAGTAAAGCTTGAACTGGAGATAGATTGATATTTTGCATCATCAGCACCATGACATTTTCTGGCCTTCGTTATGAAAAAATAATTTAATGGAATAATTTATTCAGTTAATTTAGAGTGACTAAAATATAAGGAACATAGAGATAATCCTCAGTTAACAAGTTTCTTCATTAGAACTGGAATTTCTGTTGCTAAACAATGTCAGAAAGCAAGAAGTCGTCAAATCATGCTACTTAGTGGAAATTCTGGCATTCCTCCTTTCCATTGTTAAGCAGATTACTATTGGTCATAAAACGAGAACATCACTTGTCATTTATAACTTCCTGCTGGCTTTCTCATTGACTTTGCTTGTTGGAACTGGCCAAAGAAGGTTGCAAATTGGGGGATATATATATATGTGTGTGCGTGTGCGTGTGTATGTTCGGGTCTTTTCCCATGTAAGTTTAAGAGTATCTTGCTGACGTTTCAGCGAGCAGGACCTTGCCGAAATATTGCCAAGATACTCTTGATCTTACATGGGAAAAGACCCAAACACATCTAGACCTACATACCTGTACCCATGAAAATCTACGAATATGTGTGTGTGTGTGTTTGTGTGTGTGTGTGTGTGTATGGATGTATGTATGGATGTATGTATGTGTATATATATATATATATATATACATACATATATATATATATATATATATATATATATATATATATATATATATA
>BLBF01000022.1:31395010-31414319 GCA_015471245.1 Laticauda colubrina | reverse complement strand
TATATATATATATATATATATATATATATATATATATATATATATATGTATGTATATATATATATATATATATACACATACATACATCCATACATACATCCATACACACACACACACACACAAACACACACACACACATATTCGTAGATTTTCATGGGTACAGGTATGTAGGTCTAGATGTGTTTGGGTCTTTTCCCATGTAAGATCAAGAGTATCTTGGCAATATTTCGGCAAGGTCCTGCTCGCTGAAACGTCAGCAAGATACTCTTAAACTTACATGGGAAAAGACCCGAACATACACACGCACACGCACACACATATATATATATCCCCCAATTTGCAACCTTCTTTGGCCAGTTCCAACAAGCAAAGTCAATGAGAAAGCCAGCAGGAAGTTATAAATGACAAGTGATGTTCTCGTTTTATGACCAATAGTAATCTGCTTAACAATGGAAAGGAGGAATGCCAGAATTTCCACTAAGTAGCATGATTTGACGACTTCTTGCTTTCTGACATTGTTTAGCAACAGAAATTCCAGTTCTAATGAAGAAACTTGTTAACTGAGGATTATCTCTATGTTCCTTATATTTTAGTCACTCTAAATTAACTGAATAAATTATTCCATTAAATTATTTTTTCATAACGAAGGCCAGAAAATGTCATGGTGCTGATGATGCAAAATATCAATCTATCTCCAGTTCAAGCTTTACTGTTTGCCAGCTATTCAACTCTAGCAAATTACAAAGTTCAACATAGTTATATGTTGAAATATTCAAAAAAAGAAAATAACTGTCATTAGAATGGTTAAACAGATGTTACTTACCATCTGACCGACTGCAACTCTTTCCAGAGCCTTAAAAAAGAAATTAATGTATTTATTCATTTAGCTAACTTTATAAATAAGCAGACTTCATGAAGTAAAAATATTTTAACAAATTATATATTAAAATGCTTGTTTAAAAAATGTAATCACTTCATGATATTTAAAAATATCAT
This sequence comes from Laticauda colubrina, assembly GCA_015471245.1. Lineage (NCBI taxonomy): Eukaryota > Metazoa > Chordata > Lepidosauria > Squamata > Elapidae > Laticauda > Laticauda colubrina. Next base: position 31,413,323 of record BLBF01000022.1, on the reverse strand, counting down.
ATTTGTGTTTGTAATATATACACATACAAACTGATCACTCTTTTCTGCAAAGAGCCAAGATGATACTGAGCTGTTTATTTATCCATTATATTTTTTCAAAACTTAGTGAATAATTATTTTTAGTCTCTTGTTTTCCTAATTCATATTTAGTGAAGTCAAGTACATACATTTGGAACATATGACCTTAAGGCCCTGTCACACTGCCCAACGGATGCAAAACGTTTGTAAAAAGGACACAGCGGACGAGAAAAATGTTCCATCCGTTGTTATCCGCTCTCAAAAGGGGCAAAAATTTGCATAAGCAGAGCGGATAACACGGAAATGAATGGACGGGGGGAGGATGCAGAGCGGATGGAAAGCGGATGCGGAACGGAAGTCTAGCGGATGCAGAGCGGATGCGTAGTAGAGGATGCGTAGAGGATGCAGAGCGGATGCGTAGAGGATGCGTAGAGGATGCAGAGCGGATGTATAGAGGATGCAGAGCAGATGCAGAGCGGATGACGCGGATGTGTAGCTGCATCTCCTTTCATCCTTTCTCCGTCGGTGCTACTAACGCTGCATGTCCGTTCCGCTTCCTCCCTGCGTCTGTTTACCGCTGGAACAGATTTGAGTTGCGCGAATGCACAGCGGATGCCTAGCGGATATAGCAGATGCGTAACGGATGCAGAACGGATGTCCCCCATATGCCTAGCAGATGCAGAACGGATGCATTGGATACATTTTCCGCTCAAAAGTTTTGAGCAGCTCAAAACCTTCTGAGCAGATGAAATGTCAATAGACGGATGCTGCACGGATAGAGAGGAAGCAAAACGGAGGCAGTGAGTACAGAATGGAAGCATCGCGTTAACCAACGGATGGCAAGTGTTTTTCTCCATTTTACATCCTCTTTCCATCCGTTGGTGCAGTGTGACAGGGGCTTTAAAATGATAATGTAGTTTGAAATGTGCAATCATGAAATAAAAATTATTAAAGCAGGATACCAATTCACTTCTGCAAAATTACAAAATCATGCATTAATGTCTCTTCATTAATATATAAACTTAAAGTAGAACATCAATCCACAATCTCTATGCTAATATTAGATACTATCTCTGCAGGTCTCTACCTTGCTGAATTAAAGTTTACTGAACTAAATTCAGTTCGTTCATTCAGTTCATTCATAATTATTATGCTTTCTTTCACACTTGAAACATATAGCATTCTGTTAGGAAGTTTCTTTTGGGCTTTAGTAACAAAAGCTACAAAACAGGGCTTTGCGTGATTTGCAAATGATTCTGAAGAATTGCTTTAAATTCTATGCAACTGTAAACTCAACATTCTCTACTAGTAATAAAAGCAGATGCACTGTTTTCATATTTCTGTGCAATCCAATAAAATATATATTTATTACTAGTTCAATACCTGTGCTTTGCTATGAAACTAAGTAGTCGGGCTTAATTTTTGGGGAGGAAAATAATGGGGGAAAATTCTGCCTCTGCCTACCAGCATCCATCACTATTCATCTGGCTAGCATCCTGTCAGTGTGTGAGAGAGTTGAAGGCTGTTTGGAAACTGAAAGAGTATTTGCTGTGTGAGCAAGAAGACAGCAAGGAGCCTGACCGTGGCTTAGCTCAACTGTTCTGTACTAAAGCTGCTTGGTGCTACGAAACTAAAATTGAAACTGAAACTCCTCTCCTCCGCTTGTGTTTTGCATTTGGAACAGATTTCTTTTCAGTTGGGGAGGGGGAGTAGAGCTTCTTAGCATCAAAGTGTGTTAATAATAATATGCAAAATACTAATGCTCTTGTGGTCATTTCAAAAAATCCTTTCTTAGTAAGCACCTAGAAGCCAAGAGAAACATACATGTCAAATTTCAAATTTGTAGTCTTTATGGTTAGGAACAAAATGAAGTGAAACAAGCAGCAAGAAACCAAAATAGCAAGTAATATGGCTTTGTCTTAAATGGTACTTTTTAAAGAAGTCAGGTCATTAAATTGACTCTTAAAAAGTACCAGCATCCTTTTTCTACTTCACACTTGTGTTGATTTTTTTTAAAAAATCAGAAGCTGATGGATGAACAAGATTAAGATCCTGGGGGCTTGAGCATTTTGCACTTAACTTTTGATCCAAACCAGATTGTGTCAGCTTTTCACATGGAAGGAATATCCAAACTAGTATAATGTGAATAGGAGCCCTTTCCTCTGTACCAGAGGCGATATTTAGCAGGTCCTCACCAGTTCTGGAGAACCGGTAGTGGAAACTTTAAGTAGTTCAGAGAACCGGTAGTAATCTTCCTCCAGGAGTGGTGAGCCATGTCCACAAAGCCACACCTACAAAGCCATGCCCACAGAACCAGTAGTAAAAAAAAATGAATCCCACCACTGCTCTGTACATAACGTGTTATACACAGAGTTATCCAAGTCCCTACTCATTTGACTAGATCCTGATGGCATCCACACATTTGCTTGAAAAATAGCAACATTCCACAGTTGTTAATTTCCTGACTTATTTCACATCTAGTTAGACTCTTCTCATATGCACTTATTAACTCTTATTATAAACTTTTGTTTTCAAGTTTCTTTTAATTTCTCATTTTTGTAATTACATATAAAATATGAACAATTATCACTGAAGGAATGTTAATGCCATTCAAATACAGTATTTTACTGACAAATCTCATGAATTTATATTTTTACTTTCTGCATCTTGCCAGTTAAATTTTTTTACATGAACTATTAAAATTCAGCTTTTATTCTTTAAAAAATCTAACAAAAAAGTATACAATTTTAAATCAATTTCCTTCTTTCTATTTTCTCTACAGCACCACATTCATGGTTAGAGATAGGATACATATTGAAGATTGAAGAAATAAATAATAACATCCTACTTTTTAATATGGCAGAACTATGTTCCCAAAACATTTGTTAAACTGTTGAGAGGCCAAAATGAATGGAATTCAGTTACTGTTTCCCCCCCCACCCCCAAAAAATCCCTCTTTGTAATCATATACAATTGTACATCAGTAAAAATTAGACTTTTTATAATTCCAGCAAGTGTTAGTAAGAATATATATTTAGCCACTAAACAACTTGCAATTTGTTGGCTACAGAGAGATAAAAGTATTTTATTTGAATGGGCAAATCTACTGACAGTCTTTCTAAAAAGGATAACTTTTAATTATCTTCCCTATTTTAAAATCTGAGCAGAGTGTTCAAAACAAAAATAGAGAAAGTCAAAGAAACAACAACAAGAATGCATATGAATGTCCAGTCAGGAGCCATCTTCTGAAATGAATACATACTAAAACTCAAGAACTATTTTAGGATTGTGTTGCCCAAATATGGTTCACAGCCTGGTATCAGTGGTTGTAAAAAAAAAAAATATGGTCCTGATAAAATATACCCCCAACTCTTTTCTCTCCAATCCGAGCGCTACAGTCACAATCTTGCAAGCACTCTGATCAGAGAACAGGAACTTTTGGACAGAGTTGGATGAAAGCCTTAAGATCATGTTTTATGCATACATAAAAACTTATTGGCCATTTTCTGCATATATAATAACGAACTTGACAGAAAAGCTGTAGTCCCCAACTGTAACTATTTGTGAAATCTTATTTTAGGAGATAATTAGTAGGTACCTCAGCCAACCAAAATAACTTGATTATATTTAAAATTCTATGGGTATGTTTTTTGCCTTCTTTATTACATTTTCCTTTTTTCTTAATATTTTATTTTATTGGCTTAGTTGATTTAATAAGGAGATTTCTCATTAAAATTTTCCCCACGTGAAAGACTGCATAAATAGGCAACTTCTCTTGTATTTCAGAATTGTCACATGGCTTATTACACGTTTTAGGATTGTTGGCTATTTAAAGGCAATTTCCTTTCTGTTCTTCCTGGGTAGACTGAAAGAGATATCCTTGTTGGAAGCAGGAACAATATTTCAACTAAATAGAATAGGTATATCAGGAGGTTCTTCTTTAATTGATGACTACCAATTATAATTATGAGGTACCTTTAGAAGAAGTCTGCCAGTATGGTTGTAAACCAATCCTAATCCCAGCTATAAAAATGTATAACTGAAATAGAAATAGCACTTAAGACTTATATAGCACTCCGTAGTGCTTTACTGCACTCTCTGGGAAGTTTACAATGTCAGCATATTGCTCCCAAAAATCTGGGCCCTCATTTAATTGAATTCGGAAGGATAGATGCCTGAGACTAGGATTGAATTGCAGGCTGTGGGTAGTTTGTCTACAATACTATTTTCTAACCACTGTGCCACAAGGCTCTTATAATAGGACTAAAGCATCCCAAAATCCATTTTCTTTTCTTTTTAAAATCCAGTTTCTGTCAATATAAATATTAGGTCATGCGAACTATTTCACAAATGAAGTATTTTTAAATACGTTTTCTTTGGCCATGTTCTTCACAAATGTCGAATGTATCCATATAGACACATGCTAAGATTTGGGACGGCCTCAAGGCAACTACTGTACACTGACCCTTTGAGCAGAAAAGCTGCTTCACAACTTTGAAAATGGATCTCTCTCTCTCTCTCTGTGTGTGTGTGTGTGCTTAATTTACTTTACTGAATGATTTGCAGTCCTTCCTGGTACAATATTTGCCAAATATGGCACTGTCTATGTCAAACAGAGATATCTCAACTAGTTTGGGAAAACCTCCAAATTTTAAAAATGCTAAGAATAAGAAAAGATAAAAAGAAAAAACTCTAAAAGATGGAGAAATATACTTTAAAAAACTAAGAACACTGAGGTGTTTAGAAACCAACAACACAGAACATGAATCAAAAAACTTTTATCAGATCCGTAGAATCATTTTAAAAAAATAAGTACATTTTGTGTTCCAAGATTTTTGTTCACTTTTTAGATAGGAATTATTTGAGGAATACTCCACAACCATTCAAATACTAATGCTGACAGGAGGTACTATTCAATTACATGAATCAATAATAATTCAATTATCTGCCAAAAGAAGGCAGAGCTGAAGAAACACGCATGCAGTCAGCATTCAGGGGAAAGATGTGCATTAAAACGGACAAAACGTTCGTATATGGGACGTATCTTGGATATTTAGGATGTCTGGAGGATGCCTAGAGTATGTGGAAGGACACCTAGTGGAAAACCGACATTTCCTATAAAAAGGGGGAGGAAATCACCTGGATCTCACTATCAGTCCAGCAGCCCTGGTGTGCAGACCTCTTCAGCCTTGCTCTTGTTCTTCCACATCATCCATTGATGTCCACCATGGATCATCGCGCACTCCTTTTGGTAGCCGCCATCATTCAACACCATAACCAAGCCCTCTTCAGACTGCTTCACCTTTTCTACGCAAGGAGAAGGAGATGTCCAAGAGCTGTCAGGGTCCGAAGATGGATCGGGAGAAGAGTGGAGTTTGGACTCTATGACAAGCTGAGGGTGGAGCTGAGGAATGAAGACCCTCGTGTATTCCAGCACTTCATGAGGATGCCACCAGCCATGTTTGACGAAGTTGTGGAGTGTCTGAGACCCAGGTTGACCAAGCCAAGCACCAACTTCCATCCCAGCCTGGACCCTGGACTTAAGATGGCACTGACTCTGCGCCACCTGGCCTCTGGGACCACATACAGAAACATGCAGTATGCCTGGAGGGTGCTACACAACACCATCAGCATTATGGTCAGAGAAGTGGTGCAGGCCATTATCGAAGTATACGTGGAGGAGCTCCTCCAGTGTCCCACCACTGAAGAAGGCTGCAGGAAAGTTGCAGAGCAGTGGTATCAGAGGTGGAACTTTCCCCACACCGTTGGAGCCATAGATGGGAAGCACATGGCCTGCGAAGCTCCACCCAACTCAAGGTCCAATTATTTCAACTACAAGGGCTTCTTCAGCATCATCCTCTTTGCCAAAGTTGATGCTGATTACAAGTTCATGTACATCGATGCTTCAGGCAACGGGTCAGCTTCCGATGCCCAGATATACAACGCAAGTGACCTCAAGGATGGGCTGGAACGCAACCTCATCATGGGTTTTCCAGATCCAGATCCCCGACCCAACGACACACAAGATATGCCCTACTTCATCGTGGGTGATGACGCCTTCTCCCTCAGAACCTACCTCATGAAGCCCTACACTTCCAGATACCTCACCCGTGAAGAGAGGATCTTCAACTACAGGCTGTCCAAGGCAAGACGGGTGGTGGAGAACGCCTGTGGCATCCTGGCCAAAAGGTTCCAGGTACTTCTCACCACCATGCAGCATTGCCCACAGACTGTGAGGAGCATCGTGGAAGCTTGCTGCATCGTGCACAAGCTCATGCGCACCCGCTACCCAGTGTTGCAGAACAGGCCTGTGGACTGCCAACAAGGCAATGGGGACATGGAGCCTGGGGAATGGAGGCAAGGACAAAACCTGATAGACACTGTGGATGTGCAAGGCCCCAAGAGAGCTTCATGTGAAGGGAAGAAGCAGCGCAACCTCCTGAAATACTGGTGGAGTAGTGGAGTGACAAGACAGGATGGTAGATACTTAATGGATGCTTCCTTCAGCCTGTCTCATCACACTGATGAGACTGTGCCATGTATGTTGAGTGGCCTTACAATGAATAGAGCATTAATAAAGAGTTTTATGTTGAAATGTGTTGATCAATGATTAAATTGTGATTGATAATAAAGGGCCATATGTGTGGCAGCTGGGAGGGTGGACCATACAGTCCCACGATGCTTGCACTGGAGGTTTATCTATCCCACAGCTATCCTTACCAATCCCACAAGCATGCAAAGGCTTAACCATTTTCTTAGAAAATTTCACCAACACTTTATTAAGGAAAAAAATGAACCAAGTGTGTGAAGCAAAGATGACCTTTATTAATAACAAACTGTATGACTTTATTAAAAAGCAAAATGACCCAAGTAAAGTGTCTTAAGCAAAGATAAAATGAGCAGGTCACAACTCAGTCTCTAGGACTCTTCTCAGTCACTCTGAGGCGTGCCCATGGTCTCAGGTGTAAAGGAGCCAGGGACTGTGCAGGTGACTGTTGCTGGAGTGCTGGTCTGAGGCGCCATTGGGGTGCCTGGCCCCGAGAGTACAACAGGAGATGGTGTGTGCAGGAAGATCTCAGAGAGCTGACTCAGTCCCGTGAGGTTGAGAGGTCCTTCCTCAAGTACCTGGGATGTGAGGCCCAAGACTGATGACAGATGTTCTGAGGAAGGGCTTGGCTGTGGGGTGGAGGAAGGAGGAGTGTAGTGGGGCTGTCTGGTCAGCAGCTGGGTCAGGTGAGGCATCTGTGGTGTCCAAGGAACCTGGATGTGGACTGGAAAGGGCTGCCTCTGCTGTGGGAAGTCCTGCTAGTCGTAGGCTTGGTCGGCGAGGGGCTGCTGAAATCTGTGGAAGGGCTGTGACATCGCCTAGGGTTGAGGAGCAGACCTGGAGTGGGTAGGAGCAGGTTCAGCTGGGCCTGGAGGGTGATGCAGAAGAGCTGTGATCCTCTCCTTCATCGCCTGGTACTGGGCCTCGGGCATGTCCATGAGGGTCTGGCTCACGTACGTGATGAAGGGCTTGTGGTTAGAGGATGGTATGTCGAAGTGGACCAGCTGGGAGAGGACATCTGTGCTGGCTTTGATTGTGTCCCTGATCTCCAAGAAGACAGTGTGGTTCTGTCCCTCCGGTCTGCCTCTCTGCCTGCTTTCTGTGGAGGTGGAGCTGGGGGTGGGGGTGGGTTGGTCTCTGGTGGCTGCTTCTTCTTGCTCCATCTGAGACAGGGGATCCTCCACATCCTCTGCATGGGGAGTGCAGCTGTCGGGGGTGGTCTCTGTTGTGGGGCCCTCCAAAGACACCTGCCTGGACACAGTAGCTGCCTCCTGGCTGGAAGAGCAGTGGCTCTCTGTGGGCTGTCTGAGGGAGAGGGGTGTCAGAGGGGCTGCTCCTCGGTGGCGGATCTCACCCTCCAGGAAGCTGCACCTGGCCATGACATAGGTCTCCCGGTCAGTTAGCTTGACAGCAGCCTGCCCGGATTTCTTGAGGTGTAGCTTGCCATACCAGGTGTGCATGTGCTTCCACCACCCAAGGAGTACATCTGAAGTGTAGCCCAGGCTCTCTGCCTTCTCTCTCCACGCTGCCTGATTCCTCTTGGTGTCGCGATAGAGCCTGTGGCCCTTCCTCCACAGGTATTCGTTCTCCCTCAGCCATTCCAGCACCTCCTCCTCATGGCCTTTGGAAATGGAGTACTGTTTCCTCTGCTCCTTCTCCTTGCCTTGCCTCTTCCTCCCTCTGGCAGGGGCTTCAGGGCCTTCAGCAGCAGGGCTTTGAGGGCCTTGGGGCTGGTCCATCACAGCAGCAGCAGCAGCAGAAGCAGCAGCAGCAGCAGCAGCAGGAAAAGCAGCAGCAGGAGAAGCACCAGCAGCAGCACCAGCAGGAGAAGCACCAGCAGGAGAAGCACCTGTAACACCAGGAGCACCAGGAGCAGCAATACCAGCAGCACCAGCAGCTTCAGAGTCAGCGCCAGGGGGTGGGATGGTGGTTCTGTCCTTCTTACCAGGGCTGGCAGGAGTAGGCACAGGCTTCCTCTTCTTCCCCATGGTGTTCTCTCAAGATGTCTCTGGCAGCTGGTCTTTCCTCTGAATGGTGACTGCTTGCGAGCTGCATTCTTTTATATCTGCGGAGCTTACACAATTCATCCTCCCCGCATGCGTAGTGAACGCTTTGCATCCGCTATACATCCGCTATGTATCCTATCGGCGTCCGTGATGCATCCGCGTCATCCGCTACCCATCCGCAACGCATCCGCTCCTTCCGCTATGTGTCCGTTTCGCTGTTCTTCCCTGGAAGCCCTGCGGAGGTGTCATCCGCTTCCATCCGCTAGGCTTCCTACGAGCATCCGCTTTACATCCCCGCTACATCCTCCCCACGTCCGTTCCTTTCCGTTGTTGTCTGTTCTGTTTATGAAAATTTGGGGCACTTTTGAGAGCGGATAACAACGGATGGAAAATGTGCTCGTCCGCGGTGTCCTTTTTACATAAGTTTTGCATCCGTCGGCCAGTGTGACTTAGCCTTTAGATGAGATGTAAAACGTCTTCAAATAAAAACAGAAAGTCCAGTTGCCTCTTGAAAAAACACTTTTGGGATAACCATTGACCAGGATGACTGAGAATCTCCATAGACATAATTTCTTACATTATTTAACATATATTCCACATAAAAAATGTGGAATGTATCCTACTATATTGTTATTATTAATTATATTTTTCTATTGTGCAAATACAAGGTCAATGATAATATGGTTTGTCTGAAAACACATTCAATTTTTTAAAAATGTAGAAGAGAATGATGCAGTGGAGGAAAAAAGAATGTATCTTTATTCTTATCAGGCTACTGAAGGGGGGGGAAAGCTAAGTGCAAAGAAAGCAACAGCTGCTTGAATGCACTTGCTGGAATTATGAAAATAGAGGTAGAGGATAAGCAAGTCAAAGGGGCAAAGACTGAAGTATATAAGAGGATCAGACAAGGATTAAATAAGCATTTGGTTCATAGGAAAGATGTTTCAACATAGGACAGCATTGCAACCAGAAGTAGCGAAGCTAACCTAATTTCTGATTTGTTTAACATTTTGCTACCCATTCTGATTTATAGTTAGCTTTTGTGAAAATGCTAATGAGTCATATGAATTTGAATCTAACTAGAGAGAGGATTTAAGTGTCAGAAGAACAGACACTCAAAATAAATTTGCTTAAAAATGTGAATGCATTTCATGGCTTGTCACCATGCTATGATAATATAAAGTGGAAATGAATAAATATTACATATTTAAAAATTCAGCTGTGTCCATAGCAGTAAGCAACACAATAGTCAATTGCATGTAGCCTAGCATATTTAGCAAATCCATTTATAATTTACAGGTTCTCTATTGATGCAAACCCAGAAAGTTGGATTAAGTAAATGATGGTTCCCTAAATATCAGTTAACTGCATGGTGGATATATAGTCATTCTATTAAAAAAATACCATAGATCTGATTCTGCAGTGAAAAGGCCATCTTATTCACTATGCAGGTATTAGAACTAGTAAAGACTAACGAAATTGGCAACTGTACTGCATTTTCACGGACTTTTTCCTTAATTCTCTTCTTTTACATTAGCACTTCTCCTCTAAATTTAACACAATATGGATTCAACTCAATCAGTTTTGATTATTTTTTACCAGTATCCATTGTTTCAAATTTACAGAGACACAATATGCAATATATTTTCATTTTGCATAAATGATCATTATTTTTATTAATTGATATACCATGATCTATTACTCAACACATTCTGAATTCTGTGCCAAAGCTATGAATTTGCAAGTCAAACAGAAGCAGAACAAAAAAGGAATCCATACCAAACAGGCAGCCATTCTAGCATTACGACCACAGAACCATCCCTCTTCTTTCAAATAGCGGCCCAAAGGGAAACCCCATATTCCCTGAGTCCCTTCTGCAGAAAAAAGTAAAATAATTATATTGTTTCATGTTGTATATATCAATCCATAACTCCCTTTATGAACACCTATGTCTGTGTTCTAATCACGTAACCATAAAAAGCAATGACATTTTATGTTAATGAACTGTGAAAATGCAATTCTTGTAAGGAGTTTAATAATCTGTAGTGTGAAGCAAGAAAACTGGGTTAATTAAAGCATGGTAGCAATTTACGATATGGTTTAAAATATGGGTGTAAGAATGCAACTTAAACTGATAAACAAAACATAGTGTATAAATAGAAATTATTTTGAAGCTATTTATGTCACTTGTTTTTTTCAAATTTATTAAAGCTATCCAAGTTCAATGAATTTGGATAACAGTCTGAATAAAATCATTTCAATTAGGAATTATATTTAAAAAGTGCATGTGTGTGTGTAAAATTCCTTTCTCATCCCTATGGGTGGTATGTATGTTCCTCAGTTCAGGTTTTCTACTAGAGGTCTGGGAGTTTGAGGGTTCTTAGCTGTTTCTAGCAAGGCACTCTTTTGGACAGAGAGTTCTGATGTCATTTTTAGGATCTGTTGATCTCCCAGTTTAGGAGTCACCTTCCGGTGTGCTCCTACCATTATTGGGACCACTTTTGTGTTTACTTAACACATCCTCTCTAATTCCTCCTTCAGGCCCTGGAATTTCTCCATGTCTCATACTTTCTTCCTTTTGTTGCAGTACATTGGCATGGCTGCATCTATCACCATTGCTGAATTCTGATCTATTACCATGATATATGGTTGATTGGCCGGTACCTACCTGTCAGTCAGGATCGTAACCCTGTAATTCTCCACTACCTTCTATGGCATGTCCCATCTGGATTAGGAAGCTCTAGCCCATATACTGAGCAGCTATTTCTCATGAAACAAGAGAATGAGTGAGTGAGTGAGTCTATCTGTCTATTTTTTCATGAATTAAATACTTCCTGTAACATAATTATTTTATAATTCAGCACATTATTCAAATAATAAATTAAATTAATAAACAGAATACCTATTTTCTTTTTATCACCATACTTATGCTAGCCAAACAGGAAGGGATATTTAATTGAACTTGAACATGTGAAATATTTCTTCTTGTTGCTTTACTTCAACCTAGTAAGGTACTGTATATCATATGCTGTGGTAAAAATCCTTGTTCACCTCACAGGTTGCGATCACTAATAATGATTTATTTTTGTTTTAATGTTGCATAAAGACAGCTATTTGTGTTAAGCCAGTTGTAACTTATTACACAAATCATGGTAAAGTAAAAGAAAAAAATAACATAAAAATGATAGCAAAACAGGAAACAACCTCGACTGTCCTTCATCGGTTATTTTGCACAAAACCCTGCAGCAAGGATTTGATGGATATATATTTAATAGTTATTTTGATGGAAGGAATCAGTGAAGGAGAAATTGCTTTTAAATCACAGCAGGGTACAGCATGTAAACATTGTAAAAGAAAACTGGGATTGCATCGTGTGACACAGTAAGTGAAATTTAATTCACACTTGTGAGTCTAGACTATTATCTTTAAGAAGCCAATAATAAAAAGTTTAGCCTGATGGAAAACATATACACATGTACAAACTCTTTCAGAAATACACAAATATAAATATAGGTTTTAAATATGAAAACAGATTTTGTAGTTTTACCTCAAAGACAGAAAATCCTTCATGAAAATATGATAATTCATATAAAGTGAAATTACTAGAAAATGTCATGTACATAGGCTGTCCCTGAAGATCACTTGGTAGCTGCAGGTTGTCCAGAATGTAGTGATATGGGCAGATGCCTCAATGTGCTCATGTTACACCTGTGCTGTATGACCTAGTTCTCATTCTGAGGTGTCCTTTGTGACTAGCACTCATGGTATTACCTAGTTTGGATAATAAAATGTCTGTAACAAAACAATCAAGTTCAGAGAGCACTGAAGATGCCTTATTTCAAATACTCCTTTATTACTTTCCATTGTCTTTTGGGTGGAATTCAAAGTGCCAATTGTCACCTATACAATCCACCATGGCATATGACCAGGTTGTTTGTGGGGCTACCTGTCCTCAGTAGCATTCTCTAGATCCAGAAAAAAGTCCCTGCTCCAGATCCTTTCAACTAAAAATGTGGACATTTTGCATTTTTCATATTTTGTACCACAGAAAAGCATGACAAGTGTAATCCAAAATATATACATATTCCCAAAATTTTCTATACTTTCTGTAATGTACAATGTTATACATATGCACTATTATCTCTGAACCTTTTAAACTTCTGTACATGACTTCACATCTATATTGACCATTGCTCATGTTTTAAGCCTGTTTGGATGAGATATTTGCAACTATAATATTTTACCACTAACTTTAAAATGTCACATTCTGAAGTTGAACTGTTTTATAACAAAAATGTTATAAGCAGCAACGTTTCCAGAGACATATGTGCATAAGTTACCATATAATGTGTTACCTGAGGTTGTTCTCTGTAGATTGCCTGGAGCATTTATTCTTTAAGATGATGGAATTGTAATAATAATGAACAAATACATTTTTTTTACTGAAGTGAAGTAAAAACAGATGTCTCCACAACCACATAAAGTGTTTTGCATTAATAAGCCTACAACCATTACAAAACTGAAAAATGAATCCCAAAGAGGAAAACCACAGGGCATTCAGAAGTGACTTCTCCACAAAGCATAATTAAAAACAGCAAAAATGATTCAATGACAGGAAAAATGACAAGTATTTATTAATTCCATACACCCTTAAAAAGACTTACCTTCATGTATTTCATGTACCTCTGAAAGCAAATGGTAGCAACAACCCACACTGCAAACTGCCTTGATTTCAGGTACAGTATTAAATAGTCTTAACGTGCTTGGAGCAAGATCACCACAGGTATGCAGACCCACAATTACACAGTCCTAGGAAACAAAACACAATTCAAAACAGGATTTGAGGGTTAGATGAGCACATATGCTAATAATTATCATTGTACACATCATAACAATCTTGGACTGAGATCAGTAAATTATGAAACCTAGAAAAATTCTAGTTACTTGAGCTTAAGACGAGTTATATTACTATTAATTTCCCTCTCATCCAGGGGTGTAAAATAATGGAAAATTAAACGTCCTTGGCAATCTTCCACCATAGTAATGGGAAGATGGTCTGTTGACAGGATTACAGCAGAGTTTGGAAGAAGTCTGAATTAGGAAAGTCTGCTGATAGAAATCACTTCCCTCCACCATATTGTAGAGAGATATTGCTTTAAAAAATGGAGGGAGGGAGTGATTTCTCCTGTTCCTGACCTGTTTTTCCCCTTCCCTATCACTTGTGGAGCAGAGATTGAAGTGGAAGGGATTTCAAGAGAATAAGCAAGCACACAACGGGGCACACCAGGCTATTTAACATAACATACTTACAGCTTCCAGGCCCACAAAGCTTTTGATATTTATTTCCCATTTATGTGTCTGACTCTTCTGAATTCCCCTTTTCTCCAATGAACGCAAATACAAAAAAATAACTTACTTCCTTACTGGGGTGCATGTTCTTAAGCCCATGTCACACTGCCCAACGGATGCAAAAAGGACACAATGGACGAGCAAAATGTTCCTTCCGTTGTTATCCGCTCTCAAAAGGGGCAAAAATTTGCATAACCGGAGCGGATAACACAGACGCGGGGAGGACGCAGGGCGGATGCAAAGCGGATGCGGAACGGAAGCCCAGCGGATGGAAGCGGATGGGAGCGGATGGCACGTCCCCGAGGCTTCCGGGGGACCTCAGCAAAGCGGACGCAGAACGGATACAGCGGATGCACAGCGAATGCGGAATGGATGAAGCGGATGCACAGCGGATGCACAGAGGAAGCCTAAGGGATGCCTGGCATTAATTGTGCATGCGGGGAGGATGCATTGCGTCAGCCCCGCGGATATAACGGAAGCAGCTCGGAAGCATGTCGCCATTCAGAGGAAAGACCTGCTGCCGGACGGATTGGCTGCCTTGCCTGCCCTGCCTGCATGTCTGCCTGCAAGCCTTGCTGCCAGCCTTGCTGCCAGCCCTTGGTGCCAGCCTGCCTGTAAGCCTTGCTGCCAGCCTGCCTGCAAGCCTTGCTGCCAGCCTTGCTGCCAGCCCTTGGTGCCAGCCTGCCTGCAAGCCTTGCTGCCAGCCTTGGTGCCAGCCTGCCTGCAAGCCTTGCTGCCAGCCTTGCTGCCAGCCTTGGTGCCAGCCTGCCTGCAAGCCTTCCTGCCAGCCGGTCTTCCTGCCAGCCTTGCTGCCTGCCTTCCTCCCAGCCTTGGTTCATGTCTGCCTGCCAGCCTTGGTGCCTGCCTGCCAGCCTTCCTGCCAGCCTTGGTGCCTGCCTTCCTGCCAGCCTTGCTGCCTGCCTCCCTGCCAGCCTTGCTGCCAGCCTTGGTTCCTGCCAGCCTCCCTGCCAGCCAGTAACCCCACAACCATGCGGAAGCACAGCAAGCCTCAGCCATCTGCTGCCAGCCCTTGCAAGAGGGACAGGGCTACCAACCTGCCCCCTGGCCCTCACTCTGGTTCTGCTGGGGCTTCTGTAGCACGGGCTCGCTCTTCTGGGGCTGGGGCTTCTGCTGCTTCTGCTTCTGGAGGAGCTGATGAAAAGCACTCCAGCACCAGCCACCTCCACAGCACCTGGACCCTTCACCCCTGAGACTGAGCGACCAAGAGGAGTGCCAGAGACTCATTTTTGTTTTATCGCTTGTTGTTAATAAAGTCTATTTATGATTCACACACTTGCTTCATTTCTTTTTTTTAATAAAGTCTTGGTGGAAACTTTTAGAAATGGCTTAAGCCTTTGCATGCTTGTGGGATGGGTAAGGATATTTGTGGGATGGGTTAGGATACCTGTGGGATGGGTAATAGCTGTGGGATGGGTTAGGATAGCAGTGGGATAGATAAACCTCCAGTGCAAGGGTGTATGGTCCACCCTCCCAGGTGCCACACTTATGGCCCTTTATTATCAATAATAATGTAATAATTATCCACACATGTCAACATAAACACAACTCTTTATTAAACACCCTGTTCATTGTAGGCCAACCAAACATACATGGCCCAATCTCATCCATGTGATGAGACAGGCTGAAGGAAGCATCCATCCTGTCTTGCCACTCTACTGCTCCAGCTGGGGAGTTGCACCAGTGTCTCAGGAGGTTGCGCTGCTTCTTCGCTTCATGTGAAGCTCTGTTGGGGCCTTGCACATCCTCAGTGTCTATCAGGTTTCGCCCTTGCCTCCATTCCCCAGGCTCCATGTCCCCATTGCCTTGTTGGAGGTCCACAAGCCTGTTCTGCAAGACTGGGTAGCGGGTGCACATGAGATTGTGCAGGATGCAGCAAGCTTCCATGATCCTCCTCACGGTCTCTGGGCAATGTTGCATGGTGGTGAGAAGTACCTGGAACCTGTTGGCCAGGATGCCAAAGGCGTTTTCCACCACCCGCCTTGCCCTGGACAGCCTGTAGTTTAAGATCCTCTCTTCACGGGTGAGGAGTCTGGAGTTGTAGGGCTTCATGAGGTAGGTTGTGAGGGAGAAGGCGTCATCCCCCACGATGAAGTAGGGCACATCTTGTGTGTCATTGGGCAGGGGGTCTGGATCTGGGAAGCCCACGATGAGGTTGCCTTCCAGCTCCTCCTTGAGGTGACTGCCGTTGTATACCTGGGCATCTGAAGATGAGCCGTTGCCTGAAGCATCGATGTCCATGAACTTGTAGTCAGCATCGACCATGGCGAAGAGGATGATGCTGAAGAAGCCCTTGGAGTTGAAATAAGTGGACCCTGAGTTGGGTGGAGCTTTGCAGGCCACGTGCTTGCCATCTGTGGCTCCAACGGTGTGGGGGAAGTTCCACTTCTGATACCACTGCTCTGCAACTTTCTTCCATCCTTCTTCAGTGAAGGGGCACTGGAGGAGCTCCTCCTTGTCTTCTTCGATGATGGCCTGCACCACTTCTCTGACCACAATGCTAATAGTGTTGGATGTACTGCATGATCCTGTAGGTGGTCCCTGAGGGCAGATTGCGCAGAGTGAGTGCTGCCTTGAGCCCAGGTTCCAGGCTGGGCTGGAAGCTGGTGTTTACCTTGGTCAACCTGGGTGTCAGCCGCTGCACAACTTCGTCAAACATGGCTGGAGGCATCCTCATGAAGTTCTGGAACGCTCGAGTGTCTTTGTTCCTGAGCTCCACCATCAGCTTGTTGTACACTCTGTCCTCTGCTCTTCTGGCGAACCATCTTCGGACCCAGACTCTTTTTGGCTGCCTCTTTTTCTTCTCACAGTAGTGTTCACAGAGCCTTCAGATGGCTTCGCACTGTTGCAGAACGATGGTGGCTGCCGAAAGGACTTTGTTACAATCCACGGTGGACATGACTAGATGCTGTGGAAGAGGAAGAGTCAGATGAAGGCTGCAGAGGTCTGCACCGCTGGGCTGCTGTTCTGAAAGTGAGATGCAGATGAGTTGCTCCCCCTTTTTATAGGAAATATAGGTTTTCCTCTAGGCATCCTCTAGGTATCCTCTAGGCATCCTGTAGACATCCTTAATATCCAAGATAGGTCCCCTCTGCGAATGTTTTTTCCGTTTTAAATGCTTTGTTTCTGTGCTGCATCCGCTAGGCATCCGTTCTGCATCCGTTCTGCGTCCGTTCCGCTTCCTCCCTGCGTCCGTTTACTGCTGGAGTAGATGGAGTTGCGCGGATGCGCAGCGGATGCCTAGCGGATATAGTGGATACATAACGGATGCGTAGCAGATGCAGAATGGATGAACTGGATACATTTTCCGCGCAAAAGTTTTGGGCAGCTCAAAACTTTCGGAGCGGATGAAACGTCAATAAACAGATGCTGGACGGATAGAGAGGAAGCAAAACGGAGGCAGTGAGTACATCGCGTTTTCCAACGGATGGCAAGCTTTTTGGTCTGTTTTACATCCTCTTTGCATCCGTTGGTTCAGTGTGACATGGGCTTAAAAGGCCAGAGAGTGAGAAAAAGGAAAGTAGTTGTAGTTACATATTTACAATTTAGCACCCTTCATTTAACAACAAACATATCAGTTCCAACTGTAATTGCTAAATGAAGACTGCCTGTATTACTTTTTACATGCAGATTCACTCCATCTTAAATGCATGTTTTACACATGAAAACTTGATGTTAATCTAAAACTGTTAGAGTTGCATATAGCATTGAAGAATGTGATAGAACAATAATCTGCTGAGTTCTATTAATTAGATGGTAATGTATTTCTTCATTTTGTATCCATCTTCCCAAATATTGTCAAGCTGACTTAGACACATTATGTCTAAAATGCAACAATCTGAAACAAGGAATTTACTATATACAATTTTTGCAAAAACAGCACCGGTAAAATTTGTTTGGTACATTCAGTTTGATTACATATCCTAATTTACATTTTTTTCTGTCATGATAAATTGAATTGCATTCAAGCATTGGCTCTTCCTATTGTCCTCCTCGCCCTACTTCATACACAATTAAATTAGAATAATCTATACAGGATTTAATTATCTATACATTGTGTATATTGTGCTATAGTCATTATTAATATGAAATAATTAAAATGTGTATGAACATATTTCCAACAAAACTTTCTGGCAAAAAATGTAAATCACATCACATGAACATGGAATATTGTAAAGGAGCTGGTTACCAAGTGCCCAAAATGTAATTATGTGACTGTAGGGATGGGGAGGAAATGCCAGCATCAGAACTGGGTTATAAACACATTTTGGGAATTCTGTCATAACTTCAAATTGTCTCAAGTGCCCAACTGTTAATGAGGACTACATATACATATACGTACATACATACATGCACGCGCACACACACACACACA
>BLBF01000022.1:31356903-31375010 GCA_015471245.1 Laticauda colubrina | reverse complement strand
TGTATTATCAAGCTGCAAGTTTGATGTGGGTCAAAGAATGGATAACATTAAGAAAACATAGATTGTTGACATTAGAAGGACATGATTTACTGTTGGGCTGGCATGCTTTTTTATGGTACAAGGGAACTAAAACACAGGGGTATTTCAGAAGACATTATATACGGGAGTCTTTGTGGCTAAATTGGGAGAAGATAAAAAAACAATGTTATTTGAAAATTCCAATTTGGTTATCGACTATTGAAGCATTTTCCTATCCTATGATCTATAAAAAGGAACAAACAGTTAGATATGGGGAACTGTTGGATGAAAAGGGTGGACTTAAAACGATCCAAAATTTAGAGGAACAAGGTATAAGGATGAATTGGTTTTCATATGCGCAAATACACTCAAGATATCTTGAAGATTTTAAAACGGAAGGATTCTATGATAAACAGACTGATTTAGATAAGATATTGATGGGTACTGATGAGAAAGTGATTAAAAAGTTATATGGTTATTTATTGGGAATTAAGCTAGAGGAAGAACAAGTTAAAGAAACTATGATTGCATGGGGGAAGAATTTTGGATATGGAATTGATTTAGAGCAATGGCAAAAATTGTGGTCTCAAAATTATAAAATGACAATGTCAATAGCATATAAAGAAAACTTGTATAAGATGTTTTACAGGTGGCACCTTCCCCCGACAAGAATAGCAAGAATGTTCAAGAATAAATCTGAAAAATGTTGGAAATGTCATCAGATACCTGGCTCATACTATCATATGTGGTGGACTTGTGAGAATGCTAGAAAATATTGGACTAAAATTCACGTGGTTGGAAAAAATGACAAAGAAACACATAGACTTGAAGCCAGAGATCTTTTTATTGGGAATTTTACCTGATATATATAATAAAGACTTGAAATATTTGATTGTAAATGTATTAACAGCGGCTAGGATTGTATTTGCTAAAAACTGGAAGAATGAGAAAATACCATTGCAGGAAGAAATTATTAAGAAAATATTGGAATGTGCTGAGATGAGTAGATTGACATTTGAAATTAGAGAACAAGAAGATAAACAATTTTATGCAATTTGGGGTTTTTTTATCAATGGTTAGATGATAAAATACAATAATAGAGCATTAATATATATATGAAGAGTTTTTAGGATTGATTTGTTATGATTATACGATAAATTATAGAATAAATTGTTTGAAGTATTGTTATCTCGCAAAGCATGAATGATTAAAAGTATAGTCAGAAAAAGATTTTTTTATTTTTATTTTTTTTTAGTAATATTAGAATATGGATGGACAATATGAGTGGTTATGCAATATAATTGTAATTGACACTATAAAATGAATGCACAAAACTGATGAACCAACCGATACACCGGAAGTATATATGAGAGTAGATGTTTTTAATGTTTTGTATGTTTGTCTGTTTGTAGAAAATTAATAAAAACTTTATAAAAAAAACAAAAAAACAGTATCCAAGTCGCTCACGCTTTTCCCCCATCCCCGTCCCTCCAACAACAGGAAAAAAAAAACATTTTGAGGTACCTGGGAGTGCTGTGTTCTGTGTTTTGGTTTAATCCCGAGCAGCTGGTTAGGCGTGAGAGCCAAGCAAGTGTCTCTGTTGCTGCTACCCTTGGTGCTCCAGCCTTGGACTCTGCGAGTTTCCAAAAGTCCCAGTGCACATCCCCTTCCTGCATTCCAAGTGCGCCCAGGCCAAGCTGCAGCTGTCCCTCTCTCGCCAGTTCAGTCTCCAACAGCGGCAACAGGAAGCGTTTCAGCCGCTTCTCAGGTGCAGGAGCCACCTCCATAACTTCCACATTTCCCAGCCGCTCAGGATTAAACCAAAACAGTGCGCAGCCCTCCCAGTTGCCTCAAAGTGGTTTTTTTCCTGTTGTTGCGGGGACGGGGGGAAAGCAGGAGCAACTCTGGTGCTGTTGTTGGACACGGCACTGGCAGAGAGACTCCAGCACCAGTGGGAACCGTGGAAGCTATGGAGGCCGGAGAAGCGGCTGAAACGCTGCCAGCAGACATCCACACCGACGCCGCCTACCCGCTGACCTGGGTCTGCAGCAAAGGTGCTTGGTGGGGGTAGGGAGCCCTCCGCGTTCCACCATGATGTGCCATTAGGAGCGGCTGATGGGCAAGGCATGGTAAACTGCGGGGCACTCCTAAGGGCAAGTTCCCCCCGCCTTCTCTCCCAATTTCACATGTTTTAAAATAGGCCTAAATTAGGGGGGGGGGGGGCTTAATTTCATTTTATGCCTAGAAAACATGCTAGGTCTTCCTATTGGGGGGGCTGTATTGTTGGAGAAACACAGTACTAGGTCAATACTATTATTTCCTAAGCAATCTTCGCAGTTTGCTATACCTAGCAAAAATACCTAGGAGAGGTATTTTTTTAAATAATTTGCTCAAGAATTCTGTCACGAATTGCAATAATTTAAGACATGCAGTCATGGGAGGGAGCACACCCTCTGAGTTTTATGGCGTTATGTATCAAGACATAGTAAAAATCATCTGGTCCTTAGCAGTTCTTAAAAGTAGGTAAATACAACCTCAAATGAACACCAACAGCATATGATGGCGAACCTATGGCATGCCTGCCACAGATGACACACAAGAGCCATTTGTAAGTTGACAGGCAAACTTACCTCACTGCACATGCGCGCGCCTTCCATATGATTTTTGGCTGGTTTGAGGTCTTTTTTGGCCTTCCAAAGGCTTGAGGAAAGCTTTGCAGACTGAAAACTAGCCCTGTTTCATCACTTCCTGTTTTTCCGAAAATACCGGAAGTGATGAAATGGGGCTAGTTTGCAGCTTGCAGAAGCCTTCCTCAAGTCTCTGGGAGGCTGAAAAAGACCCCAAACCAACTGAAAATCAGCTGTGAGGTGCAGTGTGGGTAAGGGTGTTGGTAAGTAGGTGGGTATTGCACGTGTTGGTGTGGGGCCATGCGCATTGCCTTCTGGGTCCTGACACGCGAGCGTGAGCATGCAAGCATACAATTTTTGGCACAGGAGTCCTAAAAGTTTAGCCACCACTGCACTTTATCATGTATTTTACAAAAAGAATGCCAAAATGAGAAGCCATGTATGGAAAACTAAGTGCACCCTTACTGCTTCCATAGGTATGAAGAGGCTAGAGCTGTGATTGCCATTTTTCCCCATCCCTTTGCACTTGAAGGAATTTACTACCAGCTTCAGAACTGTGCATGGCTGCTCATCTTTCACACCTATCGTAGCACCAGAACTTTCCTATTCTGAATTGGAATATACCCCAAACCAAAAGGAAACGTCTCCCTACCCTCTAATTCTCTCAGCTTTTCTTTTTCACCAGTCATTCATTTCACCTTAGTCTCTATAAATAACACAGTAGGCTATATGCCATGGTGGGATAGGGATATTATTCTATGTAAAGGCCCTGTCAAACTGCCCAACGGATGCAAAACGGACACAATGGACGAGAAAAATGTTCCATCCGTTGTTATCCACTCTCAGAAGGAGCAAAAATTTGCATAACCGGAGCAGATAACACGGACAGGGGGAGCACGCAGGGTGGATGGAAAGCGGATGCGGAACGGAAGCCCAGCGGATGGAAGCGGATGGCACATCCGCTAGGTTTCCGGGGGACCTCAGCAAAGCGGATGCGGAACGGATACAGCGGATGCACAGCGGATGCACAGCGGAAGCCTAGCAGATGCCGAGCGTTAATTGCGCATGCGGGGAGGATGCATTGCATCAGCCCCACGGATATAACAGAAGCAGCTCGGAAGCAGGTCGCCATTCAGAGGAAAGACCTGCTTCCAGACATATCGACTGCCTTGCCTGTCCTGCCTGCATATCTGCCTGCAAGCCTTGCTGCTAGCCTTGCTGCCAGCCTCTCTGCCAGCCTTGCTGTCTGCCTGCCTGCCAGCCTTGCTACCAGCCTGCCTGCCAGCCTTGCTGTCTGCCTGCCTGCCAGCCTTGCTGCCAGCCTGCCTGCCAGCCTTGCTGTCTGCCTGCCTGCCAGCCTTGCTGCCAGCCAGTCTGCCTGCCAGCCTTGGTGCCTGCCTGCCAGCCTTGGTTCATGCCTGTCTGCCAGCCTTGCTGGCTGCCTATCTGCCAGCCTTCCTGCCAGCCTTGGTGCCTGTCTGCCTGCCAGCCTGCCTGCAAGCCTTGGTGCCTGCCTGCCTGCCAGCCTTGGTGCCTGCTTTCCTGCCAGCCTTGGTGCCAGCCTTGGTGCCTGCCTCCCTGCCAGCCTTTCTGCCAGCCTTGGTGCCTGCCTCCCTGCCAGCCTTCCTGCCAGCCTTGGTTCCTGCCAGCCTCCCTGCCAGCCAGCAACCCCACAACCATGCTGAAGGACAGCAAGCCTCATACATCTGCTGCCAGCCCTTGCAAGAGGGACAGGGCTACCATCCTGCCCCCTGGCCCTCACTCTGGTTCTGCTGGGGCTTCTGCAGCACGGGCTCGCTCTTCTGGGGCTGGGGCTTCTGCTGCTTCTGCTTTTGGAGGAGCTGATTACAAGCACTCCAGCACCAGCCACCTCCACAGCACCTGGACCCTTCACCCCTGAGACTGAGCGACCAAGAGGAGTGCCAGAGACTCATTTTTGTTTTATAGCTTCTTGTTAGTAAAGTCTATTTTTGATTCATACACTTGCTTCATTTCTTTTTTTTGATAAAGTCTTGGTGGAAACTTTTAGAAATGGTTTAAGCCTTTGCATGCTTGTGGGATGGGTTAAGATAGCAGTGGAATGGGCAGGGATACCTTTGGGATGGGTAATAGCTGTGGGATAGATAAACCTCCAGTGCAAGCATAGTGGGACTGTATGGTCCACCCTCCCAGGTGCCACACCTTTGGCCCTTTATTATCAATAACAATGTAAACATTGATCCACACATTTGAACAT
This sequence comes from Laticauda colubrina, assembly GCA_015471245.1. Classification (NCBI taxonomy): domain Eukaryota; kingdom Metazoa; phylum Chordata; class Lepidosauria; order Squamata; family Elapidae; genus Laticauda; species Laticauda colubrina. Next base: position 31,370,129 of record BLBF01000022.1, on the reverse strand, counting down.
AAACACAACTCTTTATTAAATGCCCTGTTCATTGTAGGCCCACCCAACATACATGGCCCAATCTCATCAGTGTGATGAGACAAGCTGAAGGAAGCATCCATTAAGCATCTATCATCCTGTCTTGCCACTCCACTGCTCCAGCTGGGGAGTTGTACCAGTGTCTCAGGAGGTTGCGCTGCTTCTTCCCTTCACGTGAGGTTCTATTGGGGCCTTGCACATCCTCAGTGTCTATCAGGTTTCGCCCTTGCCTCCATTCACCAGGCTCCATGTCCCCATTGCCTTGTTGGAGGTCCACGAGCCTATTCTGCAAGATTGTGTAGCGGGTGCGCATGAGATTGTGCAGGATGCAGCAAGCTTCCATGATCCTCCTCACGGTCTCTGGGCGATGCTGCATGGTGGTGAGAAGTACCTGGAACCTGTTGGCCAGGATGCCAAAGGTGTTCTCCTCCACCCGCCTTGCCCTGGACAGCCTGTAGTTGAAGATCCTCTCTTCACGGGTGAGGCATCTGGAAGTGTAGGGCTTCATGAGGTAGGTTCTGAGGGAGAAGGCGTCATCCCCCACGATGAAGTAGGGCACATCTTGTGTGTCATTGGGCAGGGGTTCTGGATCTGGGAAGCCCACGATGAGGTTGCGTTCCAGCTCCTCCTTGAGGTGTCTGGCGTTGTATACCTGGGCATCTGAAGATGAGCCGTTGCCTGAAGCATCGATGTACATGAACTTGTAGTCAGCATAGACCATGGCGAAGAGGATGATGCTGAAGAAGCCCTTGTAATTGAAATAAGTGGACCCCGACTTGGCTGGAGCTTTGCAGGCCACGTGCTTCCCATCTATGGCTCCAACAGTGTGGGGGAAGTTCCACTTCTGATACCACTGCTCTGCAACTTTCTTCCATCGTTCATCAGTGGAGGGGCACTGGAGGACCTCCTCCTTGTATTCTTCGATGATGGCCTGCACCTCTTCTCTGACCACAATGCTGATGGTGTTGGGTGGCACCCTCCAGCTGTACTGCATGCTCCTGTAGGTGGTCCCTGAGGCCAGGTGGCACAGAGTGAGTGCCACCTTGAGCCCAGGTTCCAGGCTGGGCCGGAAGTTGGTGTTTGCCTTGGTCAACCTGGGTGTCAGGTGCTGCACAACTTCATAAAACATGGCTGGAGGCATCCTCATGAAGTTCTGGAATGCCCGAGTGTCTTCGTTCCTGAGCTCCACCATCAGCTTGTTGTACAGTCCGTCCTGTGCTCTTCTGGTGAACCATCTTCATACCCAGACACTTCTTGGCCGCCCCTTTTTCTTCCCGTAGTAGAGTTCACAGAGCCTGTAGATGACTTCGCACTGTTGCAGAAGGATGGTGGCTGCCAAAAGGACTGTGTTACAATCCACGGTGGACATGACTGGATGCTGTGAAAGAGCAAGAGTCAGATGAAGGCTGCAGAGGTCTGCAGCAGGGCTGCTGGTCTGAAAGTGAGATGCAGGCGAGTTGCTCCCCCTTTTTATAGGCAGTATAGGTGTCCCTTTGCATCCTCTAGGCATCCTCTAGGCATCCTCTAGGCATCCTCTAGGCATCCTTAATATCTGAGATAGGTCCCCTCGGCGGACGTTTTTTCCGTTTTAAATGCTTTGTTTCTGTGCTGCATCTGCTAGGCATCCATTCTGCATCCGTTCCGCTTCCTCCGTGCATCTGAGCGGATGCGAGTTGCGCGGATGCGCAGCGGATATAGCGGATGCACAACGGATGCACAACGGATGCATAGCGGATGCGTAGCGGATGTAGAACGGACGAATTGGATACATTTTCAACGCAAAAGTTTTGAGCAACTCAAAACTTTCTGAGCGGATGAAACGTCCATAAACGGATGCTGGACGGATAGAGAGGAAGCAAAACGGAGGCAGTGAGTACAACGCGTTAACCAAAGGATGGCAAGCTTTTTTGTCCGTTTTACATCCTCTTTGCATCCGTTGGTGTAGTGTGAAAGGGGCTTAAGATATGGAATGATAGGTTTCAGCCAGTGAGATGAAGTATGTATCAATTGGATTACCTATTTTAACATATCCATCACATCTAGCATTCTGATGTTCTTCTTCGACAATAGTTTTTCTCATGATCTAACAGTGCTAGATCTAAAATATAACCTAATGATATGAACAAATATAGCATGTATGAGGTAAGATCCTATGTTGTTGGACTTGCAGAAGAAGATTGATTTAGTGGTTAAGATATCAGGTTAGAAACCAGGAGATTCTGAGTTGTAGTCCTGACTTGGGCATGAGAGCTGGTTAGGTGACAGTCTCTCCCAGCTGAACCACTTCACAGTGTAGCTGTGAGAAAATAGAAGGAAGCACTATTAGCTACAGAGAGTCTTGACTTGAAACCATTTGTTTAATGACTTAATTTACAATGGTACTGAAAAAAATTATGATCACTCCTTGTGCTTCCAACCATCGCACCATCCCCAGGATCATGAAAATTCAGGAACTTATCAATTGGCATGCATTGATAATGGTTGCAGCATTCTGGAATCACATGATCATTATTTGCAACTTTCTCAGCTAATTTAGACAAAGTCAATGGGAGAAGGTGATACTCTTAACCATGGCAAAATGGTTGCAAAATTGGGTGCAACTCACTTCATGACTGTTTCAGTAATAGACATTCTGGACCTATTGTGGTTGTTAGTCACTGACTACCTGCATGTTTGCAGCCGACTTATTTATATAAATTGCAGTGTTGGGATATGAATAATATAAAGAATACAGTTCTTTAGGTGGAACATTCTCAGTAATAATACATTTGCTTAATTTCTTTTTGTTAATTGCCTCTGACTAATAAGAGAATCAAAAATATTTGCAATTGGAAGCAGTGCTACTACAACTACTATTGCAATGTAACTGTTGTATATAGAACTTGGTAGATTCCAAATAGAAATAGAACTTGGTAGATTCCAATCTTAAACTGATTGGCCGAAAAGGCCGTTCTCGGATTGGTTACTTAAGCACCATTCCGATTGGCCCATCTGACGGCGGGAACACTTAAACAACTGTCATTGGCCACAAGCCGTGGGCAAGCCACTATAAGAAGGGCTGCAGCAGCTTGGACTAACGTTCCGTTACAAATCACTTAACTGTTTGAATAAAGAGCTGTTTGTTGGAACCCGGTCTCGCACACCTTATTTCCAGACAGAACACTGGTGACAAAGGTGGGATCATCCTAGAAGAGCGAGATCGAAGCACGCAGCAACCAGAACTGAGCGACAGAGATGGCCGGTAACAATGCACCTCCCGCACCGTTCAACCCAGCTGAGGAAGATTGGGAGTCGTACATAGATCGCTTTCTGATGTTTTTTGAAAGCAATGAGCTATAGGAGATAACTGACCAGAGGAAGAAGGCTGTATTCCTCATGCATTGTGGGCCAGCCGTTTTTAAAATGGCAAAGGTGCTAGCTAAACCGAGAGACGTTAAGCAGATGGCATGGCCTGAACTGAACAGAATGCTTCGAGCCCATTATGCGCCTGTGGTCTCCAACCTGATCAAAAGACATGAGTTTTACAAATGAGACCAACGGGAAGATGAGAGCATCGGAGACTTCGTTGCAGCCCTAAGACACATCGGAGGAGCCTGCGAGTTCCAGAACATGGACGAGGCCATGAGGGACCACATGGTCCTTGGATTGAAGGATGCTACACTCCAAAGCAAGCTGCTAAATAGACCGAATATTACAGTGGCCGAGGCCATCTCAGAAGCCACCGCTGCTGAAGCAGCCAAGAAATCTGCAGCCACTATGCGCCAGATGAACTCAATTCCAGATCCACTGAATCAACCCAGAGAAAAGGGGCTGGAAGGAAGCAAGAAACAGCCCACAGCAACTGCCCACCATGAAGAACTCGACTCCCCGAGCGACACTGATGATGACAATGAAGATATACAGAGGCTACAGTTGGAAAGAAAATGGTGGGAAAAAAGAAGAAGCAGGCGAGAATTCCAGTGTGCTGGATGTGGAGGAAATCACCCGCGCTCAGAATGCAGGTTCCTAGATGCCATTTGCAGAGCTTATGAAAAACGGGGGCACATCGCAAGAGTCTGCTGAAACAAAAAGAGCTATAGTCCAAAAAGACATGGCAGCAACCCCCCAGAAACGAAGAGAGACAAGCTGGAAACAGATGGAGCTGAGAGAGCAGGAACCGGCGAACAAACGACAGAGAAGAAACACACCAAACAATAACCATTGAAAATGCCAGGACAGCAAATGCAAAAAAGGTCCGGATAAAAGAAAAATAGAAGGAAAGCCCTGTGTGATGGAAGTAGACTCTGGATCATACTTGTCGTCTTGGAACACTATCAGAAGCCTGATACCAGACATCACGCAAAGAGAACTGGAACAACAAAAAATGATACTAAAGGACTACTAGGGAAACCAAATCCTGGTTGTGGGCCTCGGACATTTCCTAGTAGAATTTAAAAACCACGCTGAAATACTGCCTCTGACAATCATTGACCGTGATCGCCCTAGCCTGCTGGAAATCAAATGGTTCGCGCCCCTGGGAATCGGAGTGACCAGGATAACAGCATTGTTGCGGCCAACTGGGAAGAGAGCCTGCTGCAAGAGTTCCAGGATGTATTCAATGGGACCCTAGGCAAGTACAAGGGGACCCCAATATCATTCATCCTAGACCCAAAGATAGCTCCCATCAGGCTCAAAGCCAGACACGTTCTCTTTGCCCTAAAGCCAAAAATAGACGAACAGCTTAACCAACTTATCACACAAGGGGTGTTAGAGCCAATCGACCATGCCAGGTGGGAAACACCCATCGTGACTCCTGTCAAACCAGATGGGTCAGTGCACATCTGTGGAGACTATAAGGCAACCTTAAATCATGTGTTCCAACAAAGTGCATACTCAGTACCAGTAGTGCAACACTTATTGCACTCACTAGGGGGAGGAAAAATCTTTGCAAAACTTGATCTCAAACAAGCATATCAACAGCTACCAACTGACCCCAAAACCGCAGAGGCACAGACTATAGTCACGCACAGAGGGGCATTCAAGTGCAACCGACTTCAATTTGGTGTTAGCATTGCCCCAGGCGTTTTTCAAACCCTCATGGAGTGCCTTCTAAATGGAATCAAAGGAGTTGTCCCCTATTTTGATGGTGTATTAGTATGAGCAAAAAATGCAAACCAATTAGAACATAGACTAAAAGAGGTTTTGCGAAGATTCAGAGGAGCAGGGCTTAAAGTCAAGAGAGAAAAATGTAACTTAGCCACCAACCAGGTCGAATTTTTAGGCTACCTGATAGATGAGCAAGGGTTACACCCCACTGAAAAGAAAATAAAGGTGATAAAAGATGCACCTAGACCTCAGAACAAAACTGACTTACAAGCTTTGTTCAGTCTCATTAATTTCTACAATGACTTCCTGCCCCAAAAAGCGACCATAGCAGAACCTTTACATTGATTGTTAGATAAAAAAACTATGTGGAAATGAGGCCACAGGCAACAAGCAGCATTCCAAAACATCAAAGAATTATTAACTTCTAACACTGTTTTGATACAGTACAGCAACACCCTGCCTTTGACGGTCACCTGTGATGCATCACCTTTTGGAATCGGTGCCATCCTGAACCACAAACTACCAGATGGCAGAGAGGCACCAATCACCTTCTATTTCAAAACGCTGTCAAAATCGGAAAGGAACTGCAGCCAACTCGACCGAGAAGCCCTAGCAATCATAGCTGGCATCAAAAGATTCCACGAATACCTATATGGTAGGACATTTTTGATTATCACTGACTACAAACCCCTGCTAGGGATCCTAGCAGGAAACAAACCAACCCCGAACATTTTATCACCAAGAATGACGAGGTGGTCTGAATTCCTCGCTGCATACAACTACATACTCATCCTTCACCCAGGAAAGATCATCACCCATGTGGATGCCTTGAGCTGTTCCCTGCTGGCCAACATGGAAGATGACCCAGCTCCCACTGTCTCCACTCTCCAAATCGAGTCCTGGCCGAATCTGCCACTAACCACAGCAGACATCGCTAAAGCTACCATGAAAGACCTGCTGACAGCTCGAATCCTGAATTGGGTAGGTAACGGCTGGCCGGATGAGAACAGAGGCAAGACTTTTAAACCTTTTCGCACCCGACAGACTGAACTGCCTATTGAAAAAGGCTGTATACTGTAGGGAGACAGGGTGGTAATTCCAGAAAAGTTACAGGAAGAAATGTTGTGCATGTTGCACGAGGGACATCCGGGCATAGTCAAAATGAAAGCTCTGGCCAGGAGTTACGTCTGGTGGCCAGGGCTGGACAAGGACATTGAATGATGGGTGGCAACATGCCATGACTGCCAAAAATCAAGGCCTACCCCCCCCCCCATTGGCACCAGTCATGGAATGGGAAAGTCCCAGAGGCCCATGGTCGAGACTGCGTATTGACTTTGCTGGGCCCACACAAGGGAACACCTATTTTGTAATCGTGGATGCCTACTCGAACTGGTTAGAGGTTATCCTTATGGTGTCCACTACTACTGAGGCAGTCATGAAACAGTTAAACAGACTTTTTGCCATGCATGAGCTGCCTGATGTAATAGTCTCGGACAATGGCCCCCAATTTACTGCTTTAGCTTTTGAGCAATACTTGGTCGCATGGGGCATCCGACATGCCCTGACAGCGCCAGCTCATCTGGCTTCAAATGGACAGGCTGAATGCATGGTTCATTATACTAAGGAGGCCCTAGAAAAAGTGGACATGGGGGATGTGCAAGATAAACTTTACAGATTATTAACCATTCAACATATCACCCCTAGCACAACCACTAACAAAAGCCCAGCTGAACTCCTCATGGATAGGAAATTGCATTCCTACCTCGATAGACTGCACCCCACCTATACCTGGGACAACCCCCCTGATTCCTCCAGTAGATATCGCTTTTTTGAAATCGGCGATTTAGTTTACACTAAAAACCTTACCAGGGACCCATTATGGCTTCCAGGCACGGTTACCCAAATCACAGGGCCCCGATCATACAGACTTGCACTAGACGATGGCAGAACATGAAAGCGGCACATCGACCAGCTTCGCTCTCGCACATTAGAATGCAACACTACACTACCACCGAAAACTCCAATAAATGAGCCAAAAACAACTGAGGAGGGGGGAAAACACAAAATAATAAGAAAGGGAGAGACAAACCTCCAATAACAACAATCACTACACAAACCTGAACTAGAAACTCAAATGAAACAAAAAGAGCGCTTATCCATAGACGACCTCCAGAGAAGAATTCCGGGAGCAGGAGAGCGAGGCGAGGCCTTCCTGGAAGGAGACAGCCAGGCCAGTTCGACCAGTCTCAATGAACCAGGATGGAGCGGCGGAGCCACCTCGACCAGCCCGAGAAACTCAGGCAGAAGCAGCAAGGCTGACTCACCCTTCCAGGAGGTTCCATGGAGAAGACGTGGAGAGAAAGCGATCCCGTCCAAACCGCTTGAGGACCACGCTGAGACTGAGCTGCGCAGGTCAAGTAGGACCCACAGCCCCACTACCTGTGTGACTACGTTACGCACGTTGGGCGAAACCAAGGAGGGAGGGGTGTTATCTAAAGAATTTGGTGGACTCCAAATACCTTAAACTGATTGGCCGAAAAGGCCGTTCTCGGATTGGTTACTTAAGCGCCATTCCAATTTGCCCGTCTGATGGCAGGAACATTTAAACAACTGTCATTGGCCACAAGCCGCCAGCAAGCCGCTATAAGAAGGGCTGCCGCAGCTTGGGCAAACATTCCGTTACAAGTCCCTTAACTGTTTGAATAAAGAGCTGTTTGTTGGAACCCAGTCTCATGCACCTTATTTCCGGACGGAACAGTAACTATACAAGCATTTCAAGAAGTTAATCCATTTTCTATTATGGGACATCTATGCAGGAATCAACTGTGTCCAGGCTTGTTAAATCAAGAAAATAGAACCAGATTTAGCATACACACATTTAGGATGAAACAACAAAATGTTTCTAAATTCTGAGCCAGGAATTTTACCTAGAGCTCCGCAGAGCCCAAAACCCTTTTACACAACAGTCTGTTCCTTCCGAGACCAAACTTTCTTTATTTCACCAAATTTAAGAAGATGCATAGATGTTTTTTATCTGTTTGCTATCCTTCTGAACATGTGCAATATAAAATACAGTACAAATAAATCAGAAAATTAGCCCAGTCCATCAGCATACTGTGTCTATACAATACAATAACAACTACTTATTTTGTAGACTTTTTATAAACCTGTGGAATGTTTTAATATTCATTGGCTATAGTATGTAATATGGATTGGCTGAGATGACATGTTAATCTGTAAATTTATACTGTAGGAATTGTAATTTCTACTGTTAACTGCCAAATACATAGTTTATGTATTGTGAGTGTGATGTAAAATGACCAGAGCCATTGCTAGTTATTTAATTGAATGATAGTAACACTCCATAAAGATAGTATAAATGTAACACTGTATTTTACCCCAGTGCAGCAGGAGAAAATTGCTTCATCTTACTCCTGTTAACAATGCTCTTCAATTTTTATCAAGAAAACCCCACCGGGTGGAAGTATGGAGCTGAATTTCACCAGGAAAAATGTGTTTGCACTCAGTAGTTCAATAGAACCTATGGAATCAGATAAAAATAAATAAATCAGATAAAAAAACCTGTGCTAAAATACAGTATAGGGATTTTTGAGGAGCTTCCATTTAATAAACATGATACATTTTTAAAAGACTGCCTAAAGCGGGTGTATCAAAGAGGCGTTTCTTCTTTAGATACTTTATGCTGTTAGGGAAATCATTAGAGCTATGCAATGCTTTTGATTTGATGTCAAAAATATGCTTGGAGTGTGAACGCACAAATTTTTTAAAGCAGCTACATTTTAAAAGAATTCCAGGTAAGTTGCTATATTTGCACACCCACATGCCCTGAATAGGAATCATACCTAGAAACATTCAACAGCCCTCTTAAACCTAATTTATAGGAACAAAATAATATAGGAAATGATACTGGGAACTGTTTCCTTGGCAGTTTACTTTAATTCTATTCTATGTTTACAGTGATGCATTGTTCTGTTCAAGAAATTGCATAATTATTTTTTTTCATATAGATGCTTTCAAATAATTGAGTCATTTTCATCAACTAATACACCAAACCAAGTGTGTTAGGTGATCAATATCTTTGTTGATCTATCATGGAATTCTGTGATTGCCACATTTTTTATTATATTCAAGGCCTGACTGGCCCTTTTAGCAATGGCCTTTTCACAGTAGCCATGGTAAAATAAAGTAACACATGATTGCTGGAGGGCTTAACTGGATAGGAAAAATGATGACAACTGCAAAGACTGAAGAACCGGTGATTATACTAGTTCTTTAAAATGTCCCTGGAGAGGAGATGATGGAAGATCATCAACATGTCCCCTAGATACTGTAGCTGTTTCTTATGAGGACACCACTAATTGTTCTCCTCAGTTTGAGTGCCCCAACATGAAGGGAACAATCAAGCTCACAATGGCAGCAGAACTCTTTAAACTTTTAAAGGATACTAGGTTTGCTCATCTTGCTTCAATCATTTTCAGAAATCTAACCATCTCACAGTTAAATCATCTTAAAAGTATAAGCAATCTTTGGAATGACAAATTCAAAAAGCTACCTATCTACATTTCTGAACAAAAGAAAAATAAATTGTAAGTTTAAGCATTTAAAGAATTTGAAATAAATAACCAAAAGCTAAATATGGTTTTGAATCACAAGACTTATAAACAAATTGCATCAGACAATTTATCCAACATTAAAATATTTCTTTTTTAGAATATTCCAGTTAGACTAAGGAGTGCAAGACCAATAAATGTAAATGTTAGGTATTATGTTACAATTGCCACCAGGCTTCCTAACTGACTTATCTTGCTTTACAATAGAAATAAATAGAATAGAAATAAACTATAAATAATTCAAAGAAAAGTACTAGCCTCAGAATCTTTATTTCCAGGAATGCCTCTGGACTACCACATAGACATACAGGCATTTCAGTGTATATAATATTGTGAGCTGCTATTCCAAGTCTTTGAGATAAAATAAAAATGTACACCAAGCAATGCATGGAAGATTAATCTCACCAGATTGTATTTTGAAAAATAGGTATTGATGACCACGTTCATCATCAATGGCAATCAATACCACTCATGAAGTTGTGTTTTGTCAACCTTGCAAGGTAGTACAGATAAAAATACACCCACAAGTATTAGCTCTACTTCATTGTAGGGTTACATTAACATAATCTTGCAAGCCTGAAATTCATTTCTCCCCCTTGTCTTTATAGCCAAATAACTGGCTATCCCTTTTGAGATATTGCCATGCCCACATTTCCTCTGTAGTCAGTGACCTCATATTCAACCATTGCCCTGGCTGCAACTTTTCCCACTGTCTCCCATGGTTAATTCCACATATGGTGTTATATGTGCCAAATAAAATATGTTATTAACTGGATTTGTTGCCACTTTCTACACCAGGATGCTTCTGAATATTCTTCAAGGGCAGTACATATATATGTAGTATAATTTACGGCACAGTTTTAATCACTTGAGAAGGATGGAGAATATTTGTGACAAATTGTTTTACAAAATTTGAAACAAAGCTAAGCTTTCTGCAGATTTCTTATATTTATTGCTCACTTAATACACTTGGTAGTTGTAGATAGAAAGGCTGCTAAACTGAGCATTGTCTTTAAATCAAAAGTTATTGATCGCTGAACAGTGTGCTCCATTTTCTGTTAGTAATGTGGAGCTGCTTCTGAGCTCTTGCCAAGTCTTTGTTGCTGGGCAACAGCACTTGCCCCTACAGTTAAACATTTATAGTATGTATGTATGGATTAAAAACAAGAATGACGCTGAAGGAAAACTATTCTACTAACTGTTCTTAACTGTTTACTAACTAAGCATGATGACTTGCATAATAAGAGCATACTCAAAATTAGACCAGGAACAAAGCATGGAGATTCTGAGTCACACAAACTGCAAGCTATAAGAAATCCAGTAATATTTATTTAACAACAGCAACTAGTCTCCTCCTCTTCCTTTTTTTGCCTTGAGGTGTTAGCTGCTTGAAGAGCATGTTTCAGAGTGGCACAACATAGCAGTCTTCATAATGTTTAGGTTTCTTGCCATATTTGACCTTAAAAATGCTTTAGTGTTAGGAAAAAAAAAACTGGAGGGGAATGACAAAATGCAGCATAAGCCTCCAACTCAATCTTGAAATTCAAAAATGGTTTTTGATTCTTGTAGACCTCAAAGGCTTTATTAGAAAATAAAAATGATAAATCTATCTGTTTGTAAATATAATACAAAGGCAATAATGAGTGTCTATATGAGTAGTGATAGTGAGCATCTGTACAAGGAGAGGAGATGGCTAACTATTTTGTGAAGATGATGCATCATGAAAGCCATTTCATGGTCAGTCCTTGGAGGCTTTTTTTATGAATAGGACCGCAATATACCATTAAAACAGATAAACTGCCTTCGTGTTGACTATACAGTTATGAAGGGATCATAGAGGAAGCATTTAATAAAAAATACCTTTATTAAGATTGGCTATTTTTATTTGTTAAACAAATTTATATGACCATCCAACTCACACACAGGTGACCTTTGCAGAACCGGAGTGGGCATTGCCTGTGTGTGAAGCATCCAGCCCAAGTTTGACAGACCTGCTCTAGGAGAATGATATCCCATAGAGAAGAGACCAACAAAAAGGAGAATCTGATCCAGTGAATTAGGGAAATGTCTGTGCCTGAGTCACTTCTGAATATTATCTTACTTGGCAAGACTAAAAAAATGTTTTGCCCTCTTTTACCTAGGTAATGTTTCTTGGGTATTTCTCTCAAGGTCTTATTTGGTACAAATACTTACTCTCTGCATACTTACTCTCTACCAACCTCCTATGTTTACTCTCTACCAACCTCCTCTCTACAGAGTTATTACTCTGCACATACACATACAAGTCAGATGTAAGTTAAAATGTTAGTTGGAATAGATTGTAAAGCAAAAGTTCTGGTTTCAGTAACGTTTTGGTTCATTCACTCCTGTTTCCAATTAAAACATTTGCTACGGCCAGAGATTGTGGATTATTATACTAACAATTACAATATACAATTTTGAATGAAATGAAGTATCAGGCATGTCTCACATATTAAGTTATACTCTAATATGATTTATTTCATTAGAATTAGATAGATAGATAGATAGATAGATAGATAGATAGATAGATAGATAGATAGATAGATATGTGTGTGTGTGTGTGTGTGTGTGTGTGTGTGTGTGTGTGCTGTTCAGCTTCCTTCGGGTATTATCCCACGTCATTGTAGTGCTTTCAAAGTTGTAGCAACGTTTCAGCAGAATCTAATCTGCCATCATCAGGCTTCTGTATGGATGTGTGTCTCACAGCTTTTGATTTCAAATTTGAGGCTGGCCTATTCTGACTGGCTGGGATTCTTAGTCTGTGTTCACTGGATTTGGAGTTTGATTGATTGGTATTTCTGGTTTCTTCTGTCTGTTTTGTGGCTTTGATTGGCTGGCAACACTCTGTTCCTGTCTTGGAGGCTTTCAGTGCAGCTTGGCTTCGTGTGAAAGGACGGCTGCTATCCATTAGGAAGCCAGGTTTCACCTGGGTGCCTGGTGGGAGGGTGTTCGAGTTGGAGGCATCAGAGGGAGTCTGTTTGTGCTCAGGTGTTTGCCTGGTTTGTGGTGTGGAGATCTTTCTATTTGAGAGTGCAGGCTTCCAAATGATTGACAGTCTGCTGGAATCATCTCTTCTATTCATGCTTTCAGGTCTTTTTTCAATCTCTATGGCTTCTCTGATGATTCTGTGGCTGGGGTTGTCTATAGTGGCTAGGGTTTTAGTGCCATTGAAGTTGATGTTGTGACCTGTGGTTTTCATGTGTTGGACTAGTGAGGAGGTGTGTTCCAGCTTTTTTACTGCATTTTTGTGTTCATCTAGGCGGGTACTTATTCTTCTATTGGTCTGTCCAATGTATGTGGCCGGGCATGATGTACAGGGAACTTCGTATATGCCTTGGTTTTCCAGGTCAATTTTGTCTTTGGGGTTTAGAAGGATGGCTGCTATTTTTTTGTCTGTTTTGAAGGCAGTCTTGATGTGATGCCTGTGTAGTATCTTACTGATTTTATCTGTAGTACCTCTTATGTAGGGCA
>BLBF01000022.1:31295520-31306903 GCA_015471245.1 Laticauda colubrina | reverse complement strand
GGGTGACAGTGGTGATCCCATAGGGGCTCCTTCAATTTGCTTGTATCTTTGTCCTTTGTATATGAAATATGTGTTGGTTAGGCAGTGTTCTGTTAGTTCCATGAGGTCTTTGGCTGGTTGGTATTTATTTTTGATGATTTCAAGAGTTTCTTTTATTCTTTTATTGTTAAGCCTGGGTTCCCCAACCAGGGTTAGGTAGACAAGCTAAACAGAATGTGCAGCGTTAGTCAGATAGGCACACAGATAAATGAGTGAGCTAAGCTTGTATGTTTATTAACATACAGTAAAAATAACAGATACGCTTGTGCTATCAAGAATATATTTTATTCCAGTATAAGCTTATAGCATAGTCAAAAACAGTCCAATATTCATTTACCATGTAGTCAGTCCATTCAGGGATATTCAGTTAGCAAAGTCCATGTAGAATATCCGATGCCAGTTCACATAAATCAGTCCGTTGTTGTCTCTCCCGTTCAAACAATTCAGTCTTGCTTCCAAGCAGTAATCAGGGGTCATCAAAGCCAGAGAGAGAGAGTGAGCAAGCTGTAGCCTTGCTACTTTTATATGGTTTTCATAACCACTCCCACAGTTGCTATTTTACAGTTAAAGCTGCATACACTAACTATGATTCATAGTTATTATTTCACCTAAAACAGTTAGGGTGAACAATATTATCCCTAACATTCTCCCCTTTTAGGTTACATAATAACTATGAATCATTTACATTTTTAAATTATATTTTTCGCAACTTTCTTTAAACTTAGTTGCTCCTTGAGCTTTTGTAAATTGGTCTGCAATGGTTTCTTCTGACATGCAGTATTCCAATCTTATCAGTTCATTCTTCACTGCTTCTCTTACATTCAAATATCTTAGGTCAGTATGTTTTGATCTAGTTTTTACAGCAATACTAGTAGCTAACTTAATAGCTGATTGGTTATCCTCATACACCATAATGGGATCTTTTATACTTATTCCCATGTCCAACAACAACTGTTTGTAGAAAATCAAATCAGTGCATAATAATGACAGACATGAAAATTCAGCTTCCATTGTAGATAAGCTAATATGCTGTTGTCTGATTGACCTCCATCCTATCAGTGTCTTACCAAATAATATAGCCATACCAGATGTTGATTTTCTAGTGTTTATATCAGTTGCAAAACTTGCATCTGCATAAGCACTAAGACTCAAATCACCCTTTGGTTCTATATATAATGCATGGTTTATTGTTCCCTTAAGATATCTCAATATTCGTTTTAAAGATTTCCAATGATATTCTTTTGGATCTGAATTAAAACGTGCCAGCTGATTTACACTATAAGCTATATCTGGCCTTGACCAATTGCTTATATATGATAAGCTACCAATCAAAGATTGATATATGGACTTATCAAATTTGGGACTTTGATCATTAGTTTGGCAAACTTCCTGACTCATTGGAGTCTTTGCCGGTTTACAAAGTTCCATCTTATAATTTTTAATTAATTGGCAAATTTTATCTTCTTGAGATATCTTAAAACCATGATTTGTTTTATTTATTGTCAATCCTAGATACCTTTTAATTTCACCTAAATGCTTTATTTTTATCTTCTTGGCTAATAATGATATTATCTCATTAGCCTCATTATTAGTTTTAGTTATTAAAGCAATATCATCAGTGAATAACAATAATAATGACACCGTTCCATTATTTTCTCTTTTAAACACACACGGATCTGCTAAACCAGATTTAAAACCTATATTGTTTAACTCTTTCACAATATATTGGTTCCACTCAATCCCAGATTGTTTTAATCCATAAAGACTCTTTTTGAGTTTCCAACAATCATTGCTATTTACATTATTTTCTTTTATGCCAATTGGTTTCCTTAAATATATAGTGTGTTGCAATGGTGCATGTAGATAAGCAGTTTCTACATCCAAATGGTTAATGATATAGTTTTTCTTAGCTGCCCACACTAATGCTGTTCTTAAAGATGTAGCTTTAAGGCTTGGCGCGAAAACTTCATCGTAATCAGATGCAGTTTGATTAAATCCTTGAGCTACTAACCTAGCTTTATGGGTAACAGTCCCATCATTTCCAGTTTTTACTTTAAATATCCATTTGCACCCAATGGATTTTTCTCCTGGAGGTAATTTGGCATCTTCATACACTTTCATTACCTTTAATGAATTTAGTTCTTTTTCCATTGCCTTTTGCCACTTCTCCTGATCCTTAGCAGGATACATCCTAAGTTCATCTACACTAGTTGGAACTTTAGTTACTTGGCAAACTATACTTGCTTGATACCTATCAGGTGGTCTAGTTACACGTGTAGTACGTCTAGGTATTATAGGACTTACAGGTGGACTTTCCTCTATTAATTGTTCCTGATCATGTAACTCTTCCTGATCAACTATTTCCTCTTGTTCTGGTCCTATTTGCTCTTCGTGGACTTCTTCTTTAATTGGACTCTTCTTATAGTTAATCTCATCTTTCTGCCTTTTGTAGGGTTCAATAAATATTTCATTATTTAAATCTTGCTCTAATCTATTCCATCCTACATGTTCTAGGAATTTTGCACTAGCACTGGTGTAAACTCTAGATGTACCTGGTTCCCAGAATCTATAAGATCGATGATTAGAGGTGTAACCTACAAAAATCAATCTTTTAGCTCTATGCTGTCCTTTGTATCTAAGTTGTGTGGGGATATGCACCCATGCTGGTGCTCCAAATGTGTGCAAGTAACTTAAATCAGGTTTTGTACCATGCCACAGTGTGAATGGTAATTCACCTGTTGTTGAATTAACAACATTATTTAATATATGATTACCACACATTATTGCTTCTCCCCATAAATTGTCAGGTAATCCTGAATCAGACATCATAGTTCGTGCCATTGATTGTAATGTTTGGCCTCTTCTCTCTATAAAGGCATTATGTTGTGGCCTATATGGTGCAGACATTTTATGTTGAATCCCTAATTGTCTTAGTCTGTTTTTAAATTTATGATTTGTGAATTCTGTGCCATTATCAGTGATGAGATTTATTAATTTCTTTTTGGTTTTTCTTTCTGCGAATTTTAGCCAATTAAATAGATTTTGATATGTTTCAGTTTTGCTCTTCATTAAATAGCAAAACCCATATCTTGAATAGTGATCCATTATACTTAGTATGTGGCGAGCTCCTCCTACACTTGGTTTTTTCGGACCTATTAAATCAGCAAATACTACTTCTAAAGGCTCTTTAGTAGTAAATCCATCAAATCTATTAGCCGGTATAACCCTGCTCTTATTTTGATTACAGGCATTACATTGCAAATACTTATTACAAGGTTTCAAACTTGTTCCCTTAGACAATTCAACAGTTTTCTTAAGCATTTTAAAATTTAAATGCCCTAGCCTTCTATGTAACAAGTGAATACATTCGTCATGAGGTGTCTTATTTTCATAAATTGTGTTAGCCACCTTTAAACCATCATCATTTAACACATATAATCCACCTCTTAAAGATGCAGTAATTTTCTTATCATCTTTTTCGAGTATGCAGTTATCTCCCTTAAATGTAACTACATATCCTAGTTTAACCAAAATTCTAACTGAAATTAAATTAAACTTAAGTTGTGGTACATATAACATTTTTACATTTTCTTTTATAAAAGAACAATATGCTATACCTTCACCTTTAGCTTTCAGTTTCCAGCCATTGGCTAACGATATCTGCTGTTTACTCTGGGACATTTTTAGAAAATTTTTGTTATCATTTGTTATACAATGGGATGCCCCACTGTCAACCACCCATAAATTATTTTTTACAGCTCCGTTAGTATACATGGCTAACTCTAAATGTTTATTTATCTTTTGATGATTTTTAGTATTCTGGCCAGCGTTCTGGCGCTTTGCCTTTTTACAAAATCTTGCCAAATGTCCTCTTCCTCCACAATTAAAGCACCTTTTAATTGCGTATGCAGTAGGAGGTTTATTATCTTCTTTTTGAGGTTGCTCCCTCCTTAATTCATCTCTTTCATGCCTTCTTCTGGCCTCTTCAATCAATCTGCCAGTTATATCAGTTAAAGTTAAATTTTCCTTTGGCAAAATTTCAAGTGAAGTTACGTAGTTATCATAACTTTCATCAAGGGAAGATAGAATTATATAAACTTGATGTTGTTCAGAGAAAATAAGTTCTTTCTCGTTTAATTCTTGGAAAATGCTTTGCACAGTTTTTAAATGACTCTGCATATCACCATTTGTTTGGAGATGTGTCCTGAAAAGCTTCCGTGTTAGATTTATATGAGCACCAATATTATCCCGAACATAAATTCTCTTCAGCTTCTGCCAACACCCAAAAGCCGTTTTCTCTCCGTGGATATAAACAAGCTGTTGATCAGTTAAGGTTAACGCAATTATGCAAATAGCTTGTTGATTTTTATGCTTAAATTCTTCTATCTTTAGTCTGTCTTCCTCATCCTCTGGATCCCATTCTTCTACGTTTGGTGGATTTTCAATTATGTTCCACAGACCTTCTCTTCGTAGAAGTAGACTACATTTTGTAGACCATGATACATAGTTTGTTCCATCCAGCTTGGATATAAGGGACAAACTTTGTAAATTGACTAGTGCCATGTTTTCTTATATGGATATAAAAATATAATTAATAAAACACAGCTGTCTGTTTACTGTAATGTATAACAATACAAACTCTCACTTTTTACATAAATCTGTTTAACCTAGTTAAACTGACTTTACAGCCTCTGGGCCCATAACCAATGTTAAGCCTGGGTTCCCCAACCAGGGTTAGGTAGACAAGCTAAACAGAATGTGCAGCGTTAGTCAGATAGGCACACAGATAAATGAGTGAGCTAAGCTTGTATGTTTATTAACATACAGTAAAAATAACAGATACGCTTGTGCTATCAAGAATATATTTTATTCCAGTATAAGCTTATAGCATAGTCAAAAACAGTTCAATATTCATTTACCATGTAGTCAGTCCATTCAGGGATATTCAGTTAGCAAAGTCCATGTAGAATATCCAATGCCAGTTCACATAAATCAGTCCGTTGTTGTCTCTCCCATTCGAGCAATGCAGTCTTGCTTCCAAGCAGTAATCAGGGATCATCAAAGCCAGAGAGAGAGAGTGAGCAAGCTGTAGCCTTGCTACTTTTATATGGTTTTCATAACCACTCCCACAGTTGCTATTTTACAGTTAAAGCTGCATACACTAACTATGATTCATAGTTATTATTTCACCTAAAACAGTTAGGGTGAACAATGTTATCCCTAACAGGGACTTGAGTGAATAGTGAAACCACGTCGAAACTTACAAGCAGATCTTCTTGTTCTACGTGTAGATCTTTGATCATTTCTAAGAAGTGGTGTGAGTTTTGTACATATGAAGCTGCTTTTTCAGCATGGGGCTGTAGTTGTTTTGCTAAGTATTTAGCTAGGTTTTGTAATGGTGCTCCTATGGAGCTGACTATGGGTCTGACTATGTTTTTTAGGCTTTTGAGGGTACTTACATGTGTGCTGTTTAGCTTCCTTCGGGTATTATCCCATGTCATTGTAGTTCTGTTAAAGTTGTAGCAACATTTCAGCAGAATCTCATCTGCCTTCCTCAGGCTTCTTTATAGAGTTAGTTCCTGGTTTCAAATTTGAGGCTGGTCCATTCTGATTGGCTGGGAGCCTGGATCTGTGTTCATTGGACTTGGAGTTTGATTGATTGGTGTTTCTGGTTTCTTCTGTCTGTTTTGTGGCTTTGATTGGCTGGCAACACTCTGTTCTTGTGTTGGAGGCTTTCAGTGCAGCTTGGCTCCGTGTGAAGGGACGGCTGCTCTTCATTAGCAAGCTGCTATTCATTAGCAAGCTGGGTTTCACCTGGGTGCCTGGTGGCGGGGTGTTTGGGTTGGAGCTATCAGAGGGAGTCTGTTTTTGCCCAGGTGTTTGCCTGGCTTGTGGCATGGAGATCTTTCTATTTGAGAGTGCAGGCTTCCAAATGATTGATATATATATTTGTTTTTTTAAGTTTTCGCGGGTACTTACATGTGTGCTGTTCAGCTTCCTTCAGGTTTTATCCCACGTCATTGTAGTGCTTTTAAAGTTGTAGCAACATTTCAGCAGAATCTCATCTGCCATCATCAGGCTTCTGTATTGAGTTTGTATGTGGGTCAGAGTCTCACAGTCGTTGGTTTTAAATTTGAGGCTAGCCTATTGCTGTGCCAGAATGTTTTTTTCTTCATCCTGATTGGTTCGGAGTCTTGGTCTGTGTTTCTTGGTCTTGGAGTTTGCTTGATTGGTGTTTCTGGTTTCTTCTGTCTGTTTTGTGGCTTTGATTGGCTGGCAACATTGTCTTCCTGTATTGGAGGCTTTCAGTGCAGCTTGGCTTTGAGTAAAAGGATGGCTATCATCTATTAGGAAGCTAGGTTTCGTCTGGGTGCCTGGTTGGGGTGTGTTTGAGCTGGAGGTATCAGGGGGAGTCTGTTTGTGCCTGGCTTGTGGTGTGGAGATCTTTCTGTTTGAGAGTGCAGGCTTCCAAATGATTGACAGTCTGGTGGAATCATCTCTTAGACGAAGATTAGAAGTGATAACTTAAACTCATCCTCAAACATGGAAGCTGATTGAGTGACTTTGAGCCAATTACCATCCATTGATCAAATTTACTTCTCCCTAACCACCATGAACTCTCAGAAGAAAAGTGGGAAAGAAAAGTGGGATATAAACTAGGGCAAATCTTTAAAGGACAGCTTTGTTTGATGAAAGTTTAACTAAAGCAAATCCTCTAAGCTGCTGTGCAAAGCAACATGGCATCCTTACTTAAATGGCTCTCTTGCTTTGTGTTTCTCCTTATTTTTCCAGAGCCTTTTCTACAACCTCTCATGGAACTTGCAGTAGGTGGTAATGGCGTCAGCACCAGCAATGCAGAGCCACAGAAGCCTTTCCCAGCTTCTGCAAGTAACAAAGGAGACTGCCAGTGGTAAGGAATTAGAATGTTGTTTTCCCATGCTTGTAGTCAGACAGGCTCTGGGGATCTCATGGATGCATGAACTGTTCTTCTACATCAATCTATTCCACATTATTTGTCATCCTGGGATCTATATTGCTGGCTTCTAGATTTCATCTAATATAAAAAATTTCTTTTGTACATGGTGAGAGGGAAGACTGGAAGCATAACTGATGACCATTTTCTCAGAGAATATTTGCCCAAAGTGCTAGTCCTAAGGGGGGTGGGGGTGGAGTGAGATTGTGTGCTCATTGGCTCCTGATAGTGCAAGAAATTTTAGAGCTTACTCTCAGAAGAAAATTCTCATCATTAATTTAGTGGTTGACAGTCTTTTTGAAATCCATTAAGGAAGACTATTACATGTTGTAAAAATTCAGAATGCTTCTGAATGACCATACCAGCTGTTATTCACAGCGTCCTAGGAAATTATGAATTACTACAGCAAACAAGGCAGATTCTTAAAATTATGTTATTTGAAATAGTAAACAGTAAATGAAATATCTTTAAAAATTAGTTCCTATTCCATTTTTATAGTGCCTAGATTTACAGTTAAGCGGCATCCATCTATTTTATTTTTTTCTGCCTTTATTGTGACTATGAAGTGCCATTAATGGCCTATAAAATTAGATAGTCGCACAGAAAGAAGCAGTATTGAGAAATACATATTAGATGATAAAACATGTGCTGGGATTTTTGGTTGCATTTTCTTGGTTTATATATCTGATATTATGTATCCGATACATATGGTACATATTTCTCAGAAAATTATTGTGAAAATTGGATCTCATGATGCTTATTAGTCTTACTATCCAAGGATGCTTCAGATGGAGGCTACAGTTTGCAAAATCTTCCCCAGTTGGTTGGGAATTATGGGAGAGAACTCCTCATATACTGGGAAGTTGCCCCAGAAAACTTGGAAGAGTGAGGAAAATTGAGGTAAATTTTGTACAAATCTATGCATTTTTTAAAATATATATTTTATTGGTTTTTAAAAACAAAGACAAACAAAACATAAAAACATCCAGCTTTCTTCCATAAGTGTACAAGCAGTGTGTCGGTTGGTTTACAAATTTTTTGTACATCAATTTCATAGTCTCAATGACAGTTACATTATATAATAACTCATATTATCCATCAAAAATTGAATACTCTAGTATTATTATTAATTAGTAATTTGACTGTAATTTTATTCATTTATACTTTGTGAGATAACTATATTTTACTTGGTTTATTTTATAACAATTCATGTAATCCTCCCAAATCTATCCTGGAAACATTTTATATATATATATATAATAATAAGAAAAAGAAAAGAAACACATCTTTATGTATTCATTATTTTCTAAAATTCTACACATTCTATTATTGTATTTTGTTATCTAGCCATTGACAGAAAAGGTCCCAAATTTTGGAAAATTGTTTGTCCTCTTGTTCTCTAATTTCAAATGTCAGTCTACTCATTTCAACACATTCCAGTATTTTCTTGATAGTTTCCTCCTGCAATGGTATTTTCTCATTTTTCCAGTTTTTAGCAAATACAATCCTAGCCGCTGTTAATACATTTACAGTCAAATATTTTAAATCTTTGCTATATATATACGGTAAAATTCCCAATAAAAATATCTCTGGTTTCAAGTCTATATGTTTTTTTGTCATTTTTTCCAACCACGTGTGGATTTTAGTCCAGTATTTTTTAGCATCCGCACAAGTCCCCACATATGGTAATATGAGCCAGGTATCTGATGACATTTCCACCATTTTTCAGATTTATTCTTGAACATTCTCACTATTCTTGTTGGGGGAAAATGCCACCTATAAAACATCTTATACAAATTTTCTTTAAATGCTGTTGACATTGTCATTTTATAATTCTGAAGCCACAATTTTTGCCATTTCTCTAAATCAATCCCATATCCAAAATTCTTCCCCATGCAATCATAGTTTCTTTAACTTGTTCTTCTTCTAATTTAATTTCTAGTAAATATCCATATAATCTTTTAATCACCTTTTCATCAGTACCTGTCAAAATCTCATCCAAATCAGACAATTTATCATAAAAACCTTCTGTTTTAAAATCTTTATCATACCTTGAATGTATTTGAGCATATGAAAACCAATTCATCTTTATACCTTGTTCCTCCAGTTTTTGCATCGATTTAAGTTCACCCTTTTCATTCAGAATTTCCCCATATCTAACTGTTTGTTCCTTCTTATATGTTATAGGATAGGAAAATGCTTCAATAGTCGATAACCAGACTGGAGCTTTCAAATAGCATTGTCTTTTAATCTTCTCCCAATTTAACCACAGAGACTCCTGTATATCATGTCTTCTAAAATAACCCTGTGTTTTAGTTCCCTTGTACCATAAAAAGCATGCCACCCCAACAGCAGATCATGTCCTTCTAATGTCAACAATATAGTATTTCTTAATGTTATCCATTCCTTAGCCCATATCAAGTTTGTAGCTTGGTAGTACAACTCCCAATTAGGCAAACCAAACCCTCCTCTAGTTCTAGCATCAAATCAGAGTTTTAACTTTATTCTTGCTTTCTTACCTTGCCATATATATTTCAACACTATTTTATTTAAGTCTTCAAAACAGTACTTTCCAAGCCTAATTGGTATTGTTTGAAACAAGTATAGAATTCTGGGTAAAATATTCATTTTGATTGTTGATATTCTCCCTATTAATGACAGTTGTAGGTTCTCCCATTTCGTCAAGTCTAATGCTATCTGTTGTTAACTACATTAAGTTTAATGTAGTTGTTCTCTTTTCGTGTACTACATCTTGCTGTCAAATGTATCCCCAAGTATATGTATCCCCTTATTCATGACTTGAATTTTCAATACATCTGCCAGTTCTTCTTTTTGACTTAGTAACATATTCTTTGTCAAAATCTTTGTCTTATCTTTGTTTATTTTCAAGCTGGCCACCTTGCCTCTATCTTTTCTAATAGTTTTGGTGCTCTTTCTAGAGGGTCTTCTAAAATAAAGGCCAAGTCATTTGCAAAAGCTTGCAATTTAAATTCTTCCTTTTTAATTTTCATTCCTTTTATACTCTTTTCATCTCGAATGTTTCTATTTAACACTTCCAGAGTTAATACAAATAGCAAAGGTGATAGCAGGCAACCTTGTCTTGTACCTTTTCTTATATTGATAGAGTCTGTTAATTCTCCCTCTATCATTACCTTTGCCTTTTGTTTATAATATATGTCTTGTATTGCTTGAATAAATTTTCTGGCAAAGCCCATCTGTTCCAATAATAATAACATGAATCTCCAGTTCACATTATCAAATGCCTTTTGTGCATCTAAAAATATCAAAGCCATTTGTTTTTTGGGGTGAGCCTCATAATATTCCAAAGTGTCCAATATTACTCTCATATTATCTTTAATTTGTCTCTTTGGCAGAAATCCATTTTGGTCAGAGTGAATAAAATTATTTAAATATTTTTTGAGTCTCTCTGCCAATATTGAAGCGAAAATTTTATAATCTGTATTTAATAAAGAAATGGGTCTATAATTCTTAATTTGTAATGGATCAGTCTCTTCTTTTGGAATAAGTGTAATATAGGCTTCTGACCATGTTTTAGGTTCTTCTTTAACATAACTTCATTCATGACTTCTAGCAATGGAAGGTTCAGCAATTCTTATAATGTTTTATAAAATTCTGCCGGAAGTCCATCTGGGCCTGGTGCCTTCCCATTATTTTGTTTCTTAAGGCCCTGTCAAACTGCCCAACGGATGCAAAACGTTAACAACGGACAAGAAAAATGTTCCATCCGTTGTTATCCGCTCTCGGAAGGGGCAAAAATTTGCATAACCGGAGCGGATAACACAGACGGGGGGAGGACGCAGGGCAGATGGAAAGCGGATGCAGAATGGAAGCCCAGCGGATGGAAGCAGATGGGAGCGGATGGCACATCCGCTAGGCTTCTGGGGGACCTCAGCAAAGCAGATGCGGAACAGATACAGTGGATGCAGAGCGGACGCCAAACGGATGAAGCGGATGCACAGCGGAAGCCTAGCAGATGCACAGCGGAAGCCTAGCAGATGCCGAGCGTTAATTGCGCATGCGGGGAGGATGCATTGCGTCATCCCCGTGGATATAACGGAAGCAGCTCGGAAGCAGGTCGCCATTCAGAGGAAAGACCTGCTGCCGGACGGATTGACTGCCTTGCCTGCCCTGCCTGCATGTCTGCCTGCAAGCCTTGCTGCCAGCCTCCCTGCCAGCCTTGCTGTCTGCCTGCCTGCCAGCCTTGCTGCCAGCCTTGCTGCCAGCCAGTCTGCCTGACAGCATTGGTGCCTGCCTGCCTGCCAGCCTTGGTTCATGCCTGCCTGCCAGCCTTGGTGCCTGCCTTCCTGCCAGCCTTCCTGCCAGCCTTGGTGCCTGCCTCCCTGCCAGCCT
>BLBF01000022.1:31237313-31295510 GCA_015471245.1 Laticauda colubrina | reverse complement strand
CCTGCCAGCCTTCCTGCCAGCCTTGGTGCCTGCCTCCCTGCCAGCCTTCCTGCCAGCTTTGGTGCCAGCCTTCCTGCCAGCCTTCCTGCCAGCCTTGGTGCCTGCCTGCCTGCCAGCCTTGGTGCCTGCCTCCCTGCAAGCCTTGGTTCCTGCCAGCCTCCCTGCCAGCCAGAAACCCCACAACCATGCGGAAGCACAGCAAGCTTCAGCCATCTGCATGGTGCATGGTGCATGGTGGTGAGAAGTACCTGGAACCTGTTGGCTCGGATGCCAAAGGCGTTCTCCACCACCCGCCTTGCCCTGGCAAGAGGGACAGGGCTAGCATCCCGCCCCCTGGCCCTCACTCTAGTTCTGCTGGGGCTTCTGCAGCACGGGCTCACTCTTCTGGGGCTGGGGCTTCTCCTGCTTCTGCTGCTGAAGGAGCTGATGACAAGCACTCCAGCACCAGCCACCTCCACAGCACCTGGACCCTTCACCCATGAGACTGAGCGACCAAGAGGAGTGCCAGAGACTCATTTTTGTTTTATAGCTTGTTGTTAATAAAGTCTATTTTTGATTCACACACTTGCTTCATTTCTTTATTTTAATAAAGTCTTGGTGGAAACTTTTAGAAATGGTTTAAGCCTTTGCATGCTTGTGGGATGGGTTAAGATAGCAGTGGGATGGGCAGGGATACCTTTGGGATGGGCAGGTATACCTGTGGGATGGGCAGGGATATCTTTGGGATGGGTAATAGCTGTGGGATAGATAAACCTCCAGTGCAAGCATAGTGGGACTGTATGGTACACTCTCCCAGGTGCCACACCTATGGCCCTTTTTTATCAATAATAATGTAATCAATCATCCACACATGTGAACATAAACACAACTCTTTATTAAATGCCCTGTTCATTGTAGGCCCACCCAACATACATGGCCCAATTTCATCCGTGTGATGAGACTGTTAGGGATAACATTGTTTACCCTAACTGGTTTAGGTGAAATAATAACTATGAATCATAGTTATGTATGTTAAAATGTCTGCAGCTTTAACTGTGAAATAGTAATTAAGGGAGTGGTTATGAAAACACTATAAAAGTAGCAAGTCTACAGCTTGCTCACTCTGGCTTTGATGATCCCTGATTACTGCTTGGAATCAAGACTGCATTGCTCGAACGGGAGAGACAACAAAGGACTGATTTGTAAGTGAACTGACATAGGATATTCTACATGGACTTTGCTAACTGAATATCCCTGAATGGACTGACTACATGGTAAATGACTATTGGACTGTTATTTGACTATGCCATAAACTTATACTGGAATAAACTATATTCTTGATAGCACAAGCGTATCTGTTATTTTTACTGTATGTTAATAAACATACAAGCTTAGCTCACTCATTTATCTGTGTGCCTATCTGACTAACGCTGCACATTCTGTTTAGCTTGTCTACCTAACCTTGGTTGGGGAACCCAGGCTTAACAGAGACAACCTCAAGGAAGCATCCATTAATCATCTATCATCCTGTCTTGCCACTCCACCGCTCCAGCTGGGGAGTTGCACCAGTGTTTCAGGAGGTTGCGCTGCTTCTTCTCTTCATGTGAGGCTCTGTTGGGGCCTTGCACATCCTGAGTGTCCATCAGGTTTCACCCTTGCCTCCATTTCTCAGGCTCCATGTCCCCATTGCCTTGTTGGAGGTCCACGAGCCTGTTCTGCAAGACTGTGTAGCGGGTGCGCATGAGATTGTGCATGATGCAGCAAGCTTCCATGATCCTCCTCACGGTCTCTGGGCAATGCTGCATGGTGGTGAGAAGTACCTGGAACCTGTTGGCCAGGATGCCAAAGGCGTTCTCCACCACCCGCCTTGTCCTGGACAGCCTGTAGTTGAAGATCCTCTCTTCACGGGTGAGGTATTTGGAGGTGTAGGGCTTCATGAGGTAGGTTGTGAGGGAGAAGGCGTCATCCCCCACTATGAAGTAGGGCACATCTTGCGTGTCGTTGGGCAGGGGTTCTGGATCTGGGAAGCCCAAAATGAGGTTGCGTTCCAACCCCTCCTTGAGGTCACTTGCGTTGTATACCTGGGCATCTGAAGCTGACCCATTGCCTGAAGCATCGATGTACATGAACTTGTAGTCAGCATCAACCATGGCGAAGAGTATGATGCTGAAGAAGCCCTTGTAGTTGAAATAAGTGGACCCTGAGTTGGCTGGCGCTTTGCAGGCCACGTGCTTGCCATCGATGGCTCCAACGGTGTGGGGGAAGTTCCACCTCTGATACCACTGCTCTGCAACTTTCTTCCATCCTTCTTCAGTGGAGGGGCACTGGAGGAGCTCCTCCTTGTCTTCTTCGATGATGGCCTGCACCACTTCTCTGACCACAATGCTGATGGTGTTGTGTGGCACCCTCCATCCATACTGCATGCTGCTGTAGGTGGTCCCTGAGGCCAGGTGGTGCAGAGTGAGTGCTACCTTGAGCCCAGGGTCCAGGCTGGGCTGGAAGTTGGTGTTTGCCTTGGTCAACCTGGGGGTCAGCCACTGCACAACTTCGTCAAACATGGCTGGAGGCATCCTCATGAAGTTCTGGAATGCCCGAGTGTCTTCGTTCCTGAGCTCCACCATCAGCTTGTTGTACAGTCCGTACTCTGCTCTTCTGGTGAACCATCTTCATACCCAGAGGCTTCTTGGCTGCCTCTTTTTCTTCCCATAGTAGAGTTCACAGAGCCTGTAGATGGCTTCGCACTGTTGCAGAACAATGGTGGCTACCAAAAGGACTTTGTTATGATACATGGTAGACATGACTGGATGCTATGGAAGAGGAAGAGTCAAATGAAGGCTGCAGAGGTCTGCACCGCAGGGCTGCTGTTCTGAAGGTGAGATCCAGATGTGTTGCTCCTCCTTTTTATAGGCAGTATAGGTGTCCCTTTGCATCCTCTAGGCATCCTCCAGGCATCCTCTAGACATCCTTAATGTCTGAGATAGGTCCCCTCTGCAAACATTTTTTTCATTTTACATGCTTTGTTTCCGTGCTGCATCCGCTAGGCATCTGTTCTGCATCCGTTCTGCATCCGTTCTGCGTCCGTTCCACTTCCTCCCTGCGTCCAAGTGGATGCGAGCTGTGCGGATGCGTAGCAGATGCCTAGATGATATAGCGGATGCGTAACGGATGCAGATCGGATGCCTAGCGGATGTAGAACGGACGAATTGGATACATTTTCTGCGCAAAAGTTTTGAGCAGCTCAAAACTTTCTGAGCAAATGAAACATCCATAAACGTATGCTGGACAGATAGAGAGGAAGCAAAACGGAGGCAGTGAGTACATCGTGTTAACCAACGGATGGCAAGCTTTTTTGTCCGTTTTACATCTTCTTTGCATCCGTTGGTGCAGTGTGACATGGGCTTTAAGTGCTTCAGTTAACTCCATCATGGTTATATTGCTTTCTAACATTTTTTCAGTCTCTTTAGGTATCTTAGGTAGATTAGCATTCTGTAAATACTGTTTAACTCTTTCCTCATCAATATTCTCTTGCTCATATAATTTCCCATAAAAGTCTCAAATGATTTCCTTCTTCTCTTTATTGCCGTGACAAACTTGACCTTGATCATCTGTTAACTGCGGTATTTTCCTTGATTCTTTTTCCTTTCTCAGTTTGTATGCTAACCATCTACCTGGTTTGTTTGCATCCTCAAAATAATTCTGTTTAGCACTTCTAATTTTCTGTACTAATTCTTCTTTCTCGATTGAACATTTTATGTTTAATTGTGTCCAGTTTTAGCTTAATGTCTTTTTTCTGTGGCATTTTCTGTAGTTCTTTTTCAAGTCTTTTATACTCATCTTCTAAGGCTTCCATGGCTTGCCTTTTCCTGGTGTTCCTTTTCCTTGTGTAGTCTATTGTGAAGCCTCTAGCATATGTCTTCATTGTGTCCCATACATTCTGGATTGAAGTGTCTTCTTTTTTATTTTCTCTAAAGAAAAAAGGCAGTTCTTTCTCCATTCGCTGTATAAAATCCTTCTCCTTTAGAATAGTATTATTTAATGTCCATCTCGATCTTCTTTTTTGTCCTTTCCATTTAATTGTCACTGGATTGTGGTCTGCCCAAGTACTTGTTTCAATATTTGTTTCTTGAATATTAGATATTAGTTCTGTTGAAATCCAAATCATATCTATTCTGGACCATGTTAAATGTCTATTTGAGTAAAAAGTGTATTGTTTGGTTTTAGCATTTCTTTCTCTCCATACATCTTTTAAGTTTATTTCATCTATCATTTTGAAAAAGGATTTGGGGAAAGTCTTTCTATTTTGCTTTGTTGTTGTTGTTGCTATTTAGTCCAGTTTATTGTCCACAATTCCATTGAAATCTCCCATCATAACTATATTGACATAGTCCAGTTCAATTATTTTCATATGTAATTTTTTTTATAAAATTCTTCTTGTTTATCATTTGGAGCATAAATTGCAATCAAGAGTGTTTTTGTATTATTATCCATTATTTCCACCATTAATACTCTTCCGTCTTCATCAGTATAAATCAATTTTTCTGAAATGGTCTCTTTGATATATAAAACCACTCCTCTTTTCTTTGACATTGAGTCAAAGAAGTAAATATTTTCCTTAATTTTGGCTGTATCAACAATTGTTCATATTGTTTTTTAATATGTACTTCTTGTAGACAAATTATATCAAATTTTAGTTTCTCTAATTTGTAAAAAAATTTCCTTCTTTTAACAGCTGAATTAAATCCATTTATATTCATTGTAATCAGTTTTTTCTCTTCCATGGTTATGATTTATAATTAGGTTTGGCAGCTCTCGTAGATCTTGGTTCACATTGTTCTTTAGTCTCCACCAATCCACCTACTGCGCCTTCTTCTTTTTCAGTCTCCATTTGGTCGTCTTGAAATTCAATTAGTGAAATCTCTTTTTCTGCCTCCTCCTCTCTCCTTCCAAAAAATTCTGCATAAAATAATTCTGCTTTCTTAGTTGAGTCAATTCTTTGTCTCTGTTCTTGCCATGTAAACTTTAACCGTTCTGGAATTAGCCATCTATAATTCACCTCTTTTTTCAATAGCATTTTAGTCAGAAATCGGTATTGTCTTCTCATCTCTCTCACTCTTCTGGGTATTTGCTTTAAAACCACAATCTCCTTGCGTTTGTATTTCAATGTTTCTCTCTTACCACTTGTAATATTTATTGGTGGGGTTTTTTTTTGCATATTTGCATTTTTTTTGTTTGCAGATATTGCAGCATTCTTTGCATCCTAAGCAGTTTTTCTGTTATTATTTGTTTTTAACATGTTACTATTTAAAAAACAAAAGAAATGAAGCATAATATACTGAAACAAAAATTAATCTCATCTTTTATAAAGATATGGACAAAATATTAATAATACTATTCAATAATATTTATATTTATTCAATAAATATTAGTCATAACATTGCATTATATAATCCCAGGATTTTTTGGGTTATGTTCTAAATTCTTTTCCCCACAGGAGGTTCTTCTATCTACAGGAGACATGGTGATCCAGCAAAGAATTATATAGATTCTAATCTGCTGCTGTCTGTGCCGCTTACTGCACAATGATCCAGAAATATATTCAAAACCTCTGGGGAGTATATTGCCAAAATACCAAGGACTGTAATTTCTATATAGATCAGCTGTTTGATATCTAACCTTTGAGTCAATATTTCAATTGTTGCTCTACTTGCATAGGCCACTTTTTACAATAATGGCAAGCACACTGATAATTTTTTCCCATCTTGCTGAAGGGTGCAAGAACTTGGAAGAGGGAAATAAGTCAAATCATAAATATGCTGAAACATTCTGTAGCCATCACATAGTATGAACATAGATATGGAAGAGTATTATATGTATAACATTTTACATGAAATCTTTAGGTATTTTGAATTGTCTTTCACTTCCATTTTGATATTCTGGATGAATTGGGATTATTATACCACAGTAAGTCTAGCCCTTGACTATATTAAGGGATTCTATGGACAACATATTTGAAGAATTGCAGGAAGAGGCTGATCTAGACCCCAGATTTAGTTTGTTTTTCTTAAACAAGAAAAGTATTTCAAGTAAACATGAAAAGCTTCCATTTAAAATATTTAGTTTCTCAAGATTTTATTTCAGATTAACCAGAATTTAATTGCCACTTCATATCTCTGTTGACAACAGTATTGCTAAGTAAGAATTTTAATGACGATTCTCTCTACAGCACAGCTACAGCAATATTTTTAACTATGAAAACATCTGCCAATATAATGAATTTTAAAATTATAATAAATAATAATTTGACCAATATGATAAATCCAAGAACACAAAATCCAAGAATGGACTAAATTAGTTGTGAGTAACCAAAGCCCCACCAAATGATTTGAACAAAAATTCCTTTAAGTGCTACTTAGTATGACAATAATAATGGGTTGTATCTATCAGCATTGCTTTTAAAATGACATTAAGGCAACTGTGGTTATATTATCTCAAAACCCTCATAGAAGGACTCATAACCCATGGTACAAGAGTTGCTTGCTAACTGTTATTTGAAGGAAAGTGCTTATGAGGATATTTGTCTTATGCCCACCAAACTCAAAGATAGCTGGTTTTCTTCTTTCACACTTCTGGTTTTAAACATTGTGATTGTGCCATTGTGATATAATTGTTTGACATGTTCAACTGGAAATGGGGAGAACCAGGTTCTATTTGCCAAGTGCTACAGAACAGGGATGCCCAACCCCTGGTCTATGGACTGGCACCAGTCCATGGTCCACGAGGAACTAGACCACACAAATGAGCAAGGCCCCATCTGTGCATGCATGGGATGCAAGCAGCATGCAAAGCCACACACACATATCTGCAGAAAAACTACTGTGCACAGAACCAGCTCTTGGTGCCCAAAAGATTGAGGGCTGCTGCTAAAGATAATCTATCTCAGTTTTGATGGGGAAAACTAGACTTCATTCTACCTAGCAAGAATGAGACTTTGAGTGTCAGGGCCTCTGCAATCTGGGAGTTTCCACTTTTTGTTCTGGATGAGTTTCACGAACCCAAAAATAATTCTAGAGCAAGTTCTTTTGATAAGTAGGTGCAGCCATGGCTAGGAAAGCTTTTGTACAATTTTATTGTGCACTAACTGAAATCCTTTCCTGGACTAGAAGACACTGCTCACAGCTATTCATAACATTTCAGAGGAACCAGAAAACTTGGCTCTTCATCCAGGTTTTTTGTTAGGGACTTTGAGTAGTGTGTATGTTTTGCTTTTAGTTGCCTAGTTTTGTCATATTTTTTCCATTGAATTTATTGCTATATTTTTATAATTATTTTTTCAGTGTTTTTACTTTGAATCAGATCACATGTAAATTTGAGTTCATTTATTATTCAAGCCTATAAACAAGAATCTGGACCAATAATTATCAGCACTTTATTAGCGTTAGATAAAAGTTAATGAAAGTCAATGGAGGTTGGACTTGGAGCATTTATGAATACTTAACAATTCTAGGCTGAGTCATCTCTTGACTCCAACCCCAAGCTCTGCATTTTATTTTCTTAAAGAAACCCCTCAAAATCACTGGCAATCAGGTATTGTATTATTCTCTTCTTCTCCCTCCTTCTCCTGCTCCTCCTGCTCCTGCTATTTGGAAACCTATGGTCCTCTTTTGTTTCAAAGGTACAAATCTAGACAGTCCCAAATAAAAGGCTAATGCTGTGAGATGCTGTTAATTTTAATTTGGGTCAGAGATGATATTCAGCCGGTTCAGACCGGTTCTGGCATATTGGTGGTGGAAATTTTGATTGGTTTGGAGAACTGGTAAACATCATCTCTGGCTGACCCTGCCCACCCACCCTGTTCTTACCTCTCCTATATTCCTTTGTTTTTTTAGTTCAGCTGATTTTCATGGTATAGCGGCTTGCTGCACATCAGCTAAGCTAAAAAACAGTACAACTCACAGCTTGTTACAGAGGGCAGTCTTTGAGCCCTGCGCACACATGCATGAAGTGGTCTCTGAACTGGTGGGAAAAATTTTTGAAACCCACCACTGATTTGGGCCTTCTAGATGGCCACAGGCATCATCTCTCTTCAATAAGCCATGGTTAAACATGATTGGCAAAATAGATTATGTACTGAAATTAATTTATTGGGCATGTGCCAAATGTCCTT
The DNA here is from genome assembly GCA_015471245.1 of Laticauda colubrina. Taxonomy (NCBI): domain Eukaryota; kingdom Metazoa; phylum Chordata; class Lepidosauria; order Squamata; family Elapidae; genus Laticauda; species Laticauda colubrina. Next base: position 31,287,367 of record BLBF01000022.1, on the reverse strand, counting down.
TCAAGTCCATTTGATTTAATATAAAAATTAAGCTTTTTCAAATTTATGAAGATGAAAAAACTTTGGCTACTATTCAGTATAAAAGGTATATGGTAGAGAAGTGGATGTCACAAAGATTAAGGTATTTTAAAAAGAAGACAGTTTTACTGTGACACACAAGCTAAAAAAATAATAGTGATAAGATGGTGCACTTTCCTCCCCTTTGGTGTTGGGCTTTCTGGGATTTTGAAGGAATCTGTTATCCAACACACATTCCTAGAATTAGGCAAGTATAAGCAAAAGCATGTAAATCAATAAATGTGAATAAGAAATAGGGAGCATTAAATAAAAGGTAATTAGTTTTCTTTTTCTGCTCATGCACCATGAGCATGATTGCAGTAACATCACCTTTCAGAACAACAAAAACAGAGAATAGGATAATAAATAAATGGCAACAACCATTTTGATAAATACATGTAATATATAACTTCAAACCATATTTATTCAAGTATAGCTTATTAAATACATTAGATTGCAGTGCACAAACAAACTATATTGGCTGGGATTGCTAAAGCCAAAATTTTCCTCGAAAATGTTTCACTTCATGATGACATCAACTGGAGTTATTTTTTTGCCAACTGCTATACATGAATTTATTTTTTAGGAAGGCTCTCTTAGGACTGAAGAGATAAAGGCTAGCCATTTATCTCATTTGGCAAGAAAATAATACCTCATTCAGCAATAAGATTTTAAAGGATGGTCTACAAACATTAGCGAAATAACTTTACAGGCTATTTTGTTTGACAACTGTTGGTTAGAGATGAATTCTTATTTATATTTACCATGCTTGAGAAAATCAGTTGTAGTAACATCTTACAGGCTGAGTGGAAGCCCTATAAAATATAAATATAAAATGTGTATATTGAAACAGAAATCCATTCTATCTGCCAAAAATAATCAATAAGTACGATCATGTAAAGTTTGATTCAGCACACTTTTGAAATGTCAGCCCCGGATCCATTTTGAGACATCTGCCACAGCGAGGAATGGGCAAGCTGTGGGAACGGGAATGTTGTGAAGAGAGTTGTTCTGACCAAGGATTCCTGAGACAATCACATGCTGTTCCCCAAAACCTTTTTATTATTATTTCACCAGCTGTGAGTAATATGCATTCACAGCCCAAGTCCCAAACAGCCCATGAGTCCCAAACAGTTTATAACTAGTCCAACAGAAGTCTGCCACAGTCTTTTTGGATAAGGCTGATAAGAACCCATGCTGCCATGACTAAATTGCCAATTAGCTCTACAAGACCAAATGGAGCACAAAGTCAATATGGAGCTTCAGAGTTTAAACTGACCAGAATGAATAAAGTTGCTTCCTGAAAAGGCTCATGTCCCTTTCTCCTCCTTCATGTGTTATGGGAGGGGCAATCTGCCCCGTTCCTTGGTCTCGCTGATGTTAGATTCTGAAGGCTCCGGAGTCGGCACAGAACTCTCAGATGGCCCTGGCCTCATCTCTGTGTCAGATGGAGATCCCTTGTCTGAACCTTCCCCAGACTCCAGAACTGGCCCATGTTCCTCCCCATTGTTCAACTTTGCTGCCAGCACCGCAAGCCGCCATCAGACCACAACAGGAGTATTCAACAACATTCTTTCACCAGCAATCAAAGACAAGCTGCTGGCACCTGGAGGCAAGTGACTGGAATTTGGTGGCAGTGGAGATAGGAGATTGATTGGCCAATGTGATCTGAGGGTCACTAAATGGGGCAGGGCATGAGTTTTAGAGTGGAGGGGGAAAAACATGGGAATTCAAATTTGGGTTTTCCCCATCTGTGCCAACATGACTACTCTAGTAAATTCTTACTTGGATGGACTTTGTTTCAGAGTTCTGAATCATTTGGAGAGTTTACAGGACACGAAGCTCTACACCTATGAAGGAAGGGATAAATGATATGACATCATTTGTCATATGCAAAAAGGCCAGGAATAATTCAGATGTACCTTTTGCCTTCACCAAGTCATACATATACACATTACACACAATTATTCCTGATGCTTTTTTCCCTTTAAATCCTGTCATTTTGGAGACTGTCATTATCTTAGCACATATTCTAAAATGCATTTTTGAAAAGTAGAGGTGGATATGTTTGTACATCTATTCATCTGAGTGTGGTGAGTTTTGTAGAGTTCATCAGGTTAGGAAAAGAAAAGAGAGGAAAGAGGAGAGAGAAGAAAGAAAAAAAGAAAAAAGAAAAGAAAAAAATGTCAGGGGTGCCTCTGATGGCCCTAGCTCTCTCCTAGTGAAAATGGGCTCCCAAGCTCCATTTTTGGCTGTGATGGCCTCCTGCAATCCTCTGCCAGCAAAAATGGAAACTTGGCAGGACCGCACGTAGCCCTTCTGAGCTCCATTTTTGCTGGCAGAGGCACTAGAGGCTGGTCCTTCATTATTTCCAGGTTGGCTGTATGGGCCAGATCTAAGCACCCACGGCCCGAATCCACCCCTTGGGCCTTGAGTTTGACAACCCTATGTTAGACAATGAGGTTATGATATCTGCAGATTGGACTTCATTTTAAAATGGAGACTGAATTAAGTGCTCCTTAAAAATTTTATGTCTAGCATGACATAGCAGGATTAGATCTGGGATAAAGAAACAGTGAATGTCCCAATATTTTTCCATTCAAAAAAGCCAGGAATCATTCAGATATACTTTTTGCCTCCACCAAATCATACATACAGTATATACAATACATATAAATATGCCACCTTATTGAACCTCCTAAATATATAAAAAAATCCTATCTTTGGTCTTTATTATTACAAGCAGGAGAAATATGCAATATTTTTTTTCTCATGGTTTTCCTTTATTATATTGCTGCAGTGGGACTCTCATACTTTTTCTTTGTCAGTAGTAGAGAGAATAGAGGCATTTTGGTTTTGTGTTGACATTTTTCTGTATTCTTCTCTAGGCAAATATATTCACCCATCTTTTAAATTCACTCATATGTTTTTGTAAGAACAATTTGTTGTATTTATAGTTCCTTTCTGAAAAGGCTAAGTGTTTCTGGCTCTGTTTTCAGATGAATAGAAAAAGTGGGATTTTAGATGATTGAAATATCTTTGATTATCACAATTTCATTCCTTTTTTTTTTTTTTGTAAACATGCCATATTAGTTGCACATTCATTTTGAGAATGTAAAATTTAAAAAAAAATCATTTTGTTGATTTTGGGGGGGGGAAATAAGATGAAAAATACTAAAATCTTACTGATTTATAAATAGCACTGCGAGTCTAGTATGACTAGATGGCTGCATGTAGATGATCTTTGTTAGTATTGAAAGCCAAGTATGCTTGGATTTGGATAGCATGGGATACTGAACCACTAAGAGACTACAAAAGCAGAAAACCAGAGTGGACAACTCTTTGGAATGATGTTGTGCAGTTGCTTTTACACCACCTTTTCTAGGAAACATAACTATGGATCTGGAATGGAAGTATTTCTATATGACTCCAAAAATAATTCTAAAGAACAAATTTTATATACACTGTGTGGAAATAATTGGACTTGCCCTCCTAGCATTTTCTACGATTTCTAGATTATTCATTATCATCAAAAATTAGAAATGTTAATTTTTGCATGGTGTTAACAAATGTATGGAGTTTTCTTTTGTTGAAAAACAGCAGATGCTTCATGTTCTGTATGGAACTTGGCAAGTTCCAAGTCCCTCATTCTGATGGCCACTTTTCGCTAGGAACCAATCCGGGAAGCTTCCAAGTGGCGGGAAGAATTAAACAAGTGTCATTGGCCACAAGCCAGCAGGCAAGCTGCTATATAAAGGGCTGCCGCGGCTTGGGCTATGTTCTGTATCTTTTGCCTAGCAGTTTGAAATAAAGACTTGTTGTTTGGAACCTGGTCCAGAGACTGAATCACACGGCGATCAGAACTGAGTGAGAGAGGTGGCCGGTAACAACGCGCCGCCCACACCCTTCAATCCTGATGGGGAATCGTATATTGATCATTTTCTTATGTTTTTAGAAAGCAACGAGATGGAAGAAATCTCAGACCAAAGGAAGAGGGCTGTCTTCCTTACACACTGTGGACTGGCTGTATTCAAAATGGCGAAGGTGCTGGCGAAACCCTGAGATGTCAAGCAGACGACCTGGTCTGACCTCAACCGATTGCTCCAAGCACATTACGCACCGGTGGTCTCAAATTTAATCAAAAGGCACAAGTTCTACAAGAGGGACCAGAAGGAAGATGAAACCATAGCAGATTTTGTGGCAGCCTTGAGACACAAGGAGGAGCCTGTGAGTTCCAAAACCTGGATGAGGCAATGAGAGACCACATAGTCCTCGGCCTGAAAGACTCTGTACTTCAGAGCAAATTACTGAATAGGCCGAACATAACCATGGCCAAGGCCATTGCTGAGGCAACTACTGCCGAAGCAGCAAAGTAATCTGCAGCCACCATGCAGCAAATGAATGAAGTTCCAGACCTCCTAACCCAAACCAGGGAGAAGAAGGCAGAGGGAGGAAAGAAACAGCCCACAGCGACAACCCACCACAACGACATCGAAACCCAGAGTGACACCGAAGACGACAACAAAGATGTCCATAGACTCTATTCAGATAGAAAATGACAGGAAAAGAGGGGGAATCGGTGGGAATTTCAATGTGTGGGCTGCGGATGCAATCACCCGCGGTCTGAATGCAGGTTCCTCGACATAATATACCAGGCTTGTAATAAAAGGGGGCACATCGAAAGGGTCTGCCACAACAAAAAGAGCAATAGTCCAAAAAGATGCCGCAGCAACCCCCCCCCCCCAGACACAATGACAGACAAGCCGGCATCAGATGGAACCACAATAAGAGAACCGGTGACAGGGAAGAAACACATCAGACAGTCATCATCTACAATGCCAGGGCGGAAAGTGGAAAGAAGGTTTGGATAGAGGTGAGCATCAAGGGGAGATCCTGTGAGATGGAAGTCAACTCAGGGTCGTTCCTATCGATGGTATCCTGGAATACCATTTGGCGCCTGATTACGAACATTAAGCAAAGAGAACTAAAGAAACAAAAACTAGTGCTAAAAGACTATCAGGGAAATCGAATCCCAGTAGTTGACCTTGGAAATTTTTTAGTTGAATTAAAACACCACGCCAAAATCTTGCCTCTGACCATCATTGACCGCGACCACCCTAGCCTATTAGGAATTGAATGGTTTGCACCCCTGGGAATCGGGATGACTGGGATCAACCGCATCACTAAAACCAACTGGGAGGAGAGCCTGTTCCAAGAATTCCAAGATGTTTTTGATGGGACTCTAGGCAAGTACCAGGGGACCCCAATTTCATTTAGCCTAGACCCGAAAATAGCCCCCATTCGTTTAAAGGCCAGATGCGTCCCATTAGCACTTAAACCCAAAATTTGCGAACAGCTAAATAAGTTGATAGCACAAGGGGTTTTAGAACCAATCGACCATGCCAAATGGGAAACCCCTATCATCACACCTGTGAAGCCAGATGGGTCAGTGTGCATCTGTGGGGACTATAAGGCCACCCTGAACCACGCGCTCCAACAAAGCGCATACCCAGTGCCAGTAGTGCAACATTTACTGCACTCGCTAGGGGGAGGAAAAATATTCGCAAAACTTGACCTAGCACAGGCTTATCAACAGCTACAACATCCCATAACAGCAGAGACACAAACGATAGTAACGCATAGAGGGGCATTCAAATGTAACCGCCTCCAATTTGGTGTTAGCGTTGCCCCAGGTGTGTTCCAAAGCCTCATGGAATGCCTACTAAATGGAATCAAAGGTGTCGTCCCATACTTCGATGATGTATTGGTCTCAGCAAAAAATGCCAACCAGCTAGAGACCAGGTTAAGAGAAGTCTTAACATGCTTTAGAAAATCAGGCCTAAAAGTAAAGAAGGAAAAATGTGAACTGGCCACTAACCAGGTTGAATTTTTGGGATATTTAATTGATGAGCAAGGCATTCACCCCACCGAAAAAAAGGTGAAGGCTATCAAAGATGCTCCCAGACCCAAAAACAAAACCGATCTCCAGGCGTTCCTAGGCCTCATAAGGCTACAATAGCAGAACCCCTACATCAACTGCTAGATAAAAAAAACCGCTTGGAAATGGGGCCACCGGGAACAGAAAGCCTTCCAAGGTATTAAGGACCTATTAACATCAGACACCATTCTTATCCAGTTTAGCAACACCCTGCCTCTGACAGTCACCTGTGATGCCTCACTTTTTGGGGTCGGCGCCATCCTGAGTCACCAACTTCCAGACGGCAGAGAGGCACCAGTTGCCTTTTATTCAAAGACGCTCTCCAAGGCGGAACACAATTACAGCCAACTTGATCGGGAAGCCCTAGCAATTGTTGCCAGAGTCAAACGATTCCATGAGTTCCTTTATGGTAGACCTTTTTCTATCGTAACCAATCACAAGCCTCTCCTTGGAATTCTAGTTTGAAACAAGCCAACCCCGAACATTCTGTCTCCTAGAATGATGAGGTGGTCTGAATTCCTCGCTGCCTATTCCTACATGCTACTTCACAGACCTGGCAAAGCCATCTCGCACATCGACGCCCTGAGCCGTTCCCCGTTGCCTGTCACAGAAGATGACCCTGCTCCAACTACCTCCACATTCCAACTTGAGACCTGCCCAGAGCTACCGCTGACTGCAGCCGACGTCATGAGAGCCACAGCCAAAGACCCTTTGACAGCGTGAATACTGAACTGGGTAGGTAAAGGCTGGCTGGAGAAAAATAAAAAAACTGAGACTTTTAAACCTTTCCGTACCAGACAGACCGAGCTGTCTATCAAAAAGGAGTACATCTTATGGGATGACATGGTGGTAATCCCAAGCAGCCTCCAAGAAGACGTCCTGGGCATGTTGCATGAGGGTCACCCGGGCATAGTCAAAATGAAAGCCCTGGCCAGGAGTTACGTCTGGTGGCCAGGGCTGGACAAAGACATTGAACACTGGGTTGCAACATGCCACAACTGTCAGAAAGCGAGGCCTACTCCCGCACAGGCACCAATCAGGGACTGGGAAACTCCCCGGGGTCCATGGTACTAGGGTGCACATTGACTTCACTAGGCCAATGAAGGGGAACACCTTTTTGATTGTAGTCGATGCATATTCAAACTGGTTGGAAGTCATCCTCATGGCTTCCACAATCACCAAGGCTGTTATGAAACAGCTCGACAAACTGTTTGCGATGCATGGGCTACCTGATGTACTGATTTCGGACAACGGGCCTCAATTTACCACCTTACAGTTTGAACAATACCTGGCTGCCCAGGGTATCAGTCACACCTTAACCGCGCTGGCCCACCCGGCTGCAAATGGCAGGACCGAATGCATGGTTTGGTACATTAAAGAGGGCCTAGAGAGAATGGACAAGGGGGACGTGCAGGACAAACTCAACCGACTTCTAACCTTGCAACATATCACCCCTAGTAGCACTACAAATAAAAGCCCGGCTGAACTTTTAATGGGTAGGAAACTACGGTCCTACCTGGACAGGTTACACCCCACTTATACATGGGACAAGCCCCCCGACTCCTCCAGCAAGTACCGTACCTTCAAAATTGCCAACCTAGTCTATGCCAAGAACTTTACTGAGGACCCTCTATGGTTGCCAGCCACCATCACACAAGTCACAGACCCCCAGTCCTACCGACTAACGTTAGACGATGGGAGGGAATGGAAGCGGCACATAGACCAGCTTCGTTCCCGCAATCTCGAAAGACAAACCGCCACAGAACCAAAAATAATAAATTCCGATGATAAAACAACCAAGGAGGAGGGGGAAGTACAAATAAATAAAAAAAGGAGAGATGAACCTCCCATAACAAGACAACAAACTCTGCAAAACGACAATCTAACCAAACAAAAAGAGCACTCATGGTTAGATGAACCCCAAGAAAGAAGTCAGGAAAGCAGGAGAGTGAAGCGAGGCCTTCCTGGAAAGTGGCAGCCAGGCCAGCTCAACCAACCTGGCCAAACCAGGAGGGAGCGACAGAGCCATCTCAACCAACCCGAGAGACTCAGCGGCATGGCTGATTCACCCTTCCAGGAGGTTCCATGGAGAAGGTTGAGAGAAGCAGTGATCCCGTCCGAACCGCTTGAAGACCAAAACAAGACTGAGCTATGCAGGTCAACTAGAACTAGGAAAAGCCCCACCTACCTGCGCGACTATATCACCCACGTTAGACTGAACTAAAGGGGGAGGGTGTGTTTTGTATGGAACTTGGTAGGTTCCAAATCCCTCATTCTGATTGGAACCAATCCAGGAAGCTGCCAAGTGGCGGGAAGAATTAAACAAGTGTCATTGGCCACAAGCCAGCAGGAAAGCCACTATATAAAGGGCTGCCGCGGCTTGGGTTATGCTCCGTATCTTTTGCCTAGCGGTTTGAAATAAAGACTTGTTGTTTGGAACCTGGTCTCATGCACTTCTTTCCAGATGGAACATTTCATATTTTGTTATATCTACATGATTTCATCTTCAGCAGCTGCCTTGCTAACTCTTCATGTGATGACTGTAAAAAGATAAATACAGATGAACTGACCTTTATTGGATAGGAATCAGTGATGGGATTCAAATTTTTTTACTACCGGTACCATGTGCGTGGCTTGGTGGGCGTGGCAGGGGAAGGATACTGTAAGATCTCCAGTCAGAGGTGGGATTTGCTGGTTCTCTGAATTTCTCAAAATTTCTGCTACCGGTTCTCCAGAACTGGTCAGAACCTGTTGAATATCACCTCTGATCTGCAACCATAATTTTTGGGGGGATTTGCTTATTCTCTTGTCAGAAAACTCAGATATGTTTCTTTGATATTTGAAACCTATTCTAAAAGTTGTAGGCATCATATGCAAAACTCGAAGTTGACATTGGATGGCAGTCAGGAGTTAGGCTAATTTATATCATCCTGTTGCCAGGATGGTTAACTGAAGTTTTGCAATCTGCATCTGAAAACTTTAGGTTTGAAAACAGAAAGGGAAGAGAGATAATAACTTGAAGAACAGAAACAATTCATTATATTTTTTGTAAATTTGGATATAATTGCCTGAACTACTGATTTTCAATTATTATGTTACATGAACTCTAGTTATGCCTTTTCCAGATAGTTTTCTTATAGAAGCCACAATTAAATAATGTACATATTCATTTTTACCCTAAAGAGAACACATAATTATTTTCTCGGCTAATGAATTATAAAACAAAGATGAAATACCTGTAAGGTTAGCCTTAATTCAATCAGTATGAGAAGTAATGTCTTCAGCAACTGCAAATCAGTCATTTTGATTTTTGGCATTTAATAATTATTTTCTTGCTGAAAAGGTGCCAAAAATTGTGAGCATCCAGTGACCTTTAAGAGGAAAAATACACAACTATACTGAAGTGGTTTAACATGCATGAATGCAAACTTTACTTTTAAAATAATATTTCAAAATATTAAAATCTAAAATTAATCATAAAATGCTTAATGCTGATCACACTGCTGTTGCAAATCAGGATTTGAAACATTAACCAATAGTTTCATTTTGTCTTAATATTATCACCTATTGTTTGACATCAACAAGATTATTTATATCGCTCTGGATTCTTCACTGTTCATTAAAGATCCATATCTTCCTTTTAGCTATATTCAACCCGTCCCCCCAAAAGGATATTTATTTTCAAAGGTTGTGGTTTCATTCATTTTGAGGCCTCGAGGAGGTCATATGGCAATGAACTCTGTTTAGGTAGATCATTTTCAATCAGTTAACTGCAATCCACAATCATTCTTTCAGCCACCCATCTCTGAAGTCCTTAAGGCCCTGTCACACTGCCCAACAGATGCAAAACTTCAGTAAAAAGGACACAATGGACGAGCAAAATGTTCCATCCGTTGTTAGCCGCTCTCAAAAGGGGCAAAAATTTGCATAACAGGAGCGGATAACACGGAAAGGAATGGATGCGGGGAGGACGCAGGGCGGATGGAAGGCGGATGCGGAATGGAAGCCCAGCGAATGGAAGCAGATGGGAGCGGATGGCACAACTGGTAGGCTACCGGGGGACCTCAGCGAAGCGGATGCGGAATGGATACAGAGGATGCAGAGCGGATGCAGAGCGGATGAAGCGGATGCAGAGCAGAAGCCTAGCGGATGCACAGCGGAAGCCGAATGGATGCCTTGCGTTAATTGCGCATGCGGGGAGGATGCATTGCATAAGCCATGTGGATATAAAGGGAAGCAGCTCGCACGTGGCCAGCATTCAGAGGAAAGACCAGCTGTCGGATACATCGAGTCCTTGCCTGCCCTGCCTGCATGCCTGCCTGCAAGCCTTGCTGCCAGCCTTCCTGCCAGCCTGCCTTCAAGCCTCCTGGACAGCCTCCCTACCAGCCTTGCCCTCTGCCTGCCTGCCAGCCTTGCTACCAGCCTGCCTTCCAGCCTCCCTGCCAGCCAGTCTGCTTGCCAGCCTTGGTGCCTGCCTGCCTGCCTGCCTGCCTTCCTGCCAGGCTTCCTGCCAGCCTTTCTGCCAGGCTTACTGCCAGCCTTGGTGCCTGCCTGCCTGCCAGGCTTCCTGCCAGGCTTTGTGCCAGGCTTCCTGCCAGCCTTGGTGCCAGGCTTCCTGCCAGCCTTGGTGCCTGCCAGCCTCCCTGCCAGCCTCCCTGCCAGCCAGCAACCCCACAACCATGGGGAAGAAGCGAAAGCCTCAGCAACCTGCCGCCATCCCTGGCAAGAGGGACAGGGCCATCCTCCCGCCCCCTGTTCCTGACTCTGCTTCTGCTGGGGCTTCTGCTGCTCGGGCTCGCTCTTCTCGTGCTGGAGCTTCTGCTGAAGCTGCTCCTGGCGGTGGTGCTTCTGCTGGTGCTTACTCTGCTGAAGCTGCTCCTGGTCCTGCTGGTCCTACTCGTGCTCCTGGACTTGCTCGTAGTGCTCGTACTGCTTGTGCTCCTGGTCTTGCTGGTGCTGCTGGTTCTTACTCTGCTGCTGCTGATCCTGGTCCTGCTGCTGGTGCTGGTGCTGCTGCTGCTGCTTCTGCTCATCCTGCTGCTGCTGCTTCTGCTGCTGCTGCTGATGATGATCCTGCTGCTGCTGCTGCTGCTGATGATGATGATGATCCTGCTGATGCTGCTGCTGGTGATGTGGAGGAGCAGCCCCTACTACCTGGGAGCCCCTCTGATGAGGGCCCATCTGGTCCTGCCAAAGGGAAGAAGAGGCATATGCGACAACGGGAGAGGAGGCAATACTCCATTGAGGAGGAACACGAGGATGAGGTGCTGGAGTGGCTGAGAGAATGACTATCTGTGGCAGAAGGGACACCGGCTGTACAGGGACACCAAGCGGAAGCAGGCTGCTTGGAGAGAGAAGGCGGAGAGTATGGGCTACACTTCGAAGGTGCTCCTCGGCTGGTGGAAGCACATGCACACCTTGTACGGGAAGCTGCACCTGAAGAAATCTGGCCAGGCCACGGTTAAGCTGACGGACAGAGAGACCTACGTCATGGCCAGGTGCAGCTTCCTGGAGGGTGAGATCCGCCACCGAGGAGCACCAGGAGCCCCTCTCACAACCCTCTCTCTCCGGCAGCCTGCTGAGAGCCAGTCCTCTTCTGGCCGAGAGTCAGTCCCTGTCTCCAGGCAGGTTTCTGTGGAGCGTCCCACAGCGGAGAACCCGCGGACAGGTGTTGTAACCATGGTGGAGCGCATGGAGGATTCCCTGGTGCAGTGGGAGAAAGGAGACGGCGCGTCCACCACAGCCGTACACGCATCCACCCCCCCAGCTCCACCTCCACAGAAAGGCAGAGAGCCAGACAGCAGGAGGGGCAGAGCCACATGCCTCCTGGAGATCAGGGACACCATCCGGACCAGCATAGATCTCCTCTCTCAGCTGGTCCACACCGACTCCTCATCCGCCAACCGCAAGCCCTTCCTCACCTATATCAACCAGACCCTCAGGGACATAGCGGAACCCCAGTACCAGGTGATGAAGGACCGGATCACCGATCTGCTTCACAACCCTCCAGACCCAGAGGAACCTGCTCCCACCCAGTCCAGGCCTGCTCCTCCACCCCAGGTGATGTCTCTCCCATTCCAAGGCTTCCCACAGGCCCTCACCTACCAGGGGTACGGCTACCAGGAGGTCTAGCAGCACAGGCAGCAGCCTTTCCCAGACCAGGCACAGAATCATCGGGAGACACCATTGCCATTGGTTCCACTGATGCCACCGATGCCACCCACGCCAATGATGCCACCGATGCCAGCAATGCCACCCACACCAGTCCTCACCGAGAGCTTTCTCAACACACCATCACCTGTTGTCCTTTCGGGGCCAGCCACCCCAGTGGTGCTTCAGACCAGCACTGCAGCAGCACCCACCTCCACAGCACATGGACCCTTCACCCCTGAGACTGGGCACACCTCCAAGTGACCAAGAGGAGTGCCAGAGACTGGCTGGCTGGCTACCTGTGGACTTTATTTGGACACTTGACTTGGGTCATTTTTCTTTTACAGCTTGTTGTTCAATAAAGTTTATCTTTGATTCACACACTTGCTTCATTTCTTTTTTTTAATAAAGTCTTGGTGGAAACTTTTAGAATTGGTTTAAGCCTTTGCATGCTTGTGGGATGAGTTAAGATAGCAGTGGGGTGGGCAGGGATACCTGTGGTATGGGTAATAGCTGTGGGATGGGCAGGGATACCTTTGGGATGGGTAATAGCTGTGGGGATAGATAAACCTCCAGTGTAAGCATAGTGGGACTGTATGGTCCACCCTCCCAGGTGCCACACCTATGGCCCTTTATTATCAATAATAATGTAATAATTATCCACACATGTCAACATAAACACAACTCTTTATTAAACGCCCTGTTCATTGTAAGCCCACCCAACATACATGGCCCAATTTCATCAGTGTGATGAGACAGGCTGAAGGAAGCACCCATTAATCATCTATCATCCTGTTTTGCCACTCCACTGCTCCAGCTGGGGAGTTGCACCAGTGTCTCAGGAGGTTGCGCTGCTTCTTCCCTTCACGTGAGGCTCTGTTGGGGCCTTGCACATCCTCAGTGTCTATCAGGTTTTGCCCTTGCCTCCATTCCCCAGGCTCCATGTCCCCATTGCCTTGTTGGAGGTCCACGAGCCTGCTCTGCAAGACTGGGTAGCGGGTGCGCATGAGATTGTGCAGGATGCAGCAAGCTTCCACAATCCTCCTCACGGTCTCTGGGAGATGCTGCATGGTGGTGAGAAGTACCTGGAACCTGTTGGCCAGGATGGCCTTGCCCTGGACAGCCTGTAGTTGAAGATCCTCTCTTCATGGGTGAGGTATCTTGGACTGTATGGCTTCATGAGGTAGGTTCTGAAGGAGAACGCATCATCCCCCACGATGAAGTAGGGCACATCTTGCGTGTCATTGGGCAGGGGGTCTGGATCTGGGAAGCCCATGATGAGGTTGCCTTCCAGCCCCTCCTTGAGGTCACTGGTGTTGTATACCTGGGCATCTGAACATGAGCCGTTGCCTGAAGCATTGATGTACATGAACTTGTAGTCAGCATCGACCATGGCAAAGAGGACGATGCTGAAGAAGCCTTTGTATTTGTGATAAGTGGACCCCGACTTGGCTGGAGCTTTGCAGGCCACGTGCTTGCCATCTAAGGCTCCAACGGTGTGGGGGAAGTTCCACCTCTGATACCACTGCTCTGCAACTTTCTTCCATCCTTCTTCAGTGGAGGGGCACTGGAGGAGCTCTTCCAGGTATTCTTCAATGATGGCCTGCACCACTTCTCTGACCACAATGCTGATGGTGTTGTGTGGCACCCTCCAGCCGTACTGCATGGTCCTGTAGGTGGTCCCTGAGGCCAGGTGGCGCAGAGTGAGTGCCACCATGAGCCCAGGTTCAAGGCTGCAGAGGTCTGCACAGCTTGGCTGCTGGTCTGAAAATGAGATGCAGATGAGTTGCTCCCCCTTTTTATAGGCAGTATAGGTGTCCCTTTGCATCCTCTAAGCATCCTCTAGACATCCTCTAGACATCCTTAATATCCGAGATAGGTCCCCTCTGCGAACGTTTTTTCTGTTTTAAATGTTTTGTTTCCGTGCTGCATCTGCTAAGCATCTGTTCTGCATCCATTCTGCGTCTCTTCTGCTTCCTCCCTGCGTCCGAGCAGATGCGAGTTGTGCGGATGTGGAACGGATGCCTAGCGGATATAGCGGATGCGTAACGGATGCAGAACGGATGCCTAGAGGATGCCTAGCGGATGCAGAATGGATGAATTGGATACATTTTCCGCGCAAAAGTTTTGAGCAGCTCAAAACTTTATGAGCGGATGAAACGTCCATAAAGGGATGCTGGACGGATAGAGAGGAAGCAAAACGGAGGCAGTGAGTACAGAACGGATACATCGCGTTAACCAGCGGATGGCAAGCTTTTTTTCCATTTTACATCCTCTTTGCATCCGTTGGTGCAGTGTGACAGGGGCTTTATCTGTTAACTTTACTTTCTCCCTTGGTGTCTTCAATGATTTTTCTATATATTTCTCCCAAGCATACCAACAGTTATCTCTCCTTTTACAGAGGGGAGAATACAAACTGACATAACTTTTCTGTACTGAGTGTGCAAAGGAAGCATATCTACAGTTTCAGTCATGTCTTCCAGATGACATGGCTGACATTTTCAGTTTTTGATGTTACTATTTAAGGGATAGAAGGTTAAAGATGCAAATAAAACTCAGGTGAAAAAGCCCACATCTGAAAATCAGAGGAGTGTTCTAGAATGCCATAGCCTGTTAATTTCAGTTGTAAATTATCATCCTCAAACTATTCAGTGGGATCCTGCTTATGATTGCTAATATCTGATCAAAGCTATTTTTAAGCAAAGATCAAATATCAACCCAATATATAAAGAAAGCAAAAATGTGCCAAACAGGGGAGCTGTGAAAATTCCAAACAAATTGCTGGGGTACAATTTACTATATTTCAGATAAGTTACAAAGTACTTGTTTTTTTCTTTCCCTATAGTGGAAACATCATTTCCTTTTTCTTCTGTCCCAAGGCCTTATGCTTGTAATTATAGCACAAGTTTCATGAAGCCTTTTCATTTCAGCATAATGAATTATCAAGGTATTTTTAGTCTTAGTCATGAAAGTACAAAGAGAAATCAGGTCTCAGAATGGCTATAAATATCCTCAAAAGATATTGTGTGAGCACATTCTCTTCAGTATTATGCATTTCCAATGCCATGACAACCACAAAGGAACTGAAAAGCATACAATAGACACATTACATTCATAACAGATTGAAAAAGTGAAGGACAAGAAAACAGAATGCTTGTCTAAACATATCGTCAGTAGAAATCTATAAACTAGTAGCGTGGTAAATTAATCTGGCTTTAATTGCTTGCATGCAGAGAAAATAGTGATAGTTATACTCTGAGTTCAAAAAACTGAAGGGAGAAAAACCTTGGTGCTCCCTTTGCTTGCAGATGTTTCATTACCTAACTAGATAACATTATTGGTGGTAGTTTTTGCTCCCTATTAATATACAGTAGCTTAGTGTTATGTACTGGGAAAGGAGTAAGTTTTCACTCCCACCCGCCTATCGGGCAGGAAAATACTTTGAGCTGATTGGTTGGCTGTCTGACAGCTCCTATAAAAGGAGAACTGTCAGACGGGGATTTTTCTGGGTTGGTGTTCCGTAATAAAGGAATTAACTGTTGACAGCTTCTCCATCTCTTCCTTGGACCACAACATAACACTTATCTTGCCAGTGTTGGGTGTGTGTGGTTTTTTTACTTAACAATTCCTTGAGTATAGTTTTGTTTTCTGCTCTGCAGTTTGTCTGCAATTAATCTCTGCTTATCTGGAAGTTGGTTGCTACAAAGGATATGTTTTGGTCTTTTTCCTTCTTAACTTACATTAGGGCTGTCAAATTCCTGGCCTGCAGGCCAGACGCTGACCATGCCCATGCCCGGTTAATGAAGGGAGTGGAAAGTCCCAATATGTCAGGTGATGCCACCGTGATGATGTGAGTTAGAGGTCCCTGGCTTACATGGTAAGGTCCCCTTATACTATACTTTCTGAATTAACCATACAAACTGCTGGATCAATCACACAAGTATAAATCAAGTATTAATGGAATATTTGAATGCCATTGCTTTCCAAATCATGCCCATTTGGATAACACTCTGTATATACACTGTATGTGAATGCTAACAAGAATTTGAAAAGCCAGCTTTGCATTATACCTGAAAAAAGAAAGGTTAGGATTTGAACTGCTTTCTTATAGTGACAAAAATGAAGCAGTTCTTCAGCATAAGATATAGGAAAGCCTTGTAATTTTTTTGTATATTCTTGATTAAAAGAAAAGATGATGATGAAGAAAATGATGAAAAATATGTAGTAAAATTGTTAAGTGGCAGAAAATATTTTGTGTAGTATTTCCTTGACATTCCAAAGGCCCCTCCTACATGCTTCTGTCCAGGCCATGTCCAAGCCATTGTACATAGAAGATCTGTGGGTCCTGCCATTTCCATCCTAGTTGAGTTTTTGTCTGATGCACCTGAAGGATGTTGGAATGCTGTCATGGCTTCCTATATGAAGCAGACACGAGACAGCTGTTTGTAGCAAGGAAGCAGTTAGGACTCAGTCTGATTCTTCAGATTCAGAAGTTGAGGAGCTTGGTCAGGTAAACTTTCATCTTGCAACATAAGAATTACCAAAACACAGTGTATGGATAGTTGAGGAAATACCAATTCAGGATGGGCCAACTGACCCAGGAACCATGTTAAGCAGATCATGGAAAATATCACAATTACAAAAGATAAAGCAACAGGAGTTGAAATGTCTACTTGAAAGAAAGATATATGATTCAATAAAGTAAACAAGTTAGCAATCATGGCTATAAAACAGGATATCTATCTGACTGGCTTTGTGACAAATAATTTGCCTTTTTGAAATTCTTTCTGGGCAGTTGGAATATCTGCCTGGTACATGGTCTTAGATTCTCCCTGAATTGTCCCTCACAAGTGGTTCTGGGGGGAAAAAAAAGCTCTGTGGCCTTGCTTTTCAGAATATTTAAAACAGAAGCCTTAGTTTACACATTGTTTTTGTGTTATTTCAGTTGAAGATTCCTGACTGCATTAAATACCTTGACTTTAAAGCAGAAACTGTGTGTATAATTGGCAGCAGAGAGTAGAGAAACAAGGGATGTGGGGAGGAAGCAATTAAGCCCCCCCCCTTGCCCTGCAGTGATGATACCTTGATGCTCAGTTGGAAGGTATCAGGAATGCTGTCCTCAGGAATGGAATAATGTTTTTGTTTCTCAGTCCAGAGCCTTGGTCTCACTGTTTGTGATAAAAATAATGAATGTCACAACTTGGTACAACTCATCTCCATCTTGTACATTTCCATTCCAAGGTACAGCCCCTGAAGTAAGCAATATAAGTACCTTTGTTTCCCTATGGAGACTGCTTCTGAACTTTGTGCTTGAAGTAGAAAAAATGAAACTTTAATTTTAGGTTTTACTTATTAGATTGATATGTTTTTGTAGAAATGGCTAGTTTATATTATTATGGAAAAACAAAAAGTTATAGTTTGATGTTAATGCTTTTTTTTACTGAAACAGAGGGAGTTGGAACTTGAAAGTCAATGTTTCTTTTTTTTTCTTTTCCCCAGTTTCTTCTCACTTTTCTCTCCCCCTCTCCCTCTCCCACTGTATCTTCCTATTTACTTTTGTATTTTGTATTTTAATTTATAACTTAATTAAAATGTTAAACACTGAAGGTACAGCACCTCAAGTATCCTCAGAGCCTGACCAAGATGAGCAATACTGACAGCTAATATGAATGAATACTAAATAAAGTTTCTTATTTTTTTGAAAGTCATTGATGGAAGGATTTGCAAACTATAAATATTTTATTCATCCGATTAGTACTTCAACTATTGTTCCAAGGCCATATCTGTAGTTAGATATGACTCATAAGTCTCCCCAACCCACTTCCAAACTTAAATGCTGACAAATGGGGTCAGGTTCTTAACATTTTGAGGTTCAAAAATTTGTATCTCAAGTGTAGAGTAGGCCCTAAAAGGTTTTAATTCAATTAAAAAGAAAAATAAATCCCAATATTAAAAATATAGGACCTTAGGATACTGGTATAATATATTTTGCATCATCACTTTAGCTTTTATACTTTATCATGTGCTACTCTTGCCAGCCCAGATAATACCCAACTAAGTTTTCAGTTAATGAATTATTTCCCTGTTGATCAAGTCAGTCTAAACCAAGGAAAGGCATTTCCAATATACTGTATATTTGTTATATTCCCAACATGTGAGGTTTAGTACTTTCTATAATGTCCTAGTTTCAAGGAGCAAAGTGTAATTTAATGCCTTTAAAGAAGGAGTAATCCCCCTATATTTTTCATATTTAAATGTGTGTGTTATAAGGTTGATGGGATAACAAGCAACATTCTCATTTCTTTGAACTAAGAACCAACAGTTTAAGAACAAAATCAATTTTTATTAGAAGTTACTACTTTAGAAAGAAATTTGATGTCATATTTCCTTAGACCATGACAGTGTCAAGATGACATTTTTTATAACATGATTAGGAAGGGTTTTTTTTTCTCTGTCATGTTTCATTTGATAATATAAGCTATTCTGAAGACCTCCAAAAACAGTCTGATATCTTACCAAGTCCAAAGAGTATGAAAATAATAATGGCAAATTTGTTTATTGAACTCAAGAGAGCTCTATATAAAAACCAAACCTACCCCATATCTATAATAACTCATGAAGTAGAGCAGAGAAAATTGTAACTTTTTTGAAATATTTTACTGTTGGTTAACCTTAGTAGCATATGCTCTTAAGCAATCACTCTGAAATAAAATACATTTACAGGATAAAATTGATTTTTGCTTGTGATTTATCCACTTTAAAAATTATAGATATGAGAATTTCTTTAAATTTGAAAATACAATTTGGAAAGCATTAGTTATTTGGCTACTATCACAATTAATATTTTATTCACCTGTTTTTATAAGTTCTAACAGTTGCCATAGAAACATTCTGATCTCATACTGCAGATACTGTTACACACTGTGTGGAGTATATAAAAGTATTTCTCATGAACTATCTGACATATAGCACTCTCTTTCACTGATGAAATGTACAGTTCTCAAATCTTGATTTTTAGCTAGCCTGTCTATACCATTGTTGTACCATTATTATGACATTAATGGCTATATCCATAGGACTGGCAATGCCTGTTTTTAAGGATTTATTGGTTTATTTGTTTGTTTATTAAATATATTAACTAACTCAGTCCCAAGACATTGTATGCAATATAGTGATCTGAAACATAATAATAAGGTTTTAACTTTAAATTGCCAGTGATGAGGGTATTTAAACTAGCTGTGGAATTATTCAATTGTTTTGAAGTAAATTACTTTAATGTAATGTATGTATATTAGTGGTGGGATTCAATTATTTTTATGACCAGTTCTGTGAGCGTGGCTTGATGGGCGTGGCAAGGGAAGGATACTGTAAAATCTCCAGTCAGAGGTGATATTGCCGGTTCTCTGAATTACTCAAAATTTCCACTACTGGTTCTCCAGAACTGGTCAGAACCTGCTGAATACCACCATTGAAGTATATGTGTTTGTAGATCAATGTCTACATGTATGTTTATGTGGGCACATATATCTTTGTCTTTCTTTAAGAACAAAAAAAGAGGGACTTCCTCCTCCAATATTTTCCAAGCACAACAATCCTATGAATAGATTTATCTACTGATAGTCATTAAGTGAGCTCTTTGGTTAAGAATGAAAACTTGATCTCCCTGATCTTAATCTTAGCCATAATCTTTTTTTGTGAAATATATAATAGATTTTGTTTTTGGTTTCTTCAGATATCAATTTAATGTTACATAGTCACATAACCATTCTTGTAATGTAAGAATTAATTGTATTACATTATAATTGTGTAATGTAAGACCTATGGATAGCTTTATATTCAAATAAACTTTACCAAATTCTGGAAAAGATCTACTTATTTTTTTTCAATTTCAACTTCAGAACTCCACTGGGATAAAATGGTTATATACTTGCCTAAGTATTCCTTTTCCTTAAAAACCAGTTGGACCATTGTGATAAAAATCATATTATATGCCTTCTTTCAGATGTTTTGGAAATAATTTGTCAAAATCAGTTGCAATATATTTATTACACTTTAAAAATAAATACTTTTTAATCTTCATCTATTTTCTCTTGAGCCTTGGTGCCCAAAGGACTGGATTTAATTTTTTGATCCAAATATGTTTTACTCCAAATCTACAAAGTATCCAGACTCACTATGTCAATATTTTTAATTGGTTTGACATTCTATCCAGGTTTCTTCAATTACAAACTACTTCAAGTCTCAATTTCTCCATGTAAATAAAATTATCCTGCTGAAAACCTGCTCCCCATACCTTCCCCACGACTGTCACTATTATAACAATTATACTCACAGTTCATGAAATTATCTCCTTGGATAGTAGCAATTATCTCTTTTTACCAGCTTTGGGAGGGGAACTGGGAGGGGAGATGTATGATGATGTGTTTTGACTTAGGCTTGAGAGGGGTGAAAAGGAGTGTGATCTTTGTACTAAGCTTGTATATTGCTAATTGTAAATAATGAGAAGTTTAGTGTAAGCATGGAAGGAAAGAAAAGAAGGAGTTAACAGAATAAGAGTTAACCCCTTCTTTTCTTTCCTTCCACGGGACCTTGGAGGTCTTCCAATCCAACCCCTTGCTCAGGCAGAAATGCTATAACATTTCAGGACTGACCATCCACAAGTCAGATAGATTCAGTTTACAAAAAACACGAAGGACCAGGTTAGGGATAAATTGCACGGAGAAAGTCTACCTATCTGATTGTTGAATGTCCACAATAACTTAAACATAAACACTCAATCATTCACTCAATACAACTGTTTTAGGGAGAGTTCCTAATACATCCAATGAAGAACAGTGTTCAGTTGAAAGGATACAGTACTCCTACAAAAAACGATAGTCATAAAGCTGACATTCTACACTCATCCTGGCAATCTGCCAATCCTTTCTGCTGTTGTAGAGGCTAAATGTCATGTTGACTGGAAAATAATTGCCTTCAAATTAATGTTAAAGTAGCTTAGAATCTTTCCTGTTACAAATGTTCTGAATTTTTTTTCTGCTGAAACAATTTATTTATAAATTATACTTCCAATAATCACAGCCACTCAGACTAGCTAGTAACAATTGAAAACAACAATGAAGATGATTATGAAAACTGGAAACAGGTAACAAAGATAATAGAAGTAGGTTGGAATAGGAGGAAGCAGTCAAAAAACAATGCTGGCCCTCAAATATTTAGTGCTTTAAAGATGTGAGCTGTATTTTGAGTAATGTCCAAAAATACATTATGAACCCAATGTAGACCTTGTTGGATAGGTACAATCTGGAAATTATTCAAAATAAGTCCCATGAAGAACCTACAGTTTAGCTTAGATCTGGTTTTATAAAACAGAATGATTTTTATAGAAAAACAGAGGTTTAAATGCTATGAGAAGGAGTAGATCCCTATATATGACCAAAATCATTTTAAAAATAAAATATTGAATGTAAACATATTAAAGTGAACATTTGTGCTATGAATGAATGTACACATTCCTGGAGTCTAAAACATTCTTGTGCCTCAGTGGATCCTATCTGCTATTGTATTGTCCTTACCAAACTGCCATTTATAAATGTATTTGAATTGCTCATGGTAAAATGCAATAAAAATATGGATCATTTGTGGGTTCATTATTCATTTATGTCATCTCTCTGATTTTAGGACAGAGTGATCACCTAACTATGGGGGCCTGCAAACAAAAATGATCCAGAAACTATGATTATGATTGAGCTGGCATATAATTATAAAAATAATTATAAATTTTATAATTAGGATTGGACAAAGCCAGCAAATGTACACAGGTCCTGCTTTCTCATCTGCGTACCCCAGCTAAGGTCAGACATAGCCATGGTGAAATATGCAGCAGACTTGTAGACTGAAGGACACTCATTGAGAAGGTTGGCCCCCAAATACTGGGTCACTTTTCAGTTTTGCTAAAAACAAACAAATGGATTACTAGGCTTTTCATAGCCAGAAAATATAGTCAATGGACTGCTGTCACCTTGATGATAATACAGGTCTAATCATAATAGTTGCCATGAAATGTTTGAGCATTCTATCATCGTAACCCCATGCACATTATAAATAACATAATTAGTATTTATTGTGGGTTGCTCTATTTGGCACCTTTGCACAATTCTATTCAGCCCTCAATCTTTGTCATCCCTTTCACTCCTTTTGTCTTCCTGGCTTAGAACCAAGGGCCATACATGCTATAAAATGCTTGTCCTGCAGATGTAATTGTGCTACTTGATATAGGCAGTAGCAGAGATTATTTTGAAATGCTTTCTATAAATAGAACAGAGTTGCAGTAATAGAATGATACTGATTTTCACA
The DNA here is from genome assembly GCA_015471245.1 of Laticauda colubrina. Lineage (NCBI taxonomy): Eukaryota > Metazoa > Chordata > Lepidosauria > Squamata > Elapidae > Laticauda > Laticauda colubrina. The sequence goes on along the minus strand of BLBF01000022.1, from coordinate 31,264,869 downwards.
AACAGTATTTCCTTCTGCTGATTGGAATCCTATAGTTTCTCCTGTACTATGAGCTAGAATAGTTGTAATATGTGTGGGCAAGCTGCTACCATTATTCAGCATTATAATAAGTTTGTGTATTTATATTTTATGTTATTCCAAAATATGTTTACAAAGGCCTATCTATTAACATTTCATATCAATTCTGTACATTTTTGTGGGTTTGGAAATAAATAGATAGTATAGAAGTAGGTCTTTCTTGATGATTATTCACTTAATGAATTTTTGAATTAACAATGGCTTCAGAAATAATGCTTTATGACCAGCAAATTACTTCCAACTGTTGCAAAATGTTGTACTCACATACCCCTGCAATCATGTGGTCGTGGTCTGGGTGCTTGTCAGTCTGTTTGCATTTATGAAGGTTGCCAAGTGCCCAACAATCATATGAATGATATTTGCAATCTTCTCTTTTGGCTTCCGCAGAAAGTAAATGGGGAAACTGGCAGGAAAGGTTGCAAGCAGAGGGAACAGAAAGCAGCTGAAATCCTTCTTCAGGCAGCTGCAGCCTGCCAAAGAATTACCCTCCATGCATGGAGGGTTGGTGAAACCCTTTGTGAAGCTGCAGGAGTGGAGATAAGAAATTTCAAATATTATGCTGCTCTAAGCTCGTATTAAATATAACTTCTTGTATTGTTATAACTGATATAATTTTTGAAATGTTACAGTTAATTGGTGGCTAACTGGTATACTCATTTAAATGATATTCATTTTTCTTGAGCTATTGTATGTTAAGCAATATGAGTATCTCAAGTTCTGTATACATCTATTTTTGTTCAAAAGACATATATTACACCCACTATTATAGTACTTCAAGAATATGGTAAAGGATAACTTTACCTGTTAACTAAGGCAGTATTTTATGCACTTGCATGTTACTTTAGTTTTAAATATTCATGTGATTTTATTGTTATTTGTATCATTCTTCTATTTTGTGTGACTTTTTAAATGGTTTTAATTTTGCTACATACCACCTAAGAAAAATTTAATGTAAATGGCAACTTATAAAGCTTTTAGAAAAAAATATTATTCAGAAAGACCCCCTGGTGAATTGTGTGGTGATATGCTCCAAAATAACTTGGCAAAAGTATTGTAAACTAAGAGAGTTGTTATCAGTAGGAAAATGAAAGACAGCTCTGATTTCTTTTAAGAGCATATAAATCTTTGGCTTCTTGATTTTACTGTAGTTAAAGCCCATGTCACACTGTCCAATGGATGCAAAAAGGACACAGTGGACGAGCGAAATGTTCCATCCGTTGTTATCCGCTCTCAAAAGGGGCTAAAATTTGCATAACCAGAGCAGATAACACGGACGCGGGGAGGACGCAGGGCGGATGCAAAGCGAATGCGGAATGGAACCCTAGCGGATGGAAGCGGATGGGAGCGGATGGCACATCCGCAGGACTTCCGGGGGGCCTCAGCGAAGTGGACGCAGAACGGATACAGCGGATGCAGAATGGACGCCAAGCGGATGAAGCGGATGCACAGCGGATGCACAGCGGATGCACAGCGGATGCACAGCGGAAGCCTAGCGGATGCCTGGCGTTAATTGTGCATGTGGGGAGGATGCATTGCATCAGCCCCGCGGATATAACGGAAGCAGCTCGGAAGCAGGTCGCCATTCAGAGGAAAGACCTGCTGCCGGACGGATTGGCTGCCTTGCCTGCCCTGCCTGCATGTGTGCCTGCCAGCCTTGCTACCATCCTTGCTGCCAGCCTTGCTGTCAACCTTGCTACCAGCCTTGCTGACAGCCTCCCTGCCAGCCAGCAACCCCACAACCATGCGGAAGCACAGCAAGCCTCAGCCATCTGCTGCCAGCCCTTGCAAGAGGGACAGGGCTACCATCCCGCCCCCTGGCCCTCACTCTGGTTCTGCTGGGACTTCTGCAGCACGGGCTCACTCTTCTGGGGCTGGGGCTTCTGCTGCTTCTGCTTCTGGAGGAGCTGATGACAAGCACTCCAGCACTAGCCACTTCCACAGCACCTGGACCCTTCACCCCTGAGACTGAGCGACCAAGAGGAATGCCAGAGACTCATTTTTGTTTTATAGCTTGTTGTTAATAAAGTCTAGTTTTGATTCACACACTTGCTTCATTTCTTTTTTTTTTAATAAAGTCTTGCTGGAAACTTTTAGAAATGGTTTAAGCCTTTGCATGCTTGTGGGATGGGTTAAGATAGCAGTGGGATGGGTTGAGATAGCAGTGGGATGGGCAGGGATACCTTTGGGATGGCTAATAGCTGTGGGATACATAAACCTCCAGTGCAAGCATAGTGGGACTGTATGGTCCACCCTCCCAGGTGCCACACCTATGGCCCTTTATTTATCAATAATAATGTAATAATTATCCACACATGTCAACATAAACACAACTCTTTATTAAACGCCCTGTTCATTGTAGGCCAACCAAACATACATGGCCCAATCTCATCCGTGTGATGAGACAGGCTAGATGGAAGCATCCATTAAGCATCTACCATCCTGTATTGCCACTCCACTGCTCCAGCTGGGGAGTTGCACCAGTGTCTCAGGAGGTTGCGCTGCTTCTTCGCTTCATGTGAGGCTCTGTTGGGGCCTTGCACATCCTGAGTGTCGATCAGGTTTCGCCCTTGCCTCCATTCCCCAGGCTCCATGTCCCCATTGCCTTGCTAGAGGTCCATGAGCCTGTTCTGCAAGACTGGGTAGCGGGTGCGCATGAGATTGTGCAGGATGCAGCAAGCTTCCATGATCCTCCTCACGGTCTCTGGGCAATGCTGCATGGTGGTGAGAAGTACCTGGAACCTGTTGGCCAGGATGCCAAAGGCGTTCTTCACCACCCGCCTTGCCCTGGACAGCCTGTAGTTGAAGATCCTCTCTTCACGGGTGAGGAGTCTGGAGGTGTAGGGCTTCATGAGGTAGGTTGTGAGGGAGAAGGCGTCATCCCCCACGATGAAGTAGGGCACATCTTGTATGTCATTGGGCAGGGGTTCTGGATCTGGGAAGCCCACGATGAGGTTGCCTTCCAGCTCCTCCTTGAGGTGACTGGTGTTATATACCTGGGCATCTGAAGATGAGCCATTGCCTGAAGCATCGATGTACATGAACTTGTAGTCAGCATCGACCATGGCGAAGAGGATGATGCTGAAGAAGCCCTTGGAGTTGAGATAAGTGGACCCCGACTTGGCTGGAACTTTGCAGGCCACGTGCTTGCCATCAATGCTCTGCAACTTTCTTCCATCCTTCTTCAGTGGAGGGGTACTGGAGGAGCTCCTCCTTGTATTCTTCGATGATGGCCTGCACCACTTCTCTGACCACAATGCTGATGGTGTTCGATGGCACCCTCCAGCCGTACTGCATGCTCCTGTAGGAGGTCCTGAGGCCAGGTGGCGCAGAGTGAGTGCCACCTTGAGCCCAGGGTCTAGGCTGGGCTGGAAGTTGGTGTTTGCCATGGTCAACCTGGGTGTCAGGAGCTGCACAACTTCGTCAAACATGGCTGGAGGCATCCTCATAAAGTTCTGGAACGCCCGAGTGTCTTCGTTCCTGAGCTCCACCATCAGCTTGCTGTACAGTCCATCCTCTGCTCTTCTGGCAAACCATCTTTGGATCCAGACTCTTTTTGGGTGGCTCCTTTTCTTCTCATAGTAGAGTTCACAGAGCCTGCAGATGGCTTCGCACTGTTGCAGAACGATGGTGGATGCCGAAAGGACTTTGTTACAATCCACGGTGGACATGACTGGATGCTCTGGAAGAGGAAGAGCCAGATGAAGGCTGCAGAGGTCCGCACCACTGGGCTGCTGTTCTGAAAGTGAAATGCAGGCGAGTTGCTCCCCCTTTTTATAGGCAGTATAGGTTTTCCTCTAGGCATCCTCTAGGCATCCTCTAGGCATCCTCTAGACATCCTTAATATCCGAGATAGGTCCCCTCTGCGAACATTTTTTCCATTTTAAATGCTTTGTTTCCATTCTGCATCCGCTAGGCATCCGTTCTGCATCCGTTCTGCGTCCGTTGCGCTTCCTCCCTGCGTCCAGGCAGATGCGAGTTGCGCAGATGCGCAGCGGATGCCTAGCGGATATAGCGGATGCGTAACGGATGCGTAGCGGATTCCTAGAGGATGCGTAGCGGATGCAGAACGGACAAACTTTTGGCAGCCCAAAACTTTTGGAGCAGTTGAAATGTCAATACACGGATGCTGGACGGATAGAGAGGAAGCCAAACGGAGGCAGTGAGTACATCGCATTTTCGAACGGATGGCAAGGTTTTTTGTCCATTTTACATCCTCTTTGCATCCGTTGGTGTGACATGGGCTTAAACTAGGGCAATTAATAGATACAAATAATATGCATAACATTTTTCCAGGAAATTCAGTTTTAACTTGTGGAGTTATTTTCCCCCAGAAACCTATACTGATTTTGCCCTAACATTACCAATATCATCAAGTAGATATTCAGAAATTTGTATTTTTTAACTTCTCAGTTCTTGTTGACTTGAAGAAAAGGCTACACAGCCTACAAAGGCTACTTATTTCAGAAGACTGTAGTTCTTCATCTTTTAATCTTCTCAAAAGATTTCTGACATTTCCCTTTTGAACAACAGATAATGTCATCTTGGTTACAAAATTCAGCATTCGGAAATGTGCTCATTAACAATCAACCATGTTCCTTCCTTGCTTTGGGACGTAAATTTGCTGCTTACCATTTATTGAAGATACATATATATTCACATTTTTGTACTTGTACTGTACACTTGCCTTGTACTGAGGAAGGTTTAAACTAAATCAAGTGAACTGGTAGAAAATTAACATTTTATTAAAAAACTGAATAATCCCCTCTTCATTGGAATACTCTTTGTCACATGGAGGAGGAATTTGAGTGATTTTGGTAACCTGCAGGGCTTTAAACTGCACATCTCTAGTCCTATTTATTTATTGAAGGTATAATCTTATTTGTTGGGAAAGGTTTGGCAGAATGGATAGAAAGAGAAATAATTTCTTTCTCTTAGTCTAGCCTTTTCTTGACTTAGCAGGATTCAGTCAATTTATCTACCAAGGACTGCAGGTGCACTAAAATTAAATTCTGTTCATACTTGAAGGCAGTTGGATGATGTTGGGCAAATCAACCATGAAAGCATACTAACTTGTTCCAAAGATCAATAAAGTCATATTTTCAGCTGTGAGGATGAGCAATGTGATCCAGGGAAGAAAGGATAAGGCAAAGTTCTGTCTCCTAAATGGAATGGGCATCCATTATATTTTATGCTGATGGAAAGAACCATCTGTAATTTGCAGACTATATGCTACTCTGTGAGCTATGGGCTGCCAACTTTTCCGGGAGAAATGGAAACTCATCAGGCATTTCACTTCATCAAGAGAAATAATTTAAAATTGCCATATTTATGAATTCATTCTCATGTTTTGCTTATCATGATAACTTGTAAACATTTTAAAAGATCATATCCCCAGGATGCCCTTCTCTCAGACCCTGTCTTGGAAGCAGCCTACATTTATTATTAACTGTTTCAGTCACTTTCCCTAATTTATCCTGAATTAAATATGAAGGACAGCATCAGGCTTCTACTTTGTTCCTAATCCAAATAGTGCTTGAGTATAGGGACAATGTCATTATTGCAGTATACAAGGATTGGAGAAAAATATATGAGTATGGTTGCTATGAAGAGTCTTGTGTTTGTATGTGCACATGTCTGGAAAGCTTAAGCCTTCTTAATAAAAGATTTCAGAATTATAAGATTATTATAGGAAGGCCATCAATTTAACAACATCTTTACACTTTGATAGTGGCTTCACAGTGTTTTTTTCAAGAATTACATCTCTTTATTTCATATTTATATTCACAGCTTTTGTGGAGTTCTTTTTAGCTCAGAATACAAAAATCCCTCAACTTTCTGTCTATGATGAGTCTGCTTCCAGCCATGAATTCTTGCTGACTGTTCACATGTATCCATGTAGACATCCAAAGAAAGCACTTTGTAGTCACTTTACAAAAAAGCAATTTATGCAAGAATTGAGAGTGAATATTCACTGAGATCCTCCAGGAATATTATTTTGATAGGAAAAGGGTAGCAAATGGGCTGGTATCAGTATCAGACACCACATTGGCAAAATTTTAAGAGACCCTCAAAAGGAAGTCCAAGAAAAAGAAATGTGCAGTTGAAGGCAGTAGTAGGTAGCTACAATAACCAAAATGGATTTATACTCCTGCAGTGGATATTGAAGATGGACTGTTGATTTGAATCCAAAGGAAATGTGGCTAGTGATCCTGAAAAGGATTAGGCAGAGCTTGCACTGTTGAAGACTCATTAATTCATAGGTGATTCAGCAAAAAGAATGACCTGTAAAAAGATTGCTGAAGTGGTAGAAACCTCATTGGGCTTGAAGGTGATGAAAGAAAAGATTACCAATGGTTTATTTTCCCATGAGTGAGAGAGAAGAAAAATGTTTTCCCATGAGTGAGAGAGAAGAAAAATGTTGTTAATACCCGTAAGACTTTCTTAATTCTAGAATAGAAAGAATAAATAGGGATGGAATTCAAAAAGTGCATATAATATTAAACCTGTATCATAATCTATACAAATGTACATGTTAGGATTGATTAGACCTAACATTTAGAAAAAATATTGATCCCATCTGTATCTTTGAAACACTGTTATCTGAAGGGTTAGGAGCTTTGTTTTGCCTAGCAATTAGGTCCTTAAAAATGATACTTGCAGTTTAAGGCTTGAGAAAGGAAACTCCTTTTATTATTGTATTATTTTATTTGTGTTTTCAGTCAAATTCTTCAAAAAATTTAGACATGCTTGGTGAAACTCACCTACTTGCATATTATTGGAGTATAGCTGAGTTAAACTTGGATCATAAAAATATTTTTGCTTGATTTTATCTCACCTTCAACCAACTCTATATTCTACTGTTTGCTAATAGGCCTAAAAACTCTTCAGTGTGTAGATGAATTAGTCCTATAAATCCATGATTTTAAGGGTTTTGCACATTTAAGGACATAGTTTTAAAAGACTTAGAGTGATTAATAAAGCAAAATATAAATATATGATTGGAACACCCTTGTTCTTTCTATTATTCATCAGTTGTCTTTAATGAGAGTCCAGAAACTTTTTCATCTTCTGAAGCCAGCTTGTACCTCTAATAATTCTCAGCCCATGTATTGTTAAAATCTTGGAATACAAAATCTTGAAAATTAATTTACTAGCATGTGAGATAAATGCAACAGTTCAAAAGATTAAGCATTCCACTTTACACTGCTCTCTGGCATTAGAATGTAGATAGCTTTTTTTTCAATTTTTGGGGACACTGCTGTTTTTCCTACCTGCTTACAACTGCAAGCAGCCATTTATAGCATCATTGTGCACAATTTTAACGGTTCTGTTGATATTTCATTAACTCCTGTAGCTTTGATATTAGCAGTTTTTATAAGACATTTCATTTTCCAAATCCTATTTTAATGTAGTTTTCATATCTTTAAACATATCAGGGCAGTAGTAGTATTTTTTTAGCTCACCTTTGCATACAAATTTTGTATATTCGTATCATCACTTGTTTGTATTTTTTATTCAGTTGATCTTTCTTTTCTTTGCTTTGTAGAATGTACATCTTTTTTAAAAAGTTGTCTGTGATTTTCTTAAATAAAACACTTTACTTTCTCATTCAATAGAGTGCACTGCATATTTAAAATTATATTCTTATTCCTTCTTACCTCCACCTAGAATTTAGTTGGGAAAGTTTTCCTTTATAACTTTAAAATTTTGCTCAGCTACTTTGAAAATATTAGGTGGCAATTTCATTATCTTTTGCTTTTTACAATGCAGAATATTTTTAACTATGTTATCCTTAATAATAATACCTTGCTGCAGCATTCTTCAGGCACAGATTTATCAAATCTACTCAGTTTAATTTGTCATCTACCTTCACTGTATACTCATCTGGAATATTGATGAGATTATACTTTATTGGCTTGATTATTTTGTTTTCCATCTTTATTTCATGTTCTGAGTTGAAGTCAGCTTTAGCTCTAGTTTCTTTGGCCTGAGTAGAACTCTTCCAGCTTTGCTTGTATAGTATATAGTCAATTTGATGTTATCTATCTAGTGATGTTTATGTGTAGAGTCTTCTTCTAGAGATGTTATGTAGTCTTTAATTGTTAATATTCAGGAAGTAATTACAAGAAATAGTTATTGCTCAGCTTCTTCCATTTGATGAAGTGATGAAATTTAAGACACTTTGTAGATTAAAATCAATAATAATGATGGTCCAGGAAGAAATATGGATTATAAAATTTCTCTTGCAGCATTTCATTTTATCACTAGTGATTTGGGGAATTTTACTCATAATTTTCTAAACTGCATTTAATTTTTTTTAAAGAACATCAATGTTCAAAGGATATTGTGCAACCTAACACTTATGAAATTGATTGATTTTTAAAAATAATCCCAAAATCAAATGGTATTTATTTTTCAAACTATTGTCAATGATTTTACAACTTATATGGTACTGTTATACTTCTCCAGATTTCATGATTTATTTAAATTTGTTGTCATTTATGTTCACCCTTTTGTGTATTGTTCCGTCCGGAAAAATGCGAGGTAGACCGGGTTCCAACAGTAAAAGTCTTTATTTGCAACAGTAAAGATAAATGGAACAGTTTGGCTCTAGCCGTGGCAGCCTTTATATATGGCTTGCCTGCCAGCTTGTAGCCAATGACATTGGTTTGATTTAACCGCCTTTTGGCGGTTCCTTTGGATTGGTTCCTAGTGAACCAATCCCTATGCTGGCTTCTTAGCCAATCAGATTAGCGAATTTGGAGTAAACTATTTTCATACAGCACACCCCTCCCCTCTTGGTTTAGTCCTACGTGGTGACATAGTTGCGCAGGTAGGTGGGGCTTCTTCTGACTCTACTGGACTTGCGCAGTTCATTTTCACTGGAGACTTCAACCAGTTTGGATGGGGTTGCTGTCTCTCCGGCTCTTCTCCATGGAACTGCCTGGAAGGGTGAGTCAGCCATTTTGCTACCGCTTGAGTTTCTCAGGCTGGTGGTTTCGCCGCTCCCTACTGGTTTCTCCGGGCAGGTCGAGCTGGCTTGGCTGGCCCCTTCGTCTGGATTTTTCCCGCAAGTTTCATCTAACCATAAGTTTCTTTTTTGCTCTTTTTGTTTGTTAAGGTGTTCTGGGTTTATTTTAAAAGGTTCTTTATTATTTTCTTGTATTTCCTCCCCCTCTTTGGTTTGATTTTCATCGTTTTTTATTATTTGTGGTTGTGAGTTTGTATTTCTTTCAATGTTTCGGGAATGAAGCTGGTCTATGTGCCGCTTCCATTCCCTGCCATCGTCTACGGTTAGTCGGTAGGACCGGGGGCCTGTAATTTCTGTGATTGTGCCTGGAAGCCATAAGGGGTCCCCGGTGAAATTTTTTGCATAGACTAGGTCGCCGATTTCAAATGTTCGGAAACGGCTGGAGGAGTCGGGGGGGTCTTTCCCATGTGTAATTTGGGTGCAACCTGTCTAATTGCGACCTAAGTTTTCTTCCCATTAGTAATTCCGCTGGGCTTTTGTTGGTTACAGTACTGGGTGTGATATGTTGGAGGGTGAGCAGGTGGTTAATTTTATCCTGGACATCCCCAATGTCCATTCTCTCTAAACCCTCTTTGGTAAACCTGACCATTCTCTCCGCCCTACCATTTGCAGCCGGGTGGGCTGGCGCGGTTAGTGCATGACGTATACCTAGGGAGGCTAGGTATTGTTCAAATTGGATGGCTGTTAATTGTGGCCCGTTGTCAGACACTAGGACGTCCGGCAATCCATGGGTTGCGAAGAGTTTGTTAAGTTGTTTAATGACTGCCTCGGTTGTCGTAGATGACATTACTACAACTTCCAGCCAATTTGAGTATGCATCTACGACAATTAAAAAGGTATGTCCTCTAGTAGCACCCGCGAAGTCAATGTGGATCCAAGACCAGGGGCCTCGTGGGGTCTCCCAGTCCCTTATGGGTGCTTGTGGTAGGGAAGGCCTGGTTTTTTGATATTTATTACAAGTAGTAACCCAGTATTCGATGTCTTTATCTATACCAGGCCACCAGACATAGCTTCTAGCAAGGCTTTTCATTTTTACAATACCAGGGTGGCCTTCGTGAAGCATACCCAGCACTCTAGGAGTGATTACTACCCGATCACCCCACAATAAACAACCTTTTTCAATTGAAAGCTCGGTTTGTCTGGTCTGGAAAGGTTTAAAGTTTTCAGTTTTTTGGTTTTCTGGCCAGCCTTTACCTACCCAGTTTAATATGCGGGCAGTCACTGGGTCCTTTGCGGTGGCTCTGGCAACATCGTTTGCAGATATTGGTAGTTCGGGGCATCTCTCTATCTGCAGGGTGGTCATTGTTGGTGCCGGGTCTTCCTCCGTCATTGGTAATGGTGCTCTGCTTAATGCGTCTGCATGGGAGATTTGCTTCCCGGGTCAATGCGTTAATGTGTAAGAGTATGCTGCTAGGAATTCTGACCATCTAGTCATTCGCGGGGATAAAATGTTCGGTGTAGGCTTGTTTCCCACCAGAATTCCTAGTAATGGTTTATGGTTCATTATGATCAAAAATGTTCTTCCATAGAGATATTCGTAGAAGTGTTTCACTCCGGCGACGATTGCCAGGGCTTCTCTGTCTAGTTGACTATAGTTACATTCTGTTTTAGACAGAGTCTTTGAGTAATAAATGATGGGTGCCCCTCTCCCATCTGGCAATTGGTGGCTCAGGATGGCACCGACTCCAAACGGTGAGGCGTCGCAGGTTACCGTCAATGGAAGTGTGTTACTAAACTGGATAAGAACGGTGTTTGATGTTAATAAATTTTTTATTTTCTGGAAAGCTTTTTGCTCTCTATGACCCTAAGTCCAATTAGTTTTTTTATCCAGCAAACGGTGTAATGGTTCTGCTATTGTCGCTTTGTGGGGGAGGAATACGTTATAGAAATTTATTAGTCCCAAAAATGCCTGCAATTCTGTTTTGTTTCTTGGCTGTGGTGCGTCTTTAATGGCTTTGACTTTTTTTTCAGTAGGGTGTATACCCTCTCCGTCTATTAAGTAGCCCAGAAATTCGATGCGATCAGTCATAAAGCAGCATTTTTCTTTTTTAACTTTCAGGCCAGATTCTCTGAATTTTGTTAGCACATTTCTTAGTCTTTTTTCTAGTTGGGTCGTATCTTTAGCCGAAATCAGGACGTCGTCAAAATATGGTACAACCCCTTTTATTCCATTTAATAGGCATTCCATGAGGCTTTGGAACATGCCTGGGGCCACACTTACTCCAAACTGGAGTCTGTTGCACTTGAATGCCCCTTTGTGAGTCACTATTATCTGTGCCTCGGCTGTTAAGGGGTCTACTGGAAGCTGTTGGTAAGCTTGTGCTAGATCTAGTTTAGCAAAAAAATTTCCTCCCCCTAGTGAGTGTAACAAATGTTGTATGACTGGCACCGGGTATGCGCTTTGTTACAGCGCATGGTTCAGGGTAGCCTTGTAGTCTCCGCAGATGCGTACCAACCCATCAGGTTTAACCGGTGTTACTATTGCCGTCTCCCATTTAGCATGGTCAACAGGTTCCAAAATCCCTTGGTCAATTAATTTGTTTAATTGTTCCTCTATTTTTGCCTTTAATGCAAAAGGAACTCGTCTTCTAGGGGCCACCTGGGGGTCTAAACTAAAGGAAATTGGGGTCCCTCGATACCATCCTAGGGAGCCATCGAAAACATCCTGGAACTCGTGGATCAGGTTTTCTTCCCAGTCGGTTGCGGCCACCTGGTCTACTCCAGTCATTCCGATGCCCAATGGTGTGAACCATTCGATGCCCAGGAGGCTGGGTCAGTCTCGGTCGACTATTGTCAGAGGCAGGACTTCGACATGCTGCTTGTAGGTGACTTGGAAATGTCCTAGACCTACTACAGGGATTCAATTTCCTTGGTAGTTCTTCAGGGTTAATTTTTGTTTCTGGAGCTCTTTTAGTTTAATATTTGGGACCAGTTGTTTGATTGTGTCCCATGACACCATTGACAGGAAAGACCCTGAATCGACCTCCATCTCGCAGGGGCTGCCTTCGATTTTTACGATTATTTTAACTTTTTTCCCGCTTTCCATCTGAGCGCTTCCGATAGTGAAAGTCTGATGGGTCCTTTCTTGGTTACTAGCTCGTTTGTTGCGCTGCCACTTTCTCTCGGTTTGTTTCAATTCAGCTTGTGGGGGAGAGTTACTGTGTCTGTTAGGGTTGTAATTTTTTCGATTCCTACAGATCTTCTCGATGTGTCCCCTTTTCTTACAAGCTTTGCAGATGGCATCAAGGAATCTGCAGTCGGCTCGAGGGTGGTTTCCTCTGCAACCAGCGCATTCCCGCCAGTTTGTTTTTTTGCGCCTGTGGACCTCATCGTCTTCCTCTCCGGATTCTGATGTCTCGTCAAAGTCTTCATGGTGTGTGGTGGTGGGAAATTGTTTCTTCCCTCTCGTTAGGCTCACTTCGTCGTTGTTCGCGTTCATTTGTTTCATTGTGGCCACTGACTTTTTTGCAGGTTCTGCGGCTGTGGCTTCTGCGATTGCTTCGGCTATGGTTATGTTGGGTTTATTTAGCAACTTGCTTTGTAAATTAGTCTCTTAAACCCAATATTACACGATCTCGCATTGCTTCGTCTAAGTTCAGGAACTCACATGTTCCCCCCAGTTGTCGGAGGGCTGCCACAAAATCAGCAATGGTCTCGCCTTCTTTTTGGTCCCTTAGGTAGAATTCATGCCATTTGATGAGATTTGACACCACTGGTGTGTAATGAGCCTTCAACATTCGTTGGAGTTCGGGCCAGGTCATTTGCTTTACGTCTCTGGGATTCGCTAATGCCTTGGCCATTTTGAAAATCATTGGTCCACAATGCGTTAAGAAGACAGCCCTCTTACACTGATCTGAGATCTCTTCCATCTCATTACTTTCCAAGTACATTTGGAAACGGTCTATGTAGGATTCCCAATCCTCTTCATTGGGGTTGAAGGGTGCGGGCGGTGCATTATTTCCGGCCATTGCTTTCAGCCTGGATTTCAATTCGCCACGTGCACAGTCTCGCGTTTTAGGACAATCTCACCTTCATCGCCAGTGTTCCGTCCGGAAAAACGCGAGGTAGACTGGGTTCCAACAGTAAAAGTCTTTATTTGCAACAGTAAAGATAAACATAACAGTTTGGCTCTAGCCGCAGCAGCCTTTATATACAGCTTGCCTGCCGGCTTGTAGCCAATGACATTGGTTTGATTTAACCGCCTTTTGGCGGTTCCTTTAGATTGGTTCCTAGTGAACCAATCCCTATGTTGGCTTCTTAGCCAATCAGATTAGCGAATTTGGAGTAAACTATTTTCATACAGCACAGTTATAGTAGCATTTCTTCATGCAAAAAACATTTTTATGAAGTATTATTAAAATAAGCTATCACAACTTAGAAGATGCTTGCTTTGAAATATACTAAAATTATTAAAGCACTTTATCATAAGCAGAATTGTTTTTATTATTGCAAATGATATTAACTTGCACAATCCACAAACTACCCGAAAGCTAACAATTTTCATTAAAATAGGAGGGAACCCCATGAATAAACTAATCCTTTGACACTTGATTTCACACTGATTTCTCCAACAGAAACAAAGTAATTTGATAGCCCTTTTATCTCTATGGCCAAATCTTCTGAATTGCAACCTGGTTTAAATTTAACAGATTAGAAATTATAATTTATTGACTAATTTATAAACTAATTTCATATATTGTACTAATTCATGATTTGCTTAACCATGGTTTTTCAAAAATATGTTCATTCATGCCATAAACTATAGTTTAGAAAACCCAATGGCTATTTTTACACATCATGCCAAATCAAAAGCAAATAATATCAATTTTCTCTACATGTGTTAAGTGAATACCAGCCTAGTACCAGCCAAGCTTTGGGATCTGCATTTACATTTTTTTTAGCAGATTTAAATGTTTGCTATTGTACTATTATAGGGAATGTGATGGCTCAGTGGCTAAAGACACTGAGCTTGTCAGCTAGAAAACCGCCAGCCCCGGTTTGAGACCCAAATGCTGCACAATAGAATGAGCTCCTATTCATGCCCCAACTTCTGGCCACATAGCAGTTCAAAAGTATGCAAATACAAGTAGGTTAATAGATACCATAGGTGGGAAGGTAACAGTATTCCGTATGCCTTTGACATGTAGCCATGCTGGTCACATAACATTAGAAAATATCTTTGGACAATGCTGGCTCCCTTAGCAAGAAAAGGAGATGACACGATGCTTTAGAGTCAGATACGACTGGACAGGGAAACTTTTATCTTTATTGTACTATTAAGATAATGCTGTAATCAGACAGTAATGAATCCACAGATTTTACTGCTGATATAAAGTTCCCAGAAACTCCGTCATCATGCTGAGTTGGCTGGGAATTATAACTGGGCAACATCTGGTATGCCACAGGTTCCCTACTGCTTGAGTAAATTTGTATTCATTATAATGTCAAAATTATTCATGTGGCCCAATGAAAAGAATGTGAAAAAATGCTACTAAATCAGCAATAATTTACATTTTCATTTTTACTGCATAGAAGTTAGAGACATGGTGACATAATTAGTGAAATTAAAAATGTTTCCTTGAAAAGAAAAATGCTAACAGAAAAATATTCTGTTTACAGAAAAAAGTCTACGGTCTAAAGAAATGTGAGATGGTATCCTGTGTATTAATAGAATTATATAATTATTTGTTCAAAGACCGCCACTTCAAAATAAGGTGAAGCAGTATATATTTGCTTTCTCACATTATCCTATACTTTCATCATATCCCTAGCCATCTATCATGAAAAAAATAAATATGAAATTTATTTAAATATTAATCCACCAGCATGTCCACCCAAGGACGCAAATGAAAACAAAAATTAAGTAAGAGAAAACCCTAATATTGTATACAACCATAAGGTACACATAGTCCTCAACTTATCACCACAGTCGAGCCCAAGATTTCTGTTGCTAAGTGAAGAGGTTGTTAAGTGAATTTAGACAAATTTTATGACCTTTCTTCCCATGGTTGTTAAGTGAATTACTGCAGTTGTGAAGTTATTAACACGATTGTTAAGTGAATGTGGCTTCCCCACTGACTTTGCTTGTAAGAAGGTTGCAAAAGCTGATCACATGTCTCCAGGACACTGCAACTGTCTAAATATGACTCAGCTACCAAGCATCTGGGTTTTCAACACATGACAATGGGTATATTGTAGTGGTTATTTAAGTGTGGATAATGGTCATAAATCACTTTTTTCAATGCCATTATAACTTTGAATGGTCACTAAATGAATAGTTATAAGTAAAAGATTACTAGACATTTGAACTCCAGTCTACACAAACATATTTTGAAAGCTTCAGTAGTACAACATTTAGTTAAAAACTAACTCAACAAAATAGATTTAAAGGGCTTTTGAAACAGATTGTTTTGGAAATACTTTAAAATGCTCAACTTAAAAGGGATTTTCAACTATCCTTTGGGAGGAAGTTTAATAAAACCTAGGCCATTATAGAGACCTTCTAAATTCTTTGACAAAAAGATCACAGAACAACTTTTGAGATTCAGACTGATTGAGAAAGGCAAGGACCTGAGCTCTAGAAACCACAATGGCAGCTGAACTTTATTAGTAATATTTCAAAGATGTTTTGTAAGAGAGGCAATGCTTCTTACTGCTTTATTATTTTAGCAGGCTTTTATGTTATTTGGAGATCATGCTGCAGTGATTCTCTTTGTTGGTTTGCTTTGAAGCATTTGAAAGGCGCCTTGACCTTAATGAGATTAATAAATAATAATAAATAAATAATAACTTAATAAATAAAGGTAATTGACAAATATGATGGTATTTCATGAATTGCATCTTACCCTGCTTTGTGCTATCTAACATCTTTTTCTTAAACTGAAGAAAATATGAAAGGGAGAGTTCTCTTCAGCTGGATGATTTATTCATCCCAGAACTGCCCTGACAGCTGGGAAAAGCTGAAATGTATGTCATGTCTAAGACCTCAGGCATTTCAGAGCATATACTGTTATCTGTATTATATGAAAATACAATGCAATTTCTGTTAAACTGAAATGCTTGGACTGGACTTTTAGCACTCTAATATAAGTCACTTAGAAATATTTGTTTTTAAAAGGAAAATAAGTAGAGAGTACATTGAAATGTCCAAAGTATGCTGTTGATACGTGGTTTTAACTAATAAGACCCAGAAACAAAGAAACACACAAAACTAAACCATAATATGATTTGGCTTTGGGTTTTCACATTGTATGAGCCCGCAACTAGAATTTGTAAACCTTGGGCAATACCTAAATATATTGTTTTATTTAGAAAGAAATAACTCCCCCTTCATTGAGACAAGGATAAACATTTTCAATAGTTGATACTTGGTTTAATATTTCAACCAAAATTCTCTTCATTTCTTATTTAATATTTCATCTATTAACAAATAAATAGTCATCTTTCAATCATAATTAGAAAAAAATCTATTAAGAGCTATGAGAAATAACAACATATGTGTGTATGTGTGTGTGTTAATTTTAAACAAGTAAATTAATTTCATAATTCTTTCCTGTACTTTATAAATACCTCATTTCCTCCAACATGCTTCTTCCCATTTCTTATGTCTATAAACAAATATTTAACATCTCATCATTCAAACTTGATCAAGAAAAAAATCAATTAAGAGCAGCTCAAAATAACATTTTCAATAAATTGAAAATACTAATCTTAAATCCTTTCAAATGATGTCCCATAAATTAATCTATTTTCTTCATCTCCTCTCAATTTTATCATGTATCACTTTTTTTAAAGTACAGCAAAACTCTCTTCTTTCCATATTTTATCCATAAACAAATCTTTACAGCCTCATCATTCAGTCCTAGTTTTAAAAAATTCATTAAAAGCTGTTTAAAAGGAGAGAATCATACACAGTTTAACCTTGATCAAAGAAACCCACTTTGTAAACCTTGACTTTAGTTTTAATAGTCTTGATTATTCATTTTAGATAATGTTCCAAAAGGCTGTTTTTTTCTCTTTTTTATTTTTTCAGGAATTCTTTGATAGGTACAACAGGTATTTTTGTAAATTTGAAGTCTAAGTCACTTTTCTAAATTCAGATCCCTGTATTCAGGTCATTCTTCTGGTTTAACATTTGTATGTCCCTTTTAACATCTGAAAACTCATTTCTTGGTCTTGTATAACATCTTTGTCAATATCATACTTCCATGCTGTCTGTTTTAAATCCATCTACGAAACAGACTGACTTTAACTTACATCTTCTTCTAGCTCTTCTTTTAAGCCCATTTTTATCGAATCAGACAATCTAAGAAATAAATTTTGGGTACATCATTGCCAAAGAAGAGGGGGGCTACCTATTCCCCAAATAATCTGAAGGCAGGACAAGAAACAATAGATGGAAACTAATCAAAGAGACAATCAACCTAAAACCAGGAGAAATTTCCTATCAGAACAAATAATCAGTGGAATGACCTGCCTCCAGAAGTTATGACTGCACCAACCTCAGAGGATTTTAAGAAGAGGTTGAACAACCATTTCTCTGAAATGGCATAGAATTTCTTGTTTGAACAGAGGGTTGGACTAGAAGAACCACAAAGACCCTTCCAATTCTGTTATTTTAAATTCTTCCAGAGTTAAAATAGTTTTCTTCATTCTGTATTAGTGGAAGTTCTCCTTTAATTATAATCTTTAATTATTTCTGGTTGCCTTTAGTAAGTAACCTTCAAGATCTCCTCTTATCATGTTTCTCTCTCATCCAGACCATTTCCCAGGAAGAGTTGTCTTACACTTACATTCGGTTTTTCATATATTTTTAATAATATTTTGAACAAACAAGAAATGCTCTTATAAAGTCTTGTTTCCAGTTAATATTGCCCCTTGGTCCATTTAAAAACTTTCCAAAATTAACATTTTAATAGCCCTTTCACTGCACATCTCCAAATTTAAAAAAATATTTTCTTTCGGTTTTAGTTATATAAATCTTTATTCACTGCAGGTTGGAGGAAAATCACCTAGTCTAGTGTAATAAAATCTTTCTTTCTGGAGATTCTTACTGTCAAAAGGCAATTTATAAGTCATTCCTAATAAAAGGGATTAAGAAGGTAGGTGAACAAATCAAGTGTCCTTATGAAAGACTCTGCCTGAAACTTGGGGAAATATGTTTCTTCCAATTTCCAGATCTCTAAAATCTGCTGGATACCACTACTTTATAGTCCTGTCCTGAGCAGCCTTTGTAAGGAGTCCACTGGGAGATCCTAAGCCTTCAATGCAACAAATCAAGACATCAATTCTATCTTAATTTAATCATAAGCAGGCATTGGTGTTTTAATTGATAATAATAGCTAAAATAATAATTCCAATGACAAATGCCCTTCTCCCAAAAGTCTTCCAACCTGATCTTTTAAAATAATTTTATTAAAGCTTTTCAACAAGAAGATAAAAGCTAACCCAAATTATTAGAAGTAATGTAGCATGGGGAAGAGGGAGAAGGGAATAGAAGGAGGAGGGTTTGGTGGAAAATGGGGGACAGCAAGTGTGTGTGAGAGAGGGCAGTAAAGATAGGTGAGTCTCTTTGGGGGACAGGCCTGAAGGAAAACAGAGAGAAGGGAAGCAGGGCCAAGTGGCTCACCTGGCTTCCATCCCACCTCGTGAGGAGTGAAGCAAATCATGAGGATAGGTTGAGGAAAGATAGAGAAAGGAGTGTGAGGGAAGGTGGAGAAAGGAGTGTGGAGAAAGGGATGGAAAAGTGTGTGAGGAAAGGTGGAGAAAAGAGGAGGAGAAACGGGAAAGGGAGAGATCAATAGAAAGGGAGTGAAGGGAATCAACTAAAGCCCCTGTCACACTGCACCAATGGATGCAAAGAGGATGTAAAACGGACAAAAAAGCTTGCCATCCATTGGAAAACGCGATGTACTCACTGCCTCCGTTTTGCTTCCTCTCTATCCGTCCAGCATCCGTTTACTGACGTTTCATCCGCTCAGAAAGTTTTGAGCTGCTCAAAACTTTTGTGCGGAAAATGTATCCAATTTGTCCATTCTGCATCCGCTACGCATCCGCTAGGCATCCGTTCTGCATCCGTTACGCATCCGCTATATCCGCTAGGCATCCGTTCCACATCCGCGCAACTCGCATCCGCTCAGACGCAGGGAGGAAGCAGAACGGATGCAGAACGGATGCCTAGCAGAAACAAAGCGTTTAAAACGGAAAAAACGTTCGCAGAGGGGACCTATCTCGGATATTAAGGATGCCCAGAGGATGCCTAGAGGATGCATAGAGGATGCAAAGGGACACCTATACTGCCTATAAAAAGGGGGAGCAACTCACCTGCATCTCACTTTCAGAACAGCAGCCCAGCGGTGCAGACGTCTGCAGCCTTCATCTGACTCTTGCTCTTCCACAGCATCCAGTCATGTACACCATGGATCATAACACAGTCCTTTTGGCAGCCACCATCCTTCTGCAACAGTGCGAAGCCATCTACAGGCTCTGTGAACTCTACTACGGGAAGAAAAGGAGGCGGCCAAGAAGCGTCTGGGTCCAAAGATGGATCGGGAGAAGAGCAGAGTACGGACTGTACAACAAGCTGATGCTGGAGCTCAGGAACGAAGACACTCGGGCATTCCAGAACTTCATGAGGATGCCTCCAGCCATGTTTGACGAAGTTGTGCACCGCCTGACACCCAGGTTGACCAAGGCAAACACCAACTTCCAGCCCAGCCTGGACCCTGGGCTCAAGGTGGCACTCACTCTGTGCCACCTGGCTGCAGGGACCACCTACAGGAGCATGCAGTACAGCTGGAGGGTGCCACACAACACCATCAGCATTGTGGTCAGAGAAGTGGTGCAGGCCATCATCGAAGAATACCTGGAGGAGCTCCTCCAGTGCCCCTCCACTGATGAAGGATGGAAGAAAGTTGCAGAGCAGTGGTATCAGAAGTGGAACTTCCCACACACCGTTGGAGCCATAGATGGGAAGCATGTGGCCTGCAAAGCACCACCCAAGTCGGGGTCCACTTATTTCAACTACAAGGGCTTCTTCAGCATCGTCCTCTTTGCCATGGTCGATGCTGACTACAAGTTCATGTACATCGATGCTTCAGGCAGCGGCTCATGTTCAGATGCCCAGGTATACAACGCCAGTGACCTCAAGGAGGGGCTGGAAGGCAACCTCATCATGGGCTTCCCAGATCCAGACCCTCTGCCCAACGACACGCAAGATGTGCCCGACTTCATCATGGGTGATGATGCCTTCTCCCTCAGAACCTACCTCATGAAGCCGTACAGTTGAAGATACCTCACCCGTGAAGAGAGGATCTTCAACTACAGGCTGTCCAGGGCAAGACGGGTGGTGGAAAACGCCTTTGGCATCCTGGCCAACAGGTTCCAGGTACTTCTCACCACCATGCAGCATTGCCCACAGACCGTGAGGAGGATCGTGGAAGCTTGCTGCATCCTGCACAATCTCATGCGCACCCAGAACCCAGTCTTGCAGAACAGGCTTGTGGACCTCCAGCAAGGCAATGGGGACATGGAGCCTGGGGAATGGAGGCAAGGGTGAAACCTGATAGACACTGAGGATGTGCAAGGCCCCAACAGAGCCTCACATGAAGGGAAGAAGTAGCGCAACCTCCTGAGAAACTGGTGCAACTCCCCAGCTGGAGCAGTGGAGTGCCAAGACAGGATGATAGATGATTCATGGGTGCTTCCTTCAGCCTGTCTCATCACACGGATGAGATTGGACCATGTATGTTGGGTGGGCCTGCAATGAACAGGGCATTTAATAAAGAGTTGTGTTTATGTTCAAATGTGTGGATCAATGCTTACTAATGAAGGGCCAAAGGTGTGGCACCTGGGAGGGTGGACCATACAGTCCCACTATGCTTGCACTGGAGGTTTATCTATCCCACAGCTATCTTAACCTATCCCAAAGGTATCCCTGCCCACACCACTGCTATCTTAACCCATCCCACAAGCATGCAAAGGCTTAAACCAATTCTAAAAGTTTCCACCAAGACTTTATTACAAAAAAAAGAAATGAAGCAAGTGTGTGAATCAAAGATAAACTTTATTGAACAACAAGCTGTAAAAGAAAAATGACCCAAGCCAAGTGTCCAAATAAAGTCCACAGGTAGCCAGCTACCCAGTCTCTAGCACTCTTATTGGTCACTCGGAGGTGTGCCCAGTCTCAGGGGTGAAGGCTCCAGGTGCTGTGGAGGTGGGTGGTGCTGGAGTGCTGGTCTGTATCGTCATTGGGGTGCCTGGCCCCGAAAGGACAACAGGGGATGGTGTGTTGAGGAAGCTCTCAGACAGCTGGCTCAGACCCGCGATGCTGAGAGGTCCTTCCTCTATGCCATGGGGTATCAGCCCCAGTGCTGATGAGAGATGTACTGAGGCCGGGCTTGGCTGTGGGGTGGAGGACTGGCGTGGGTGGCATCGCTGTTGTCGGTGGCATCATTGTCGTGGGTGGCATCGGTGGCATCAGTGGAACCGGTGGCAACGGTGTTGTCCGATGTCTCTGTGCCTGGACTGGGAAGGGCTGCTGCCTGTGCTGCTGGACCTCCTGGTAGCCGTAGCCCTGGTAGGTGAGGGGCTGTGGGAAGCCTTGGAATGGGAGGGAGATCATCTGGGGTGGAGGTGGAGGAGCAGACCTGGACTGGGTGGGAGCAGGTTCCTCTGGATCTGGAGGGTTGTGAAGCAGCTCGGTGATCCGGTCCTTCGCCACCTGGTACTGGGGTTCCTCCATGTTCTTGAGGGTCTGGTTGACATAGGTGAGGAAGGGTTTGTGGTTGGAGGATGAAGAGTCGGTGCTGACCAGCTAAGAGAGGAGATCTATACTGGTGTTGCGGATCTCCAGCAGAACAGTGTGGCTCTGTCCCTCCTGCTGTCTGGCTCTCTGCCTTTCTGTGGAGGCGGAGCTGGGGGGGAGTGGATGCGGCTACGACTCTGGTGGACTCGATGTCTCCTTCCTCCCACCGCACCAGGGAGTCCTCCACGCGCTCCACCACGGTTACAACAGCTGTCCGCGGGTTCTCCGCCATAGCACACTCCACAGAAACCTGCCTGGAGATAGGGACTGACTCTCGGCCGGAAGAGAACTGGGTCGCAGCAGGCTGCCGGAGAGAGAGGGTAGACAGAGGGGCTCCTGGTGCTCCTCGGTGGTGGATCTCACCCTCCAGGAAGCTGCACCTGGCCATGACGTAGGTCTCTCGGTCCGTCAGCTTAACTGTGGCCTGGCCAGATTTCTTGAGATGCAGCTTCCCGTACGAGGTGTGCATGTGCTTCCACCAGCCGAGGAGCACCTCCAAAGTGTAACCCATACTTTCCGCCCTCTCTCTCCAAGCAGCCTGCTTCCGCTTGGTGTCCCTATACAGCCGGTGTCCCTTCCGCCACAGATAGTCATTCTCTCTCAGCCACTCCAGCACCTCATCCTCGTGTTCCTCCTTGATGAAGTATTGCCTCTTCTCCCGTCCTCACATACACCTCTTCCTCCCTTTGGCAGGACCAGATGGGCCCTCATCAGAGGGGCTCCCAGGTGGTAGGGGCTGCTCCTCCACACCACCAGCAGCAGCAGCACCAGAAGGATCATCATCATCATCATCATCATCATCATCATCATCATCACCAGCAGGATCATAATCATCATCATCAGCAGCAGCAGCAGCAGGATCATCAACATCATCATCATAAGCAGCAGCAGCAGCAGGATCAGCAGGACCAGGATCAGCAGCTGCAGAGTAAGCACCAGGAGCCCCAGCAGCAGCAGCACCAGCAGGACCAGGAGCATGAGCAGGATGAGCAGGACGAGCAAGACCAGGAGCACGAGCAGTACGAGCAAGTCCAGGAGCACGAGCAAGACCAGCAGGACCAGCAGGACCAGCAGGACCAGCAGGACCAGCAGGAGCAGGAGCAGGAGCAGCTTCAGCAGAGTACGCACCAGCAGAAGCACCACCGCCAGGAGCAGCTTCAGCAGAGTACGCAGCAGCAGAAGCACCACCTCCAGGAGCAGCTTCAGCAGAAGCTCCAGCATCAGAAGAGCGAGCCCGAGCAGCGGAAGCCCCAGCAGAAGCAGAGTCAGGGACAGGGGGCGGGAGGGTGGCCCTGTCCCTCTTGCCAGTGATGGTGGCAGGTTGCTGAGACTTTTGCTTCTTCCCCATGGTTGTGGGGTTGCTGGCTGGCAGGGAGGCTGGCAGGGAGGCTGGCAGGCACCAAGGCTGGCAGGAAGGCTGGCAGGAAGGCTGGCAGGAAGGCTGGCAGGAAGTCAGACAAGCAAGCAGGCAGGCACCAAGGCTGGCAGGCAGACTGGCTGGCAGGGAGGCTGGAAGGCAGGCTGGCAGCAAGGCTGGCAGGCAGACAGAGAGCAAGGCTGGCAGGGAGGCTGGCCAGGGGGCTTGGAGGCAGGCTGGCAGGAGGGCTGGCAGCAAGGCTTGCAGGCAGGCATGCAGGCAGGGCAGGCAAGGACTCGATGTATCCTGCAGTAGGTCTTTCCTCCGGATGCTGGTCACATGCGAGCTGCTTCCCTTTATATCTGCATGGCTTATGCAATGCATCCCCCCCGCATGCGCAATTAATGCCAGGTATCCGTTAGGCTTCCGCTCTGCATCCGCTTCATCCGCTGTACATCCGCTGTGCATCCGCTCTTTCCGTTCCGCATCCGCTTTGCTGAGGCCCCCCGGAAGCCCTGCGGATGTGCCATCTGCTCCCATCCGCTTCCATCTGCTGGGCTTCCGTTCCGCATCCGTTTTCCATCCACTCTGCGTCCTCCCCGCATCCTTGTTATCCGTTCCGGTTATGCAAATTTTTGACCCTTTTGAGAGCGGATAACAACGGATGGAATATTTTGCTCGTCCGTTGTGTCCGTTTTGCATCCATTGGGCAGTGTGACAGGGCCTTAAGGAGCAGAGGCAGTGGAAGGAGAGGCCTGCAAGCAGCAGGAGGGGATGAAGAGAGAGGAGAGAGAGGAAGAAGGGCTGACTCGCTGCCTGATCATCACCCCACTGTGACCAGCCTGCTGAGATGAGACCTACCTCCTGGGAGAAGACTGCATAAGGGACTGGCTGGAATGACAAGACAGCAAAGTCCAGTTGACCCAGGCAAGTGGAGGTGCCTGAGCGAGGGATCAGAGTGGACTGTCAGCTATAACAATGGAGTTCAACAGGGGAAAGCATCTGGATAATTGGAAAAGAGGGCCAGGGAAACCTGGACTCTAATGACCCTTTCGGGGATAGCTGATATAATGGTGTTGCATATACATTGCCAAAATGAACAAACACTTTTTTGTTCAATGTCCTCCATGCTTTGGTGCTTTCATTAAATTAAAGTAGATTTGATTTCATTTGATGTTTTTAGCCCAGATGGTCTTAATATGATTAGAAGTTCACGTTAAAACAGAATTAATTATATTTCTCTTTGCCAATTCTAGCTGTTATGACTGTTGCTTTTGTGAATATCACAAAGTACTCTCAAAGTTCTGAGAAGTGTGCTTGACAGGGACACCAGCAGAGCAAAAAGCAAGTCAGTGTGAATGATAAAAAGATAGAGGAAACATATGTATCATCTCTTTGAATGTAGAATACTATGCTAGATTTTTCATGATGAATAGAAAATTTACATTTACATCATTTCCTACATACATATTATCTTTTTGAATGAAAACTTTAAACACTGGAACAATAAACTATCTCAGAGAGAGCTAAGAAGAACAGAGAAAAGAATACCCTTCCATTTAATTACATTCAAGGAACTTGCTTGCATGAAACTGCTGTACTGCTAATTCAGTGCTCATCTAGGTAACTTAAAATAGCATTCTCATTCTGGGATTATGAATCATTTTAGTTTTTAATAATTTCAGTGGGGAGAACCATGTGTTGGTCAGTTGAGAGCCTTAGCAGGAAGTAGGTCCCAAGTTTTTTTAAAATGTTTCAACTTGGACTTTATTTATTTATTTCCTGACCTTATTATATTTACAAATTACTCAAGGTGATGACCATATCCAACTCACCATCCTCCTGCTATTTTTCCCCACAACAATAGTCCTATGAGGTGGATTGCACTGGCAGAGAAAGGGGACACAAACCTGGGCACAAACAGACTCCCTCTGATGCCTCCAGCTCAAACACACCCCAACCAGGCACCCAGATGAAACCTAGCTTCCTAATAGACAATAGCCATCCTTTCAGGCGAAGCCAAACTGCACTGAAAGCCTCCAATACAGGAACACAGTGTTGCCAGCCAATCAAAACCACAAAACAGACAGAAGAAACCAGAAACACCAATCAAACAAACCCCAAGTCCAATAAACACAGACCAAGACTCCCAACCAATCAGGATGTAGAAAAAAACATCCTGGCACAGCAATAGGCTAGCCTCAAATTTAAAACCAATGGCTGTGAGACCCTGACCCACATACAAACTCAATACAGAAGCCTGATGATGGCAGATGAGATTCTGTTGAAACGTTGCTACAACTTTAAAAGCACTGCAATGACGTGGGATAATACCCGAAGGAAGCTGAACAGCACACATGTAAGTACCCATGAAAACTTAAAAAAGCAGATATAGATATAGATATAGATATAGATATAGATATAGATATAGATATAGATATAGAGATAGAGATAGAGATAGAGATAGAGATACAGGTACAGGTACAGGTACAGGTACAGGTACAGGTACAGGTACAGGTACAGGTATAGGTATAGATATAGGTATAGATATAGATATAGATAGATGTGTGTGTGTGTACATATGCAGGTCTTGGCGTGTTTGGGTCTTTTCCTGTGTGAGATTGAGAGTATCTTGGCAACATTTCAATGAGGTCCCACTCGTCATCTTCAGGCTGGTGCTTTCAGCTTCGTGCTTGTGTGAGCAAAGAGTGATCGGAGCTGCGGTCTCTCTAAATATACTGGTGGGGAGATTGGCAGTGTTGTCATTTCTTGATTGGTTGATGGAGTTGATGTTTACAGATTGGCTGGCTTTTTCTTAAGAACATGTGTGGCTGAGGTATTGGCTATGTGTCTATCAGCCTCTTCTGTTGTAACGACCTGGGTAATGGTCTGTGTGCTGACCTTCTGAGTTCTATTGTTTGCCAGAATGGTTTTTTCTTCATCCTGATTGGTTGGGAGTCTTGGGCTTGGGCTCCCCCTGATACCTCCAGCTCAGACACACCCCAACCAGGCACCCAGATGAAACCTAGCTTCCTTATCGATGATAGCTGTCCTTTTACTCGAAGCCAAGCTTCACTGAAAGCCTCCAATACAGGAAACACAAAAAGACAAAAAAAAAAAAGCTACAAAACAGACAGAAGATATTAGAAACACCAATCAAGCAGAACATAGCAAGCTCCAAGATCAATAAACACAGACCAAGACTCCCAACCAATCAGGATGAAGAAAAAACTATTCTAGCACAGCAGTAAGCTAGCCCCAAATTTAAAACAGAAATGGCTGTGAAAGTCTGACTCACAGACGAACACTATACAGGAGATGATGATGGCAGATGAGATTCTGCTGAAATGTTGCTACAATTTTAAAAGCACAACTATAATGACATGGGAATATATATATATATATATATATATATATATATATATATATATATATATATGTTTTTTTTAAGTTATCGCGGGTACTTACATGTGTGCTGTTCAGCTTCCTTCGGGTATTATCCCACGTCATTGTAGTTCTGTTAAAGAACTACATCCATACAGAAGCCTGATGATGGCAGATGAGATTCTGCTGAAACGTTGCTACAACTTTAACAGAACTACAATATATATATGTTTTCTTAGGTTTTCGCGGGTACTTACATGTGTGCTGTTTAGCTTCCTTCAGGTATTATCCCACGTCATTGTAGTTCTGTTAAAGTTGTAGCAACGTTTCAGCAGAATCTCATCTGCCATCTTCAGGCTTCTGTATGGATATGGGTCTTACAGCTCCTGGTTTTAAATTTGAGGATGGTCCATTCTGATTGGTTGGGAGCCTGGACCTGTTTCATTGGACTTGGAGTTTGATTGATTGGTGTTCCTGGTTTCTTCTGTCTGTTTTGTGGCTTTGATTGGCTGGCAACATTCTGTTCCTGTGTTGGAGGCTTTCAGTGCAGCTTGGCTTCGTGTGAAAGGACGGCTGCTATCCATAAGAAAGCCAGGTTTCACCTGGGTGCCTGGTGGGGGGGTGTTCGAGTTGGAGGCATCAGAGGGAGTTTGTTTGTTCCCAGGTGTTTGCCTGGTTTGTGGTGTGGAGATCTTTCTGTTTGAGAGTGCAGGCTTCCAAATGATTGACAGTCTGCTGGAATCATCTCTTCTATTCATGCTTTCAGGTCTTTTTTCAATCTCTATGGCTTCTCTGATGATTCTGTGGCTGGGGTTTTCTATAGTGGCTAGGGTTTTAGTGCCATTGAAGTTGATGTTGTGACCTGTGGTTTTCATGTGTTGGACTAGTGAGGAGGTGTGTT